>CM077078.1:36731132-37024417 GCA_039513925.1 Platanthera zijinensis
AACATGAGGGGGCTTGAGCTTGAGTTAACCCAATTGAGCTAGGGTTTGACTTGATTTGGGTTAGGGTTGGACTTGGTCAATTTGACCTTCAGAGTCAAACATCAATAGACCCCTAGGGACCCATTGACCTCCCCTAAGGCCTAGGTATGGTTAGGTAGGGTAGACTTGGCATAATGAGGGTGAGTTGACCCAAGGCAGGGTTAATTTGGCATAACTAGGCTTAAGTTGACTTGGGTCAACTTAGCCACTAGGTTGCACCCAATGGGTCCTGGTGACTCATTGATCTCATATTAGGTCTAGGAATGCCTTGGAGTCAGATTGAACCCACTAGGTTACCAAAAATCAGGGTTTTAAGATTTTACTATTTGCAGCCCAGTGAGTCTCAACTAACTAGTTGGGTCATCTGACCTCCTAGGCTCAACCTAGGACTTGTTATGACCTAAGCATGTTCAAGTCACTCCTAAGGGGGGTCTAATTTGAAAATGGGATGTTACAGTCACTCGAGAGAGTCTCTACCCCAACCCCGAGCAGATCCTACTGCCAGGCCCTCACCTAGCTGGCAGGGCTGGATGTCACTAGAGAGAGTCTATCCAGACCCCGAGCAGATCCCGCTGTCAGGCTCTCACCTAGCTGGCAGGGCTGGATGTCACTCGAGAGAGTCTACCCAGACCCCGAGCAGATCCCATTGTCAGGCTCTCACCTAGCTGGCAGGGCTGGATGTCACTCGGGAGTGTCTACCCAGACCCCCGAGCAGATCCCGCTGTCAGGCTCTCACCTAGCTGGCAGGGTTGGATGTCACTCAAGAGAGTCTACCTGGACCCCGAGCAGATCCCGCTGACAGGCTCTCACCTAGCTAGCAGGGCTGGATGTCACTCGTAGAAGTCAACTTAGGCCCCAAGTATCTAGCAGGATAGAAAGCCTTGATGAACGTGGCGTCTAAAGCCGGGAGCCAGACACTCGAATTACGGAGGCAAAAAATCGCAGGGTTGCCAGAATGACCTCAGCAAGTCTGCGAGCCAGAAGTGTCGGGCCTAGCCTATGGATCGGCGAGCACCCGGAAAGCGACCAAGGCGGCGAGAGCTCAGACCTCATCACGACCTCACGGATCCCAGCTCGCGCGGAGCCAGGTGACTCGGGTGTGAGCCGAGTAGGCTCGCCTCCTCTATCTCGCGTGTGGCATGAAGAATTCGAACAAAGGATACGGGTCACTATTCGCGGTTCGGCTAACTAACATTCCTATATTTCCTAAGCTATCCCAAATAAACACACTAGCGCAAGCCTGCAAGCCGCAGAAGGGAGACAGTGAATAGAAGAATCAAAAGGGCCGCGAATACGAAAAAGAAAAAAAGGTTTTGCATTACAGAGAAGCGACATTACAGACAACAATTCCAAAAAGCACATTTCATTGATCAACAAAATTACAAGTTTGGGGGCTCGGCCCGCGTTTATATTACAACAAAAATATAAGAGGCGAGTCGCGGGGATTCAGCGAGGCGAAACCCGTGCGACGAGTCCTCCTAGATGGATTGGTAGGACCCGTTGCCTGGCTTTGGTACCGAAAGGAATAATGCTGGTACCACATCGCTCGCAGAAAGGCTCGCTCCCTTGCTCTTAATGAGGTCAGCTCGCCGCAACGTCTGGAGGGTGTACTTTGCTGCACCAGTGGCATTCTTCTGTATCCTGACCTCTAGCTCATACTCGGTATAGTGCGCAAGCTGACAGCTGCTGCTATAGGGCAGCGGGGGCAGTGTTGTGGCTTCCAATTTGCGAACCCGCGGCTGTAATGCCTCCCTTTCCTTTTCAAGTGAGGCGAACTGGATGCCCAGATGGCTGGTCGTCGCCGCGTCCTGCGAAAAGAGATAGGATAAGATAAACTTGAGAAGAGGAGAGGCAACCTGTAAGCGTTAAGTGCGAGTCGAGAGACTTACTGCTCCTCCCAGGTAATGGGCAAGGGCGGCATCGACTGCGTCCACCCGCTTCTTCTGTAAGTCTGTCTCCTCTAGGCTAGACGACGAGCTTCCTCCTTCTCGTCGACCAGCTTTTTGAGCGACGGGCATTCTTCTCCAGTTGAGTTAGCTTCATGCCCGCCATGTGGGCCATCTCCAGGCCGTGGAGCTGGGCCTGCGCGCTTTCGTGCACGAGGACCCGCGTGGCCTCCTCGTCGTAGACCGCGGCGTCCTCCCGCCCGTACAGGCCGAACGAGAAGTTGTAGGCCTCCCCACTGATGGAGTCCTGCTCTAGCCAACTCAACAGCAGGGTTGAGATAATGGCCCGGTTCAACTCCCTGTCCCACTGGAGGGGGGGGGGCGAGCTCTTCGAGAGACCGCTCTCCAAGGCCAAAGTTGCGGTGCCCCCTCAGCACCAACTTCACGGCGGGTTGTGTGTTCTTCTTGCGGTCTGGAGGTGTCGGCCGCCCCGCCAGGGGAGCCGCTATTCGAGGCGGCCGTGGGGGAGAGATCCCTAGCTGTTGATCCGCCAGGGCCCTACCCTTCTCCCGACTCGTGGGAGGCGCGCCGCCCGTTGTTTTCGGCATATTAGGCAGCGGCGGCGGTAGAGGCTTTTTGCAGCTGGCCGCTTCTAGACGGCATGGACTGTGGTCTCGCGATGCGCAGCAGCCGCAAACTCGGTGCAGACGAGCTCACTGGAAGCGAGTCGCGCACTCTCATAAGGAGGGTGCACGGGGAGGATGTACCGCTCTCCTGCGAGAAAGAAAGATTAGAGCAGAAGAATGATGGTAAAAAAAGAGAGAAACGCGAATCGCTTACCTTCCCGGGCGGGACGGGGGCGAGATTGTCCAGGTTCCTGCGCAGAAAGGCGACTTTCGAAGTTCTTCCAAGTGAAGAACCCGCACAGCTCCACTTCGTGGCCCCCAGAATAGGGAGCGGTAGCTCGCCTCGTTGAGCTTGATTGGTGAGAAGGGGACGTTGCCGAAGTCCCCTTTGACAACAAAACAAACTTCTTTAGCCAGTTATGGCTCTTGTTGAAAGTCTCCCGCACCTTGATATGGTTGCTGGAGAAAAAGGCGGTCCCGTCCTTGTTCGCCGGAAGGAGAACAGCTTGCGGAAGACCGCGAGGCTGAACTCGATCCGCTCTTCCCGTAGGAAGCACGCGAATCCGATCACCACCGCGATGGAGTTGGGGGTCATCTGCCGGGGACAACCCCGAAGTATTTCAGTGTTTTGCGGGCCTCCCGCCATAGGGAAAGCTGGAGACCCACCTCGAAATGTGTCGTATGGATGGCGAGCTCCTCTCCCGAGAGGTCGTTGATTTTCTCCCCCTCCCCAGGTCGCCTCGCCACGAAGCCTGGCGGTATGAAGTTGCCTACGGTATAAAGGAACTCGCGTTCAGTGATGGCGGCATGGGAAAAGTCGTACTAAGAGAAGGTACAGGCACACTTGCTCCGCCCATCCGCATCGCTGCTACCGCTACCCATCTCGCGGGAACTAGCTGAGCGAGACGAGGTAGTGCTCGCAAGAAGCTGGCGAGTCGGAAGTTGCAGGATGCAGAGAAGAAGGGGAAATCTTAAATGCGGTAGGTAAGAAGGGATCTGCATGTCCTATTTATAGAATGGAAAAAGGTGGGAAAATGTTCCGCCGGCGAGAAAAGTGCGGATAGCAAAATACTCCCCGACGCTTCGACTTCTGGATCCACAACGGATTTCTATCAGCTTGCTGATGTGCCGCAAAGGCTATTCGGATGCGAGCTGCTCTCACCCGCGTACGCACAAGAGATGTGCGAGTCGCGATCCGAACTCTCCCAAAATAGTAGGCGAGTCGCTCAGGCTCGCGATCTGCGGGCGACCGGCTCGCTCCCGCCAAAACTAGATAGGCGGGCTGGGCGAGCTGGGTCAATAATGTCACGCCCGCTTGAAGAAGGGGTAGGCGAGCGAGGGCGCCTCATCCACTCGCCCAAAGAAAACTAAGCAGCAACGCAATAAAAGTAACATGCAGCGAACATGAGCCCATCGGCGGGCGAAAAAGGTCTCAAATTATTACAAACAGATTAAATGTCTCAAGTAAAGAAAATCTGCGACCCTACTACGCGAATTGATCAAGGATGCGGATGTGACCTGGGCATGGCGATCAATAGTCGGGAGGGGGCAGGCGGCTCAGTACTGGATCCACTTACACCTGCCTCGCTTTCGCATCCCAGATCGGGGCGGCACGCGAGGGTAATGGTACTCGCGGACCGCCAACAGCTCCTGTTGGGCCAGGTCGACCTGCTCCGTGGTGTGTCTAAGCTGCTCCTCGGCCCGCGTGATGTGCACTCCCGGAGAGGTAAATCCATCCCCGTCAGCTAGACGCCTCGTCCCCTCCAGAACTGCGAACTGCTCCTCCGCCTCGGCCTTGTCCACCCTGTTGAAAACCTCCTGCAACAGTAACGTGTGTTTTTGAAATCGCCGCATCACCTGCTTCTTCATCCTCTCAGCATTCAGTGGGTCACCCATGTACTCCGAAATATGATGTATATCAGGGGGAGGCGAATACCCCTCACTAATCTCGATGTCGGAGGAGGAGACCGCGTTAAAATATACAGGGAAAAATCAGAAGGAGCGAGCAGTAATAAACGGGCAAAAGTGCAAAGCTCACCTGGGGTCGGCACGTCGCCCGCACCAAGGGCCGTTTGGTAGGTACCCGGCCGGCCCTAGAAGGGTTCACCTCCAAGAGCTGCAAAGGTTTTCCCTAGTCCGGGAGGTATTGGCAATGAAGACATCGCGGGAGGGGAATGCCCCAGGGCCGAAGGGCTAACGGCCCGTTCAGTTATCAACAAGGCGGAATGCCCCAGTTCCCCCTATCTTCTCCACCTTCGCAAAACATCACCTGCAGAAAGAGAAATCAGAAGCAGAGTCACGAGTCAAACAGGGGGGCATGCATACCTCATGGGAGACCTCGACACCGGAACTAGACGCAGGGGCGTCGTTTGAGGGAGATCGCCCGACCCATTTTCCTTTCTTCGGTCTAAAGAGGGGGTCTGGCGATCTGCACGCTAGCCACGGGGCGGCATCAAGAGCCAGCTCCCGAGTCCCCTCCCTCGCAGCTGCTAGGAGAGCCCGCATCTCCTCGGATATAGCATCACTCAGCTACAGCTCGCAGAGAAGGGTAGAAGAAGGCGGGATTTTTCCAAGAGTCCGATGATATATTTATAGCATGATGGTGGGACCCATCAAAAGATTCTCTCTAGCTCAGCAAAGCACTCACCGAACACGTGGGTTGGATGATTCTTTCCGAGCTTGGCAAAGCTCAAAAAGAGCGGGGATTATGTACAACCCCATGTTCGCCGAGTGAGTCCACCAGGCCAGGTGAGCGGATTGGGGCAGCCCTACCACGTCAGAATAACAAGCAGGCGAACTCAGCACGGCAAACTCGCTCTCGCCAAAACTAGGCAGACAAGGTGCGCGAGCCGGTCCGCCCAGCCTGCACCCGCCTCGCTCGCTTGAAAGCACCCCTGGAACGGTAGCTTGCCTCGCCGAAGCTAGGCGAGCGAGCTGAGCGAGCCGGCCCATCCAGCCCGCTCTCCCATATGCGACCTGGCCAACAGACTGCCTCATAATATGGATCAGTGGATTAAGGTGGTCTGGCTCGCGCTCGCCTACAGAAGGAAGGCGAGTTGCAGGAACTAGGTCGCGTCCGCCTCAGGCATTGAGGGATACCTCAGCATTCTCCTGCTTGCACTCGCCAAGCCCCGTTCGTCGTGCTCTGGCCATTCGTTGATCTCTTGGTCATTTGTCGAGCTCAAACCTCTCGCCGAGTTTTGATCGTTCAACGAACCGCGACCGGCGAGCAGGGAGGGCCAGCCGGGCCCGTGCTCGCCAAGGCTCAGGGAGGCGGCGAGTGCTAGCTCTATCGAGCACTCGCCGCCCCAGGCGAGTAGAGGTCTCAGGTACTACTCGTCTAGTCTGTTGTGAAGTGTTTTTACATTTTTTCCCCCCTGTCCTACCCATAGCCAGTTAGAACAGCAGAGTTACGCTATTGACAGACCAGTTGGGGTTGTACATAGCTGTTCAGAACAGTGGAAGTTGGCTATTTGCAGGCCATTTTCAGAAATCTATAAATAGGACCCAAGGGGCTCCTCAGAAGGCATGTTTTCTTGTTGTCAGACATTCTTGTGATTTCTGAGGTTGCCTTTAGCTCGGCATTTGGCTAAGGGAGGGGAAACACTCTAAGATCTTTCAGGTGTGATGAGGGACCTCCGCGCCGATCCCTTGGGTCAGTTCTCTCTTCCTTTTTTTTCATTTTTCTTGTAGGAGAGAAGTAGGTGCGCAATCACCCTTTCCAAAGGGTGAACTCCACAGAGATCGAGTTTTCTGTTTCAACACTCGGTGAAGTGATGATCACATCCCGAGTCCACGATCCAATTCTCCTGATAGTTGATGGAGACGAGCGCACGGCACAAGTGCCTGTCATAAAAGCACTCCCCCATCCTCCTTCCTCAGCTATGGATTCAGCCTCTTCTTTCCTTGTAGCATTTCCCGGCTGAAGATTGACTCTGTAGTCCTTTTGAATGTAACCAAGCATGTTGCACCTATAGCACCGTGGTCGTCCTCTCTTCTTCCCATCATCTTGCCTAGGAGCCTTGCTCCTCTCTTGCTATGATGAAGAAGATAGGCCATCACTAATAGACACATTCTTCTTCTTGTCCAATTTCTTCTTTTTGTCAAAATAAAGAACCTTGCTCTCACCTCCTAAGATAGAATATCCAGTCATCTGCCTCGCCAAGCTTTCCTCCGAAACCAACTGGTTTTCCAGCTCGAGCAAAGATGGATGATGTGTCCAGCCCTGCACAAAAGTCACGAAGGCAATATACTCTTGTAGCTCGCAGATGATATGCCTCTTCAGTTTTGTCTCTTAGATAGGCTCTTTCGGGTCCAATACTGATATCTCAGCGCAAAAATTCTTCATCTTCAAAAAGAAGGATAATATGGACATATCACAATGAGTGGCCTTTGCTAACTCATTCTCCAAGAACTTTACTCGAGCTACTGTTCTTCTTGTTGAACAGACCATCCAAGGCTATCCAGATTTCAGCAGTTGACCGACATCCGATGATGTGGTCAAAGAGCTCTAATGAGATGGCCTACTTAAGAGAGAACTCAGCATTCGTATTCGTCCTCCTCCAATCTCTCACCGCCCTAGCATTCTCGACAACAACTACCACCTCTTGCCTATCATCACCACTGAAGACTTCCCAAAGGTCCTCACTGAGAAGATAGCTCTCCATGCACGACCTCCACTTCTTGAAGTTGATCTACGTTAAGAGCCCAATCCCAAGACCTCTTACGTAACCGGCTTCCATTACTAAATTCTGATTTACTTAAACTTTTAAGGAATAATACACCTCTGAGGTTGATGAACTGCTAACTCTTTAACATCCCTCTGATACCATGTGAAAATTTTCTAGAAAGTCGAGAAAGGTCGCAGGAGTACTCAACCATAACCAAGTCAAGTAGAAATCAACAACAATAGAAACACAAGAGTCTCAATTTGGAATTATCATCAATCTTCTTTACAGAGTGAGGTATACATTGCGAGACATGATTCACAATGTACTCGATGGAGACAACAACTACAGGCAAAAAGAAACCACGCGGTGTGATAACAAAAACTACAAGACGCAAACCGCCAAGACTATCCGCCGAAACCACCAAGTCGCTAAACCGCAACCAAGCCGCATAGACTGCCTGTTCTTGAGATGCTGAGAAAACAACTCTGTCCGCCACTTCAGGTCTCTTCACCGTGAGGTCGCCTGACCGCAAACCTAACCGCGAATAGAATTACTAAATGAGGAAAAAGTCTACCCGCTGAGACGGGCGAACTGGTTGAACTATCCGCAACCCCGAGGAAGAAGACTTCTAGACGCGTAAACCGCGACCTGCTGTAAACCACAGACTATTATCCGTGAATTATTCCACATCGAGCTTCCCAACTAGTTGTCTAGTCGCTCGGTGCTAGCCGCACAACCTGCACAACACAAGTCAACTTCACTTAGTCGCCAGGTTAGAAAAAATCTAACCGCAAGTTCAAAATGTAATAGGATTACCGTCTGTCATCCTGCAGCTAACGCAACCTATCCGCACAAAGGGTGCAGATATGAGAGTCAGACCGCGCGTGACAATAATTAGCCGCACACCCGACAAGATCCACCAGTCTGCATAACCGAGCAGACAGCGCGCTTATGAGAAACTTCCAGTCTTCGCAACCAGACCGCGCAATACAACGGTCTCCGTGAACTCCAGAAGAAGACCGCGCAACCATGTGGTCTCTGCGACTAGGCAACCGAACCTGACTTGTCACAGCACCATGACCAAGTACACAATACCAGCGAACTCTGGCTTCAGACTGCACAAACAGAACACATCGAACTGTGTGGTTAGCCTCTGCTATCTGAGCTAACCGTCTGCCTCTACGCAAGCAAGAGAACCTGTCAGCTCCAAGCGGTCTCCTCAGTCTCACCAACAAGACCGCAATAATCGTGGTTAGCCCACTGCTAATTTCCCGATTACCTCTCAGGGAGCTTACTGATCCAGACTGCAACAAGGAAGAAACAGAAGCCAGAAACTCGTTATCCTCCATTACCTAGTCGCCTAATCGGCTGCGGTCTGTGCGGTCTGCCCAATCAGACCGTCCACTCCCACTTCAACCATTTCAACAAGATTAAGGCTCTGTTTGGCAAGGTGGTGGAAATCATAAACGCATTGGTTAAACCATCATTTGTTAAGGATCACTTAGCAAACATCGTTCGTTTAAACATAAAAGTGGATGAAGTTCTTCAGGTGGGCGTTACTGAATGACAATTTAACCCCCATGATCATGACCGCCACCACCGTATCAAATAGATCCTAATAGATTGGAGGTAGAGATGCTCTGGGTCTCTATATTAAGTGCATACGCCCATATGCTCCGGGAGACTCCAGAACCAGTCTGCACAAACCGGCAGACTGAGCGGATAACCGTCCTTTCTGCCCGGTTACCTCGGGAACAAACTGCAAGCCAAAGCTATGTCGACCTGACAAGCCGCCACCCCCTGTTCGCATAGATCCCGCGGACAGACCTCCAGGCCGCTCAGGTTGCCCACTTTCACATCAAAAAATTCAACAGTATTTGCATTGTATGATTTTATTTTTTTTCTATACCGTTCTCGTTGCTCTTTTGTATTTTTTTCCTAGATGGGCTTCTCATCAAAAGAACCTCTTCCCCTCCTTCCTTTGCTATAATAAGTTGTTGAACCTCGACCACGAGAATCTCATGAATATACAAAAGTTAGTACAACAGGAGAAAAATTGTTAAAGAAGGCACTTGAGAAACCACAAATGTAATAGCTAGAGAGTAGTCTTCAGCTCCTTCTTGAATACCATCAATGCGCTGAGTTTACTCTGAAGGAGTTGAAAGAAGGGGATATTCTTCCCATCCATAATGAGGTTAAGAAAGATACCTCTCTTGAATTACTGGATATATATACTCTCTTAATAATTGACTCCCATAAATGTTTGGCTTCTACTATGAGTACATATAGTTCTTATAGGCCAGCAGCCAATAATATTAAGTGTCTTTTCAGTATTATCAATTTTAGCATACATCTCAGCCACATCAATCTCCATTTCTTCTTTCTCATGAGCATTCCCAACTGTTTTATTAGGGTTAATGCCCTCATTCTCTGTAGGCTTAGATGTCAATAGGTACCTTGTCTTCACTGGGATTTGTTGGAAGTGGCAAACCCAACGCAGGGGTTGTGGACGATGACGGAGAGCCCGAATGCTTGCCCAAGAAAGTGAATGGGCAAATATTTGGAGAAAGCTGATTTGGCGGAGGATATTTATAATATTCATGATATATGAGGTTGACTAGTCAATGGACAAATGATTATTTAATAATAAACCTGACATTATTTGGAGGTTATCAAAGCATCGTAGATTTTAGGCATTAAATAAGGGACTAGTGGCTTTGCAGAAGCTGAGCTCTTAGTGGTTGGCAATGCCTATATAATGGCATGAAATGACGGTAGAGTGGTATGTGCAGATGCCTGACAAAGTTGAACTGTAGCGTGAAAGGAGGTGTGATAGTTGCAGCTACTATTCTGCGAACAGAAAGTTGCAGGCAGGGGCGGATCCAGGAAGTTTGATTAGGGGGGGCCAATCAAAAAGCGAAGAATTTTTTTTATGATCAATATCTATACTAAAATTTGTGCATGTAGAGATATCACAATTGAGTCGTAAAAAATTAATTTCGTATTGCAGCTTATTTATTTAGAGACATCCAAGCTCATTCTTTAATCAGTTTTAGAACAAATGGAATATTGCGTGATACTGGCCTGATCTTTGTTGCAGTATATATAATATTAACATTTCAATAATTTGAGATGTGAGAATATAAAGAGTGCTAACAATTCCAATTTGAATTATTTGTTCAGGTGTTCTGGTTAAATATTTGTGTGATGAAGCAAATAAATCCAAGAAAAAAATATTGTTGCAATGAAAATGTTTAAGATGAACTTCATGCTACAATGTATGAGTTACAATAAAAGTGTAGAGTATTATCATAAGTATTTAAATATTCGTCCGACCTCATTGTCATCATCACTCATCAACATCCCTAAGAGCATATGAAAGTTCCTCTTCAAGGTAAGAGAACTTCATATTAAAACAAACTCAAAGTAATAGTGTGAACGCATGTTCCTACTGCAGAGAATGAGAATTTCAACAAGGGGGTGCCTAAACTATTCAAAAATTTAAGAAACACGTAGTTAAAATTCATTGGCTTTGATCTCGTGTACTCTTACAGTGTAATAAACGAGACATTGGAAAAATAAACAAGATTACAAGAGTTAAGTAAAGAAGATGTCATGTTATATCGTGCTAAAGATAACGATAGTGTTTCTTTCAGAGATTTTGAAGAAGCTATGAGTAAAGAAGAAGGTGAACTTGGCGGGGTCAAAATTGTTTGCAACTATATTAACTAGATTTGTATATATTATCTCCACAAAAATTAATTAAACTGGCTTCCTCTCTTATAAACTTTCTCATCTTTCAATAAAAAAAATTAAATGTCTCCACCTTTTCGGGGTTTTTTTCTCCCTTATTCGGACACCATTTTTGAAGTATAAGTAGTCAAAATCCATTGGCTCGACGAGAGGAACACAAATTTATCATTTATTTTGCCAAAATTCTTGGGGTCCCGGGCCCCCCGCCGCCCCTAGATCCGCCCCTGGTTGCAGGTAGCTTCCGATGGAAAGTTTTCTTGCGAACTAAAATTTGCGGACAACAGCTCTCATTGGTGAACAAGAATATTCATACACCGCGTGTGAAGGCAAGGATGCGACAAAGCAAGTTGTGGTTTTCAATTGGCGAAGGTGGCAGACTGTTTTGTGAACAACACCATATTGGCGGACAAGCTTGAAAGCTTGCAGACAACATTTTTTGGGGGTGTTCTTTTGCATGCGAACTTGTACGAAGAGTTAAGTTGTAGCTTCTAAGTAGTGAAGATGTTTTGTCGTGTGTTGAAGAGGCGTTATAGTACTTGAATGAAGTTAGTGTCGATTTGTAATTTTGTTTGAATTTATAATCAAAAGGTTTCTCTACAAGTCTTGTGTGTGCCCACTTTAATCGCTTCCAACCGTGATATCAGTGGGAGGTTGCGAACCTTGGTAGTAACTCAGAAGAGTTGAAGAGATTGAAGCAATGGAGATGGTAAATGCTATGTCCAGTCAAGTTCTCAAGTTGATGAAGACGAACTCTGGGAACTGGAGCATCCAGATGAGAGTCCTGCTAGCATCAAAAGAGCTTTGGGAGATATTTGAGGATGGTTATGAAGAGCTAACTGCTGAATCAGAGGCAGTGTTAACTAACGCCCAGAGGACAACACTGCGAGAGGCAAGGAAGAGAGACAAGAAGGCTTTGTTCTTGTTATATCCAGGGGTTGATGAAGCAACCTTTGAAAAAATCTCGAATGCTAAAAGTTCTAAAGAAGCATGAGATACCTTGCAACGTTCCTTGCAAGGTGTTGACAAGGCAAAGAAGTTGAAGTTGCAATCTCTCGGGCAGAGTATGAAGTTATCAAGATGCAGAACTCTGAGAAAGTTGGTACATATGTGACTCGTCTGTGAATGCTTGCAAATGAAATGAAGCGCAATGGTGAGATGATCGATGATGTGAATTTCATGGAGAAACTTCTGCGGTCTATGTCGAAGAAGTTCAACTACGTGGTGGTGGAAATAGAAGAGTCGAAGGATCTCACTCAAATGTCTATCGATGAACTCATAGGCTCTTTGCAAGCCTATGAATATCGCATGTTACAAGATGAAGAGTCAAGTGTCTTACAGAAAGCACTTCAGACTAAATTGAATTTTGGCGAGAGCTTTGGAAGAGGTACCCAGCGAGGCCGAGGCTACTGAGGCAGAGGTAGAGGAAGAAGAGGAGAAAGAGATCAGGGAAGAAATCAGAACTTTCAGAAAGAGGAGCAACCTCAAGCAAGAGGGAAGGAAGGAAGAGGAAGTGGTCGTGATGGAATGGCCCAAGTCCAATGTTATAACTGTAACAGGTTTGGGCACATGAGTTATGACTGCAGACTTCCGAGGAGAAAAGAGGAGACCAACCACTATGCTGAAGCAAACAACACTAGTGGTGATCCAATGATGTTCTTAACTTATAGATGAGCTGAAGGTGGTAGAAATGAAGTCTGGTACTTGAACACAGGAGATAATAACCATATATATGGTGAGAAAGAGTTATTCACTAACCTCGACTAACAAGTGTTAGTGATGTTAGCTTTGGTGATGCTTCAAAGAACTCGGTATAAGGCAAAAGGTTGATAGTAGTAACCTTAAATGGTGAGAAGATGCATCTCAATGACGTATTATATGTACCGGGCTTGAAAGAGTAACATTAAGTCTTTGACAGTTGATGGATAAAGGCTACTGTATTCAGTTAAAGGATGGTTCGTTGGCTATGCAGAATTATCTAGGAAAGAGGTGGTGAAGGAAAAGATGACGATGTGTTGGTACCCTAGTTTGGATTTGAGTTAAGTCTTTCCTTTTAGTCTCTTGACCAAGATTTATCTATGGTCAAAGGTTAGTTTTAGTGTAGTCACTTATCCAGTGAAATCTGGCTAAGTTAGTTTTTGGTTCGACTATAGTCGAACGTCGCTCGACTAACGTTGATCAGTCGTTCGATGATCGTCTTCCTGATTGGTCGACTATCGTCTGTCTCCAGATCGTCTAGCTTTGTCTCTTGACAGCTCGACGTTCTGCTGTTTCTGTCTCGACGATCGTCGACTCGGCTCGACTTCTTTCTCGTTAAGACAGATTGTCTTGATAGTTCAACTATCTTCCTTGATAGTTCAACTATCTGATAGCTCTACTATCTTGTTGATAGTTTAGCTGTCTGTTTGCCGGTCGACTATCTATTGATAGTTCGACTTTCTGTCTGTCTGTTGATAGGTCGACTATCTATTGATAGTTCGACTATCTGTCTGTATTCTTAGGTCGACGCTTTCTGTCTAGCTCTGAGTCGGTCGACTATCTGTCTGATAGGTCGACGATCTCAGTAGGTCGGTCGACGATCTCCGAAGAACGTTTGACTATCTTTGTCTGCCTTTAGATAATATTATATTCGTTATTATTCTGCTATCTAATTATTATTATTAATATATATTAGATTGATTTACTGCATATATCTCAAAGCAATCCTTGCTTCTATCTTTATGCTAAGTCAAATCCTTCTGACATGTATTTTGTCTTATTATCTGACTTTATTCAGCAGCTGTCCTTTATAGCCGTTGGACTCAAATGTCCTCTATGGCTTTAAAGAGTATTTTCTGATGTGACTTTTTCTTATTATTTATCAGTTTGATATTACAGCTGTTATAGCTTTATTCTTTATATAGAATATATATATCTGCAAGACTTATTTTGTCTTTATGTTAAATGCAGCCCAGTTTACAGATTCCAGATAAAGACAAAATTCAACTCAAATATTAGAGTCGTTGCTGCTGCTCTTATTTAAAAGAGTTCTTTTGAAAGAACAAGAAGTAGAAGGAAGAAATACAGTACAGCAATACACTGCTCTCAGTCATTTCATATTCAACTGAGAAGATATCTCTTCTGCTCTTCTTCAACCTGAGTGCTCCTGTTCCAGGAAGATTTTACACTCAGAGATATTGAAGAAGAAGAAGAAGGAAGCTGAAGAAGAACATCTATTACAAATCTCTAGTCTTCTTCAAGCTTTATCCTTCACAACTTCAAGATAGCTTGCTGTCAGAAGTTCTGAAGAGATCTTGTGCTTCTCTAATCTTGTTTAAAATAGAGAAGACAATCTAACTCTCCTTCCCCCTCCTGTAAAGGATTGTTTACTCCCTTCAAAAGTAAAGCTTGGTTTTTAGACACCTGATCAAAAGTCTAAAGGGTCTCTAGATCTACCTACAGCAGATCTTATTGGTGGCAGGGCACCTGATCAAAAACCTTAGTGGATTCCTACCGTGGAGGTAGAAGAGTGGATGTACCTATTGAGAGGGAACCACTATAAATTCCCTTGTGTCGTCTGGTTGTTTGATTTATTACTTGTGCTGTTGGCTGTGATTAGTTTTAACTAGGTTTGCTAGTTGCTGTTTAGGATCCCAAGCCTTAACTGTAATTACAGTTGGCTGCCTCTTATGCACAACACTTGTGTTAGGCTTTAGGGTTACTTCTCAAATATCTATAACCTTTATTCCGCAATTAACTCCAAGGGAGTTGAGTAGACAGTCAACTTTGCTAGTGCAATTTTTGATTACTCTATTCACCCCCCTCTAGAGTTGAGATAGATCTTACTCTCTCTTTCAATTGGTATCAGAGGGAGGTTGGTTGACTGTATAGGCTAACACCTAAGTCACAAGATCCTGATAGATACCAAGTTTATAGATATTCACTTCATGGCCCAGTCCAAGGATTACTTTAGCACCAGACCTCCAGCTTGCAACTTAGCTGAGTTTAGCATCTGGAAGACAAGAGTTAAATTATATATGAACTCATTTGATGAAGATATTTTTTTGTCTATTTTGACAGGTCTCCCAACTTCGGCAACAACAACAACAAAAAGTGCCAGGCTAGCTGATGCCAGGCAATGAACATCCTAGCTCAGTCATTATCTGATGACTTATTTCAGGAGGTTGTTGAATGCTCAACAGCTAAGGAGATTTGGGATTCCCTTCACCAAATGGCTTCTGAACCCATGGATGACACATCAGAAAGAAGCCACAACAGAATATTTGAAGGAGAAGAATCAACATCCCTAGATGTTATCTGGGATATCTCAGATGATGAATCATCATTTGAAGATGAAGAGGAGGAAGCAAGGGCCAAAGAATTTTGCTTAATGGCCGTCAACACTTCCTGCAGCAATCTAAAACCCGAACAAACAGAAGGAAATTCCAAACCTGAAGAGAATCAGGTATTATTATCTAACTCTGTTAATTTAGAAATTCAATATTGCTGCCAAGATTTAATAAAACCTGAGAAGGAAACAAAACTTTTCAGAGAATTATTTTTAGAATATATTCAAAGAAAGAACAAATATCTTGAGCTTAGACCGTCGAACTCCGATCGACTATCTTATATAAAAACGTCGAGCTCAATTATTTGCTTTTTCATAAATCTGTTTTATAAACAAAAGGATAAATTATTTAGAATATTTTCAAATCCTTCTACCATTTGGAACAGATTTATTAGGAAGCATTTTCCTTTCTTAAGGCTGTCTATATCTGATTGATATTTTGTTCAATATCTTGTTCGGATTTCTGAATAAAGAATTCTCTGTCAGATAACTCTATTTCTTATAGATCATTTTCTAATTTCATCTAGATTGAGTCCTCTACTCTAATTGCTTTGGTCAGCTGAGTTTGAATCTCGCCTGATGAAAAGAAATTCTATAGGAAGGAAGATATCTGATTTTGTTTTTCAGATCCAGAATCCTAATTATATTTGCTGAACAAATATCATTTTTTTATACTAACATATCCCTTTTTCAAGGAGAGTGCAATCTCTACCATAGCTTTCTGCAGGTACTATTTATAAGAGTTAGCTGGATGATTCAATCAAAATTCAAAGTCATCTCAGCCTCCTCCAATCACATATACTGCATCAACATAGGGGGAGATTGCAAATGCCAACAGCAGCATTGCTAAGTCTTTCTTTTTGTATATTTTATGCTTTGCAATATTTTTTTTGCTAATAGGATCCTCACCCAAATAGGGGGAGATTGTTGAAACCCTTGGTTCTGATTTGGGTTAGGATCTCTATTAGGTTGTTTAGGTTGCTTAGTTTAGTTTAGTTTATTTCCAGTAGTTTTAGTTTTTGAAAGACTTAACCCAAATAGGGGGAGATTGTTGGTACCCTAGTTTGGATTTGAGTTAAGTCTTTCATTTTAGTCTCTTGACCCAAGATTTATCTATGGTCAAAGGTTAGTTTTAGTGTAGTCACTTATCCAGTGAAATCTGGCTAAGTTAGTTTTTGGTTCGAATATAGTCGAACGCCGCTCGACTATCGTTGATCAGTCGTTCGACGATCGTTAGTTTTACTACATATATCTCAAAGCAATCCTTGCTTCTATCTTTATGCTAAGTCAATTCCTTCTGACATGTATTTTGTCTTATTATCTGACTTTATTCAGCAGCTGTCCTTTATAGCCGTTGGACTCAAATGTCCTCTATGGCTTTAAAGAGTATTTTCTGATGTGACTTTTTCTTATTATTTATCAGTTTGATATTACAGCTGCTATAGCTTTATTCATTATATAGAATATATATATCTGCAAGACTTGTTTTGTCTTTATGTTAAATGCAGCCCAGTTTACAGATTCCAGATAAAGACAAAGTTCAACTCAAATATTAGAGCCGTTGTTGCTGCTTTTATTTAAAAGAGTTCTTTTGAAAGAACAAGAAGTAGAAGGAAGAAATACAGTACAACAATACAGCTGCTCTCAGCCATTTCATATTCAACTGAGAAGATATCTCTTCTACTCTTCTTCAACCTGAGTACTCCTGTTCCAGGAAAATTTTACACTCAGAGATATTGAAGAAGAAGAAGAAGAAGGAAGCTGAAGAAGAACATCTATTACAAATCTCTAGTCTTCTTCAAACTTTATCCTTCAGAACTTCAAGACAGCTTGCTGTCAGAAGTTCTGAAGAGATCTTGTGCTTCTCTAATCTTATTTAAAATAGAGAAGACAATCTAACTCTCCTTCCCCCTCCTGTAAAGAGTTGTTTACTCCCTTCAAAAGTAAAGCTTGGTTTTTAGACACCTGATCAAAAGTCTAAAGGGTCTCTAGATCTACCTGCAGCAGATCTTGTTGGTGGCAGGGCACCTGATCAAAAACCTGAGTGGATTCCTACCGTGGAGGTAGAAGAGTGGATGTACCTATTGAGAGGGAACCACTATAAATTCCCTTGTGTCGACTGGTTGTTTGATTTATTACTTGTGTTGTTGGCTGTGATTAGTTTTAACTAGGTTTGCTAGTTGCTGTTTAGGATCCCAAGCCTTAACTGTAATTACAGTTGGCTGTCTCTTTGCACAACACTTGTGTTAGGCTTTAGGTTACTTATCAAATACCTATAACCTTCATTCCGCAATTAACTCCAAGGGAGTTGAGTAGACAGTCAACTTTGCTAGTATAATTTTTGATTACTCTATTCACCCCCCCCCCCTCTAGAGTAGTATCTATCCCTTTTCTTTCATGATGAATTATCTCTTTACATTGAAGATGGATGTCGAGGAGACGACATGCCTAGCAAGAACTGAAGAGGAAGAAGAAGCTTGGTTGTGGCACCAAAGGATGGGTCACTTAGGCTTCAATGGTTTGAAGATTCTGGCACATGCAAAGATGGTGAAGGTTTGTCTAAGATCTTACCACCATAGAAGATCTATGAAACTTGTACGAAGGGAAAGCAGAAGCGACACGCATTTAATTGTGGCAAGTCTCGAATAGCAAGTAAACAACTTAAACTGGTTCACTCGGACATTGCTGGTCCGTTTGATATTGCCTCAGTTGGAGGAAGCAAATACTACATTACCTTCACTGATGACTTTAGTCGGAAGTGTTGGGTTTACTTCTTAAAGGAGAAGTCTGAGGCCCTTGACAAGTTCAACGAGTTCAAGGCAATGGCTGAGAAGGAGAGTGGACATTATCTGAAGGTACTCTAAACTGATCGAGGTGGAGAGTACACCTCAAAGTTATTTGATGCTTTCTGCAAAGAGCATGAAATTGCTCATCAGTTGACCTCAACATACTCGCCTCAGCAGAACGGAGTTGCTGAGAGAAAGAACTTGACGATTCAGAATATGGCAAAGAGTATGGTAAAGGGCAAGAAGTTGTCGAAGATGTTCTGGGCTGAAGTAGTACAATGTGTTGTATACTTGTTGAACATATGTCCAATGATGAGTGTGAAGTTCAAGACTCCATATGAGGCATGAAGTAGATGGAAGCAAAGTGTTCAACACTTGAGAGTGTTTGGGTGTGTGGCTTATGCTCACAACCCTAATCAGCAGAGGAAGAAGCTTGATGACAAGAGCGAGAAGTGTATATTTGTAGGCTACGCTTCGATGAGTAAAGCTTATAAATTATACAATCATGTGACGAAGAAGGCAATCATCTCTAGAGATGTGCTGTTTGAAGAAGATAGTTGTTGGAGCTGGGATGAGAAGGATAGAAGCATCAAAGGAATGTTCTATGATGATGATGATGAAGAAGGTGGTCATGAAGCTGAAGCTGTGGATGGTAGAGCTGAACCACCGTCACCACCGAGCAGAGACTCAGGGGGAGCTTCTACTTCTTACTCAAGTGGAGTAAGCACCAACAGAAGCAGTTATGATGGAGCAAGCACTAGTAGGAGAAGCTCTGAAAGCACTCAACCTAGGATGAGAGGTTGGAGGAGATCTACGAGGAGACGAGGCGATCATGCTAACTTTTCTTTATATTATCTTTTAGCAGATTGCGAGACGTATTCATATGATGAAGCCGCTCAGGAGAAGACATGGAGAAAGGCGATGGATGAAGAGATGATAACCATCAAGAAAATGATACTTGGGAGTTGGTCACTCTACCGGCAGGTCACAAGCTCATTGGTGTGAAATAGGTGTACAGAGTGAAGACAAACAATGATGGATAAGTAGAGAAGCAAAAAAGCAAGACTCGTCGCGAAAGGCTACCGACAAGTCCATGGTGTGGATTGCGACGAGGTCTTTGATCCAGTGGCGCGGATTGATACTATCTGACTGATTATTGCACTAACCGCTCAGTATAAGTGAAAGATCTGTCAGATGGACGTCAAGTCCGCATTTCTGAAAGATTATTTGGAAGAAGATGTGTATGTCCAGCAGCTGTCTGGATATGAAGTGAAAGGCCAAGATAAGAAAGTCTACAATCTAAAGAAGGCATTGTATGGGTTGAAGCAACCGCCTCGTGTGTGAAATGAAAGAATAAATGCATACTTTCAGAAGAATGGGTACATGAAGAGCTCGTATGAGTATGCACTCTACACGAAGGTGGAGAAGAATGGAGATATTATGGTTGTGTGCTTGTATGTTAATGACATGATATTCACCGGAAACAACTCTCTTATGTTTGAAGAGTTCAAGAAGATGATGAATAAGGAGTTCGAGATGACTTATTTGGAGAACTCACTTACTTCTTGGGCATTGAGGTACAACAGAGTGAAGATGAGATCTTCATTTCTCAGAAGAAGTATGCAGAAGAGATTCTGAAGAAGTTCCAGATGGATAATAGCAAGACTATCTCTACTCCTGTTGATCCCGAATGAAGCTGAGGAAGGATTCTAAGGATGAAACAGTGGCTCTACGTTGTTCAAGTGTTTAGTTGGAAGTCTATGTTATTTGACTTTCACTAGACCTGACATCATGTATGTTGTTGGAGTGTTCAGTAAATACATAGAGGAGCCGGAGCAATTCACTTCACAGCAGCGAAAAGGATTTTTGAGGTATGTGAATGAAATGAGAGATCATGATTTGATGTATTCTACTGCAAAAGAGTTGAAGTTGTTCGGTACTCTGATAGTGATTACGGAGGAGATGTGAATGACCGGAAGAGCACTTCCTGATATGCATTTCATGTGGGAACAAATGTGTTCTCGTGGAGCTCGAAGAAACATGCAATGATTGCCTTATCTACTTGTGAAGCTAAATACATTGCAGCAGCAGCATGTACGTGTCAGGCAATTTGGTTGAGAAATCTCCTGCAATAGTTACATCATCCATAGGAGATTCTTGTGACGTTTTTTGTTGACAACATGTCGGCAATTCAATTTGCAAAGAACCCTGTGATGCATGAGCGCAACAAACACATTGAGACAAAGTATCATTTTCTTCGTGAGCAGGTGCAGCAAAAGGTGGTGGAGTTGGTATACTGCTCAAGAGGAGAGCAGATGACAGATATCTTCACTAAGGCGTTGAAGAATGAGACGTTTCTGAAATGTAAGAGCAAACTCGGCATGTCCTGTCGGGTTTGAGGGGAGTGTTGGAAGTTGCAAATCCTTCGTAGGGGTTGTGGCCGAAAGCAGAAAGCCGAATGCTTGCCCAATAAAGTGAATGGGCAAATATTTGGAGAAAGCTGATTTGGCGAATGATATTTATAATATTCTTTATATATGTGATTTACTAGTTAATGGACAAATAATTATTTAATAATAAACCCGACATTATTTGGTGGTTGCCAAAGCAGCGTGATTTGTAGGCATTAAATGAGGGACACGTGGCTTGCTCTTAGTGGTTGGAAATGCCTATATAATGGCATGAAATGGCGGTACAGTGGCATGTGCAGAAGCGTGACAAAGTTGAGCTGTAGCGTGAAAGGAGGTGTGATAGCTCCGGCTACTGTTCTGGGAACAGAAAAGTTGCAGGTAGCTTCCGGTGGAAAGTTTTCTTGCGAACTGAAATTTGCGGACAACAGCTCTCATTGGTGAATAGGAATATTCATACACCGCGCATGAAGGCAAGGATGCGACAAAGCAAGTTGCGGTCTTCTATTGGCGAAGGTGGCCGACTGTTTTGTGAACAACACCATATTGACGGACAAGCTTGAAAGCTTGCGAACAACATTTTTTTGGAGTGTTCTTTTGTATGTGAAATTGTACAAAGATTTAAGTTGTAACTTCTAAATAGTGAAGGTGCATTGTCGTATGTTGAAGAGGTGTTATAGTACTTGAATGACGTTATTTTCAATTTGTAATTTTGTTTTAATTTATAATCAAAAGGTTTCTCTACAAGTCGTGTGCCTGCCCACTTTAATCGCTTCCAACAGGATTTTCCTCCTTCATGGTATCATGCATGAAATAAAGAATTCATGAATGGTCTTGGTGTCAGAGGAAGAAACTGTTAACCCCAAAATCGGCGATCCCTCCCAGGGTCTCTAGCTCGCAAGTCGCGGCTCACTCAGGGGTACCCCCCGAGGGTCGCGATCTGCCTCAGCCTTCCCTTTTTGGGCCAAGCGGACACCCTTCTCCTATTCTCTCAGGCCGTGCGGTTAGGATGGTTTCCCCGGTCTAACCGCCCCAGTCGCATAGCTACTGCGTGCCATGCGGGTTGGCAGGCTGCTCCCATAGCTCACCCTCGCAGGCCACGAGGTTAGGCCTGCTAACCGTGAAGCATTCTTCCTTGTAGGAGTCAATAAGAGGTAACGAGGACGATCTATGTGATCTACTCCTTCAGACCGCCAGGTCGCCCAATCGGCGTCAACCCTAGACCAACGCAATCGTCGCGGGCTCGGCAAGCTCATTCTCCGGCTCGCCATCAGTTTTCCTCCCAGAGAGGTGGCCTGCTCCTCAGGCCGCCTCCTCTGTTCGCCCAAGGGGCGCGGCCTCTTGCCGCTGCCCGCCGACGCCGCCTCCAACTCGCCAGGGGAGCGGCCTCCTGCCGCTGCCCGCCCAGGACTCCCGCCTGGGCGGCCTCCTATGCCCAGGCCGCCCGCCTGGGCGCCCTCCTGTGGCCAGGCCGCCCGCCTGGGCGGCCTCCTGTGCCCAGGCCGCCCGCCTGTGCGGCCTCCTGTGCCCAGGCCGCCCGCCTGTGCGGCCTCCTGTGCCCAGGCCGCCCGCCTGGGCGGCCTCCTGTGCCCAGGCCGCCGCCTGGGCGGCCTCCTGTGCCCAGGCCGCCCGCCTGGGCAGCCTCCTGTGCCCAGGCCGCCCGCCTGGGAGGCCTCCTGTGGCCAGGCCGCCCGCCTGGGCGGCCTCCTGTGCCCAGGCCGCCCGCCTGGGCGGCCTCCTGTGGTCAGGCCGCCTGCCTGGGCGGCCTCCTGTGGTCAGGCTGCCCGCCTGGGAGGCCTCCTGTGCCTAGGCCGCTCGCTTGGGCGGCCTCCTGTGGCCAGGCCGCCCGCCTGGGCGACCTCCTGTGCCCAGGCTGCCCGCCTGGGCGGCCTCCTATGGCCAGGCCGCCCGCCTGGGCGGCCTACAGTGCCCAGGCCGCCCGCCTGGGCGGCCTCCTGTGCCCATGCCGCCTGCTTGGGCAGCCTCCTGTGCCCAGGCCTCCCGCCTGGGCGGCCTCCTGTGGCCAGGCCGACCGCCTGGGCGGCCTCCTGTGGTCAGGCCGCCCGCCTGGGCGGCCTCCTGTGGTCAGGCCTCCCGCATGGGCGGCCTTCTGTGCCCAGACCGCCCGCCTGGGCGGCCTCCTATGGCCAGGCCGCCCGCTTGAGCGGCCACCTGTTCCCAGGCCGCCCGCCTGGGCGGCCTCCTGAGGCCAGGCCGTCCGATTGGGCGGCCTCCTGTGGCCAGGCCGCCCGCCTGGGCGGTCTCCTGTGCCTAGGCCGCCCGCCTGGGCGGCCTCCTGTGCCCAGGCCGCCCGCCTGGGCGGCCTCCTGTGCCCAGGCCGCCCGCCTTGGCGGCCTCCTGTGGCCAGGCCGCCTGCCTGGTCGGCCTCCATGTGCCATGCCGCCTGCCTGGGCGGCCTCGAGATGTCAGGCCGCCCCCCAGGGGTGGCCTCCAGTTCAGGGGCGGCCCTCCCTCTTCAGCCCGCTCAGGTGCAGTTTGCCCTCTTCTAGCTGCCAACCAGAAGTCTGCTCCAGCAGAGAAAACGCCAGTCCGTCGAGTCCACCAGGGTCGGCGACCAGCTCTTCCAGCCGGACGGACTGATTTTCTCAGTCCGCCGAGTCCGCGCAGTCCTCCATGATGACGTCACTGGGCCCCGCTTCTAGAAGATTCTCCCCGGGCCTATAAATAGCCCCCAAGGTCTCTCATTCTGACGGGTGGAAAGGAGAACAGCTAGCTTGATCAAGGTCCGCGGCCTCAGTTCTCCAGTCCGTCACAGCTTGATCAAGCAAGGTCGGCGAACTCAAATCTCCAGTCCGCGCAGGTCGTCGAGGACTGTGGACTTAATTTTTTCTGCCCTCAGCCGGCAGTTTGAGCAGCCTCTGCAGCCTCCGATTTCCAGGTCTCACAGGTCGTCGAGGACTGTGGACTTAGTTTTTTCTGCCCTTAGCAGGCAGTTTGAGCAAGATCTGCAGCCTCAGTTCTCCAGTCCTCTGCAGCCTCTTTTACTTAGTCTCTGGCAACTCCTTCCTTAGCCGCCAGCTTCCCCCATTGTACCCTTTATTGCTTTCTCTTGTAAAGGTGCAATAGCAAGTTGTAATACTGCTTTCTAATCAAGAAAAAGCTCGTCGCAAGAGTGGCATTCAAGCCGCCGCGGGCGAAGTCTGCTGTTGCCGCTGCTAGCGGCCCCCTCTTCTTTTCTCTTCTCTCGGCACCAACCTTCAAGCTAAACCGCCAAAGTAACGTCTGCTCGACAGTTCCTGATCCAGCTTCTCGCTTGCTCAAGCAAGCTTCTCCCTTGCTCAAGCAGGCTTTCCGGCTGCTCTCGAGCAAGCCTCTCCTCTATCCCCACAATCTTTCATCCTTAGCTTGTGAGATCGAACACCCCGTTAAATGGAGGGCTCAACTCGTGCATCAACAGAAACAACTAGGTATTGTAGAGGTGGAAGTTAATGAAATAGCTAGAGATTTGAACAAGATTAGAAGGCGGGCTGGAGAATGTGAAATGTCTTCTGCAATAATTTGTGGTTGAAGCAGCAGAAAAGCAGCAATTTGAGCTGGAGAGGAAGGATGAGTGTATGAAGCTTTGAGCTTTTTTGGGAAATTGCCCGGTCAATTTAGAAAAAGGCTTATGCGAACCCATATAAAACTATATACGCCACCAATCATTTCAAGTCTAGCCTAAGGGTGCAAGTTGAGTCAAGTCGGCTCGAAAGCTCGATGAGCCAGCTCGAAAGCTCGATGAGCCAGCTCGAAAAAAACTTGACTCGAGCTCGAGCATGTCGAGCTCGTCGAGTTCGAGCCTGATTTCGAGACGAGCTCGAGCCTAAGAAAACCTATTCACGAGCTCGTGAGCTGGCTCTTTTTTTAATTAAATAATATATATTATTAGTAGTAAATATTTTAATATATTATATATTAATATAATATTATTAAAATAATAATAAGTTCGAGCCGAGCTCGAGCTCGAGCCTTTTAAAATAGGCTCGTCGAGCTTGAGCTCGAGCCAGCTCTTTTTGATGAGCTCGACTCGTTTGCAGGCCTAGCCTAGCCCTAATCTTTTCTCAATTTCTTTTCAGTTATATTGTATGCCGACGTGTCGCATGTGTCATGACTTATTCATAGTAAAAGTGTGTGTGTGCGCGTGTGCGCTTGTAAAGTGTGCGTGTAAAATAGTGAGATTGCTTACTTAACCAATTGGATCCCCAAAGAATAAATTTTTACCATTAAATTGATAGTATCCATTTGATTTCAAATAAAGAGGATCCAGAGCTTTGGACAAAGTGAAACATATCTAGTATGGATGAGACAGAGAAGAATCAGGACAACTTCTATCAGGCAGATCCTCTCCATTTTAAATGAAATGAAGGGGATTCATTTCATGCTTTAATGAACAAGATAAATTCAAATAATATCTAATGGACAAGAATTTTTTGAATAAAAAAAAATAAAAGAATAGAGAATGTTGAACCTGTTGGATCAAAAAGCAATTCATCATAACCATAAACTAACGAAATGGAGAGGATCCTGATATCTATCAGGCCATATGCACTTTCCTTGAAATTGCTAGTTTCTCTCTAAAGTCTCATTCCGAACACAAATTTGAAAATGAAGCATGGAATAAAAAAAACTTGGAGTAATTAAAAGTAAATTACCCCTTTATTTATTCAAATAAAGTATTAGCTTTGAAGAATTTGTAGTGATGAGAACTCTCCGTTCCGATTCATGCGATCGTAACCGCTTGATCTGTGAAAACAAGTCCTTCCAATTTTTAGTGAATTCAAAGGGATGAGGAAGAAATAGATTTAGACTGAAATGAATACAATCTTTTAAGGAATGGATGAGAAGCATGAATAAGTGTCACTCTAACAATCTTTGATCTTCTCCTCCTTCCCTTATAAGGAGGAACCTCTTCCAGTACCAGTGCTCCTCCCACACCCTCCCCATCTCCTCCAGTTTCAAGCCTTTAGTTTCCGGCAGGAAGAGGAGGACGAACAGAGTCATCACAAACACCCAGCCTCCGAAGAAGAAGAATATTCCCCATTTAAGATTGCAGAGGATGAGCAGCATGCCCTGCGCCATCACCGCGTTGCATAGGAATCCCACCGCCACCACGACGCTCCGCCCGGCCGATCGGATTTCCAGCGGGGAAATCTCGCTCGTCACCAGCGTCGTCAGCGACCCCCATGACCACGTAAATCCCGAAACGAAAAGGCAGAAAAGCGCCAGCATGAAGCTGGCATATCCGCCGCTCATGGCGCCGTGGTCTCCCAGCTGCGCCGCCATGATGCCTCCCGCCGTCAGCAGCGAAACCAACAGCTCGAGCCCGCCGGCAAAGAAGAAGACCCGCCGCCCGAGCATGTCTATCAATGGAATGGCCACGAGACTGGAGGCCATGGACGTTAGCCTCATCACCACGGCAGATAACAGAGAGGCGCTCTCTCCCAGCCCGATGGTGCGGAACATCACCGGAGCGTAGAATCCCACCATGTTGTTTCCGATGAGCGTCCGGAAGATGGGAAGGGCGAGGGACATCACGAGTTGAGGCCGGTAATTTCGTCGAACAATTGTGCGCAGAGTGCCCAGAACAGGGGACACTGTTGTCGGAGCTTTGGACGCCGCCGCGATGAGTTGATCCAGCTCTTGGCCGACGTCGGCGGTGCCGCGGATTCTTTGGAGTAGCTGAGAGGCCTCGCGGACATCGCCGCCGCGTTGGATTATGCTGACGGGCGTGTCCGGGATGAAAACAGAGCCGGCGGCGAGGAAAGTGGCGGGGATAGCGGCCGTGCCGAGGGAGATTCTCCAGCCCCATCCTGCCGGAATCTTTTGGCTGCCGTAATTAACGAGGCTTGCCAAAAGCATTGCGCCGGTGTAGGAAATGCTATGGAAGCTGAAGACCGCTCCCCTGTATTTTGCAGGAGCGATTTCCGAAAGGTATAACGAAATTGACTGCCATTAATCGGAAAAAAGTTCAACACTAACCGCGCGTACTGATTCATTTATAAAATTGGGAGATTTATAAACCTGACTTGTGAAGCCAGCGCCAAAACCCTGAAGAATGCGGCTGAAGATGAGCATGTATAAGTTGATCGCCGAGCCGCCTATGATGGCTCCGACAAAGGCGAAGGCGCCGCCGACTCTGATGGAGAAGCGGCGGCCGAATCTAGAGGTGGCGTGCGAAGCGAAGAGGGAGGCGAGGAAGCCAGCAATATAGAGGGAGGAGGTGAACAGGGTAAGAACCTGGCTGTTGAACTTGCAGTAGTTACTGGCTTTGCTGTCGTCCTTCATCTCGGCGTAGACGCTGGGGAAGAATTGCTTAAGAAATGACTCCATGGATGTCACTCCTCCTGCAGAATTAAGCAGTACGTGATGCATATGTCTCTGTTATTTCATAACAGAGTAAAGTGGGAAAACAGAGTGAGAGTGGATCGAAGAGGCCGGGGGGAGCACCGGAGACGCTATGTTCATAGGCGGCCAAGAATCCACCGGAGCAGGCAACCATGCAAGAGAACAACAACAACGGGGTTATCTTCTCCTTTCGATCGCCGGCAAGGAGGCTCTTTTCCATGCTGGGAGCTGCCATTGATGTCAAGTGTCTCGTCGGTGAGGCAAACGAGGAACCAGCGACGTTTATACTTTATAATAATAATTAAAGTCGCTCATCGTAATGAATTTTTTAAGTATAGGTTAGCTTATGGAGAATAATTAATGACAAATCATTTTATTTTTTTTTTGGCTCACGCGATAGCGAGTTAGCGACAAATGTCAACAAGAGGATTTATCCGGACATAGATTACCAAATGGAGTCGGTAAGTAAAAAAAAATTCGCCTTTAAGTGCAATTTTTTTTAGCACAAACGCAATTCATCATCCCTAATAAAAAATTTCGGCTTGAACATGATTTTTTCACCTGAACATAATTTTTTTGACCAGACGCGATTATTTTTGCTCAGATGCAAATTTTTCGTCTGAGTGTGAATTTTTAACCCAAACGCAATATTTTGCCAAAACGAGATTTTTTGGGCCCAAACGCAATCTTTTTCGATCAAACGTGAATTTTTCAGCCCGGACACGATTTTTTCTCCAATGCGCGATTTTTTGCAGGAACAAATCAAAAATCGTGCGTCAAGGCAAAAAAATCACGCATATTAGAAAAAATTGTGTTCGAACAGAAAAATTCTTATCCGAGCAAGAAAACGTGCAATCCAGCAAAAAAATCAAGAAAGGATTCAAAAAAATTGTGTAGGTAAAAATTCGTGTCAGGGCG
This sequence comes from Platanthera zijinensis, assembly GCA_039513925.1. Classification (NCBI taxonomy): domain Eukaryota; kingdom Viridiplantae; phylum Streptophyta; class Magnoliopsida; order Asparagales; family Orchidaceae; genus Platanthera; species Platanthera zijinensis. The sequence continues at coordinate 36,758,888 of CM077078.1, forward strand.
GAAAAAAAAACGTCCAGGTGAAAGAATTTGCGAACGGGCCAAAAAAATCGGGTTCAGGCAAAAAAATCATGTACGAGTGAAAATATCGTGCTCGCGTGAGCTCGCGCGAAAATATCGCATCCGGGAGAAAAGAACACATCCGGGCGCAAAAAGCACGGGCGAAAAAAAAATCATGTCCGCGGCGAAAAAATCGCTCTCGGGAGAAATAATAGGGACTGGCCCAAAATAAAATCTAATTTTTCAGGCTGAAAAATTCATGCCCGGACCAAAAAATCACGTTCGGGCGAATAAATTGTGTCTAAGTCAAAAAATTAGTAACCAACAAAAAAATCACGCACTACAAGAAAATTCTCATTTAGCAAGGTAAATTAGGAAGGTTTGATAATCCTTCCTAATTAGCATCAAATTTAATTAGGAAAATACTTTTTTATTTCACCTACAAAAATAGCAAGGAATTTTCTATGTTGCAAAATTAGTAACAATTTTTTTTGTTGCAAAATATTTATAAAGATAAAAAAATATTTTTTTGAAAAATTTTATTTCTCTTTTATTTCGTTTGATTCAGTAGGAGCAGACAAATGTGTGAAAACGTAGCCGCCGTTCAGAGCTAGAAGGGGAGGTAGGAATTCTAAACTAGAGTTTTTGATCCGTTCCTCTAGCGCGTCGCGGTGTCTGCTCCTGCACCCGTGTGAAAACGCCTCCCCAAATAAAGTCTTAATTAAAAATAAAAATTTTAATTTCCTTAACTTTTTTTTGTTTATATATATTATAAATTATATATATATATATATATATATATATATATATATATATATATATATATATATATATATATATATATATATATATATATATATAAAGATTAATGCAAAAACGCGCAGCGCGTTTTGCTCTAAAAAACGCGCTCCCCGGAAATACGGAAAAAGCACCTCCTAAGCAGTATTTTTAGAAAAAGTGATCAACTTTCATGTTGACCACTTTTTCTAAAAAAACTGTTTAGGGGTCTATTTTCAAAAGGCGCGAAGGGGGTTCCGCCCGGTAAATATTACGAATTTTTTTTTGCGCGGACCTCCCTTCGCGCCTTTTGAAAATTGACCCCCTAAACAGCATTTTTAGAAAAAGTGGTCAACATGAAAGTTGTAGAACTCGTCGAGATCTACAACTTTCATGTTGACCACTTTTTCTAAAAATGCTATATATATGGGGGCACTGAATTTCCGCGCAGCGCTTTTTGGACAAAAAAACGCGCTCCTCGGTAAAATGAAAAAAACACCCCCTAAACAGTATTTTTAGAAAAAGTGGTCAACATGAAAGTTGTAGATCTCGACGAGATCTACAACTTTCATGTTGACCACTTTTCGTCGAGATCTACAACTTTCATGTTGACCACTTTTTCTAAAAATGTTGTTTAGGGGTCTATTTTGAAAAGGCGCGAAGGGGGTCCGTGCAAAAAAAAAAATCGTAATATTTACCGGGCGGAACCCCCTTCGCGCCTTTTGAAAATAGACCCCCTAAACAGCATTTTTAGAAAAAGTGGTCAACATGAAAGTTGTAGATCTCGTCGAGATCTACAACTTTCATGTTGACCACTTTTTCTAAAAATGCTGTTAAGGGGGTGTTTTTTTCATTATTCCGAGGAGCGCGTTTTTTTGTCCAAAAACGCGCTGCGCGGAAATTCATTAATCTGATATATATATATATATATAGGGGCACTGAATTTCCGCGCAGCGCTTTTTGGACAAAAAAACGCGCTCCTCAGTAAAATGAAAAAAACACCCCCTAAACAGCATTTTTAGAAAAAGTGGTCAACATGAAACTTGTAGATCTCGACGAGATCTACAACTTTCATGTTGACCACTTTTTCTAAAAATGCTGTTTAGGGGGTGTATTTTCAAAAGGCGCGAAGGGAGGTCCGCGCAAAAAAAAAATCGTAATATTTACCGGGCGGAACCCCCTTCGCGCCTTTTGAAAATAGACCCCCTAAACAGCATTTTTAGAAAAAGTGGTCAACATGAAAGTTGTAGATCTCGTCGAGATCTACAACTTTCATGTTGACCACTTTTTCTAAAAATGCTGTTTAGGGGGTGCTTTTTCCGTATTTCCGGGGAGCGCGTTTTTTAGAGCAAAACGCGCTGCGCGTTTTTGCATTATCTGTATATATATATAATATATATATCTATATTAATAAGCACAGTTGTATAGGAGTCGTCGGTCACAGCGCTGAAATCTCGATTCCGCCCCTCCACCGCTTCCGCGCTCTTCGTCCGCAAGCCGCCGGTTGCTGTGAAATCCCGATATTACCTTCCCACCGCCCTTCGCATCGTGCTCCCACCGTCCTCTGCGCCTGAAATGTCGGACAGCCCCTCTCATCGCCATCTCCCTGCTCCCACCGCTCTACCGCCGAATCATCTGCCGCAACGTCGACCGCCTGATTTTTGTCGACGCGTGCCGCATCCGCCGCGTCCCGCAGCCTCCGTCTCCCGCAGCCTCCGCTTGCCCCTTCCACGTCTTCTGTCTTCTCGCCGCGTGCATTCCACCGCTTATGCTCCTACACATTACAGCTCCCCCAATTTTATCTTCGTTTTCTCACTGCCTTCTCTCCTCCTCCGCCATTTTGCTTTCTTCTGCTCCTCATGCAGCCAACAGTCGCGTCTTTCACTCACCCGACCTCACACCAACACCAGGTACTTCACTACCATGATCTCTCTGCCTGATTTTAAGATATATCTCTGCCAATTTTACCTGTCATTTTTTACTGTCTTCTCTCCTCGGCGGATTTGCAGGCTTCTGCTCCTCACGACACCAGCAGTCGTGTGTTCAACACAGCCAGCCTGTCTTTCACTCACCCGACCTCACACCAACACCAGGTACTTCACTACCATGATCTCTCCGCCCGATTTTAAGATATATCTCCGCCAATTTTACCTTTCATTTTTTATTGGCTTCTCTCCTCGGCGGATTTGCAGGCTTCTGCTCCTCACGACACCAGCAGCCGTGTGTTTAACTCAGCCGGCCTCACACCATCACCAGGTAAGTTACTACCATGTTCTCCCTGCAAATTACCTTTCATTTTTTACTGGCTTCTCTCCTCGGCGGATTTGCAGGCTTCTGCTCCTCACGACACCACCACGCGTCTGTTTAACTCAGCCGGCCTCACACCATCACCAGGTAATTTACTACCATGTTCTCCCTGCAAATTAACCTGTATGTCTAGCAGGACTTCAGTCATTGAAATGTGTTACCTGTACATTTCTACTCAACACTGATTTAGTTAAATCTTACTGAGTTAACTCTCCCTGCAAATTAACTTACAAAGTATGCCTACCACGACTGCACTCATTGAAATGTGCTACATTTCTACTCAACACTGATTTAGTTAAAACTTATTGAGTTAACATGTTTTTTTACTGCCTTCATGTTGCCGTAATATTTGTTTCTCTTACTCACGCGCCGCATTCTTCCAACGCCCTTCTCCTCGATTCTCCTTCTCACGCCGTTGCTGCGTTGGCGGTGCTGCCATCGTCTATAATACACAACGGTGACGCCCACCAAAACCAAAACCACCAACATCATACCTATGCCTCCCAGAACTTCACATGAAAATGTCATTGAAATGTGTTACCTGTACATTTCTACTCAACACTGATTTAGTTAAAACTTATTGAGTTAACATGTTTTACTACATCTGCATCTCTACAAAATTCCTTTTCCATTCACTTATCTTCAATTGATTCGTAACTTCATCTTCCCAGCACAAGGTTTTTTGACAGTTCCTGTTATGCTTTCTTTCATGGATTGCCGTCAAATTGCCCTATTCTTTGTTTCTCTTACTCACGCCCCGCATTCTTCCAACGTCCTTCTCCTCGATTCTCCTTCTCACGCCGTTGCTGCATTGGCGGTGATGTCATCGTATATAATACACAACACTGATGCCCGACAAAACCAAAACCACCAACATAGCATACCCCATATCCATAGATTATAGTATTTTAGGTGACCTGTTTACCATTTCAGCCAGCTTTACTTGACTTTCTCCCTAATTTCTGCTGCGTCATCCTCTCATTATTTTTGTACAGATTTAGTTACCTTTACGTTCATTTTTTTTTATGTTCACGCGACAACGCTTTACCTCATCGTTCATATTACCTGTGGTTTTTGCTGACAGCTTATTTAAGAATTTGATGTATAGATAAGTGCTGAATTTCTTTTTATAAGTCATGTAATGGTTTTTTTTTCGTATCAATTGACATATAGTAGCAATCCCATTTTGCTTCATCATTACAAAACGGTCATTTCAGAAATCCGACTAGAAAAATTTCTAATACACTATACATGTGTGCTGTGTTGTTGCTTCAAGCAATGCGTGGATAGTGTCACATGTTTTACATTTCTATACTACTGACCTTAGTTACTCAAATCTAATAGTGACATGTTTGACATTAATTTAGCCCACTTTACTTGCTCCCAGAAACAGCTCAGTTACTCTTAATTAATGTTTGACATTAATTAGCCCAGTTCGTGTGAAGAATTATTAGTTAAAAAGTAGCTATAATGTATCACAGTTGAATGTTTAACTGATGCAAAGAAATTAGATAGCAGTATTGATACGAACTCATATAAGTATGTAATTTATAATTTGTAGAGAAAAACTCCGCTTTACAACAATTTTCATTGCTCCAGAACATCAACCTATACTGTATAGTGGTGGATCCTTTTGATTCTCTTCTTGCACAGCATCTTAATTCGGCTGACAGAATAGTTCAATGACGTTTATAATCATATCCCTGCCAAAGCCACACACACAACTGCATGGACTGTAAGGTTGACTGCACCGATGCGCTAACAAAAACTCCATTTTTCAGTGCATCAAAGTGCACTGCACTGCAAAGTCCACTGCAGTGGAAACTCCCAATAGCGCTACAGCACACTGCAGTGCGGTACACATCATTGTTGTGAAAAACTCACTGCATTTTGCAGCATCACTGCACTGCAATACGAATACGCTTCAGACCCTACTATTTCATATGAATAGGTTTAAAACCCTCTCCACAACATTAATGTTATCATACTCTGTATATTTCAAAGAGTTCGCTGTCTTCTTGCTACCACTCATTTACCTACTGTAGATATGGAGCGGCCTGAGAGCACTGTAGAAGTCCACAATAATGTTCAACCTCATGTTCGTGCTCGGCGTGTTTCTGTGCCCGAAGAACAGCTTCAGCATGTTGTTCGTGCTCCACCTCTCTCTGTGCCCGCTGAACCATGTGCATCACATCAACTGTACGATGACTCATACACATCAATAAGTAATGCACATCATTGAAATGTGTTATCTGTACATTTCTACTCAACACTGATTTAGTTAAAACTTATTGAGTTAACATGTTTTACTACATCTGCATCTCTACAAAATCCCTTTTCCATTCACTTATCTTCAGTTGATTCGTAACTTCATCTTCCCAGCACAAGGTCTCATGACTTTACGCGTCAGTCAAGGTGATTTACACATGTGTGTTCTCACGAGGTGAGGGAAAATCACACTGACAGACCGACTATAGTGATACTCTTTCTCTGTTGTGCGTGGCAGGTTGTGTTAATATGAATAGGGTTCCTTCCCTATTATTTCATATTAATAGGGTTACAACCCTCTTCACAACATTAATGTTAGCGGACTTTGTAGACTTCAAATAGTTCATTCTCTTCTTCATACCACTCATTTGCGCACTTTAGTTATGGAGCAGCATGAGAGCACTGTAGAAGCCCATAATAATGTTCAGACTCATGTTCGTGCTCGGCGTGTTTCTGTGCCCGAAGACCAGCTTCAACATGATGATCGTGCTCCACCTCTCTCTGCGGACGATGAACAGCGTGCATTACATCACATGTACGACGGCTCATACGCATCAATAAGAAATGCGCATATGTCTGAGGTTGAACATGCTGCTCAACGAGCTTTGAATCGAGGCCGTTCACAGCGAAGAAGATCCCTAATGTCTACTGAACAGTGCGAGGGTCAACGAGCATATAATCGCTCTTACCAAAGGGTGAGGCGTGCGCGCATGACAGGGGCACAACAATCACATGAAAGAGAGATGAGACGTGCAGCTGCTCAAAGGCGGCGCCATCAGTTACCCGATCAGTCTGCCTTATTGCCACAGCAGGCTGCCCTGCTCCACTGCAGTGCTGCATCTCTTCCTCAAATAATTACACCTGTCTTGGGTTCGCACAGCAATGCTGTACATGTAAACACGAGTTTGGGTAATGACCTTCTATTACTTCTCGACAATATGATACGTTACGCATACTGTAACACTAATATGCTTCTGTGTTTGAAAGTTACACATGCAGCTAGTGGTGTTGTTCATAGATACTCATTGACATCTATGCCATCTATATCGTAGCTGCGTGCTACCCGACAACCTCAAATTGGTGAATCGTCAACACTGCACCGGTGTAGTACACCCCTACGTGACTGCAGCCTCTCATTCGTCTCTTCGCAATCACCTGGTCATATTAGTGGACCTGTTACTGCTCCAACATTATTTAATCAATCTGTTGCTTCCGCATCAGATGTAAGCCTAGAGCAATATGCAGCTGCTCTACTGCGTGAAAATATTGTGCGTCACCTGCATTCACACGGTAATGTTTTACCTTATTATATTACAAACGTATGTGCACATTGTTATGTTAGTCTACATATCTTATATTACTATAATAATATTTGCCCTATAGAAAATTCGCCTTCACTGCATTCAGAGCATGAGGACACAGATGAGACTTCCTCTGATGTTACTATTCGTGTTGTGCCCCGACGTCATCGAAACCATAACCTTGCGCGCATATGTGATACAGTGCAACAAATCGTATATTTACAACTACAGCGGCCTCATTTCTGTAATAATTGCAATGCTAAACTTTTTGACAGTGAAACACCAGCGATGTGCTGTAGCCACGGCAGGGTTCAGATTCCACCTATACCTGTTCCATCAGAGCTATATCATTTATTCATTACTGACTCTTCTGAGAGCCGACACTTCAAAAGATATATTCGTTCATATAACCATGTTTTTGCTTTTACTTCGATGGGCGTGACTTTAGATCAGTCTTTGGTAGTTGATCAACATGCGGTATACACATTTAGAGCTCATGGATCGATATATCACAGAATTGGGTCTCTTTTGCCTGCTGCAAACACACGTCCTAGATACCTACAACTATATATATACGATACTGAACGTGAGACAGATTATCGTTTACAAGAAAATGCGGAGTTAGATCGCGCATTACTACAGAAAATAAAATCCATTTTGGATGCATATAACCCATTTGTACTGATGTTCCGACAAATATCTCACCATGAGGACATAAACAGATGCAGACTTATTATAAAGGAGAGACCTGCTTTTGGCCACCAATATACATTACCGTCTGCATCCGAGGTTGCTGCTATAATTGTTGGTTCAGAAGAATACCTTGAATCAGATGAGCGATATATAGTTGTTGAAACATTTGAAGGTCATTTGGTTAGTATTCAGGAATATGCTGGGTTCTACGACCCCCTTCAATATCCGTTGCTTCTCCCATATGGTACATACGGTTGGTTAGCTGAGTACAAAGGATTGAATAATCAGCATGTTAGCTGTTGCGACTACTACTCATACATACTTCAGGTTATAAGTAAATACACTTCACTATGTCCACACACTATGCTGCTACTGATATGATATTTTACATCATAGGTTTTATCGTGCAGGATCGTCAGCCTGCTTTATCATTGCCGTTACATGGATGTCGTTTGTTGCAGCAATATGTAGTTAATAATTACATAAAAATTGAAACTCAAAAACTTCGTTGGATAAAAAATAACCAAAAAACAATCCGCTCTGAACTGTACTGTGGCCTACAAGACTGTCTTAATGCTGGAGAACATAGTGCAGGGTGATATATAGTTTACTTTATTTTCATACTGTGTAAATGCATTTCTCATCGTGACGATATCTTACCTGCTAAATATATACATTATGTACTACTATTACAGCGAATATTGGTCAGCGCTTCATCTTGCCGTCATCATTTATTGGAGGTCCTCGCGACATGTACCAGCGGTACCAGGATGCAATGGCAGTTGTGCAGCATTATGGTAGACCAGATATATTCCTAACAATGACATGCAATGCTTCATGGCAGGAAATCACAGATGCTCTTTATGTTGGACAAACACCGCAAGACCGTCCAGATGTAGTGTCTCGAATATTCCATGCAAAGTATGAGAAGTTGAAAAAGAATATTTTCCATAAAAATGTTTTGGGCAAAACAGTTAGCCATGTCCATGTAATCGAGTTCCAGAAGAGAGGTCTGCCGCACGTTCACATGTTGGTCATTTTTGCTGCGTGTGACAAAGTGAATACTCCAGATGACTATGATAGGATTGTTAGAGCCGAGCTTCCTGAAATTGAGCTTGAATCGGAATTATACAATACTGTTGTGCGTCATATGATTCATGGACCATGTGCACACATAAACTCTCATGCACCGTGCATGAAACATGGTGTCTGTAAGAAGGGTTACCCAAAACCCTTTGCTGAGACAACTTTACAAGGATCTGACTCATACCCAATCTATAGGTGCCGTAATAACGGTCGCTCATTTATGCTTCATCGGAGAGAGGACTTTGTTATTGACAATCGATGGGTTGTTCCATATAACCCATGGCTTCTGTTGAAATATGATTGTCATATTAATGTTGAGATATGCAGTAGTATTAAAAGCATAAAATATCAATACAAATACATTCATAAGGGCCCCGATTCAGTTACTTTTCATGTTCAGCCTATCTCAGATCATAATGAGCTTTCTCAATATGTAAATGGTCGCTGGATATGTCCACAGGAGGCATGTTGGAAAATATTTAAGTTCTCTATGTACCAAACGTATCCATCAGTTATCCGTTTACAAATTCATTTACCTAATAAGCATCACGTACGGTTTCGCACTACTGATTCAGTTGGCAATATTCTGGCTAATGAACGAAATTCTCGCACGATGTTGACTGCATTTTTCCACGTTTACGCCACTGAACAACAACGTCACAGGTATCTGTACACTGAGTTTCCAAAACATTACACATGGAATGTGACATCAAAAACATGGATTGTACGAAGACGTCGCCATAAAGTTATTGGTCGAATGTACTCTGCACGACGATCGCCGAGCTCCAACTGAAACTGAGCTCGGCACGACGATCGCCGAGCTCCAACTGAAACTGAGCTCGGTCTCGGCATGCTGGGTTCATGCTGCGGTCTGAGCCGGCCGGTTTAACTCCTGTCGACCACTCGCTGGATATGGGGTTGTACATAATCCCCGCTCTTTGCGAGGTTGGGACAAGCTCGGAAAGAAACATCCAACCCCATAGAATCCTGCGAGTGCGATAGGGGCAAAAAGGAATCTTCTGGTAGGCCCCACAGGTAGCTATATATATGTACCCCTGCGCATCTGGCTGACCTTTGCCCTTCCCCAAATTCGATCAAGATGCCGCTCCCCAAGGAAGTCCTAGAGCGGCTCGCACGTTCCCGCGAGGAGATCGCTGCTCAGGCCGCGGGACTGACCAACCTAGAGGCCCCTGCTCGCCGTTTTACTGATTTCGGCTCGGCCAAGCGGGCGAAACCCTTTCCACCGGGGGCCGAACCCATTCTGGCCGACTTTACTGCTGCTTTGGGGAACGGGGTCAGCTCCTCCAACCAGCCGGTTCTTGGTTCTTCCACTAAAAATCTCGTGGAGCTATCTTCCGACCGGGAGAATAGCGGTGAGGCATCCACCCCGCGGGCCAAAAGTATTCCTGACAGCTCGCCAAAGCGGGATCCCGAGGTCAAGGAGCCGGGCTCGCAGAAACTGGCGTCGCCGAGTCGTTGATACGGCCAAAATGGATCTACGTAATCACGCAAGTGCACGTGTCGAATCAAGTAATAAAATGATGAGTTGAGTTATCGTTCCTAGAGGAAGTGCAATGTTAGTGCTCGTAATTACTAGCCTTACTCGTTCCTTGAATCCAAGTGGGATACTTTTTCTTAGTTGATTAATTTTATAATTAAGAAAACTTAAACTAATAATGATAAAACTAAATACGATTCTTAGAAAATACTTTTATCAAGGTTGGAGAAATGATCTTGCATGTTGTTTTCCCTTGCCTATTGTGACGAGATTTCAAGTGATATTTAATGGTTCTCTTCATCACTATCTTGCATCGATTTTAAAGTGAAATTCTTCATCTCTCGATCTCAGAATTCCGTTACCCTATTTCCCCTAGTTATCTCTAACTTAGGTAGAAAGTAAATAACCTGACGAGCAAAAATCAAAGATGCTAACTCAAGAGGAAATCTCTTTCACTCTTGACGCTATATTGGAATTTATGTCACACTTACGCCACTCCTCTCTCGAATCTTGCAGCGCAGTAAAAAGATGGAATTATGATTTAGAAAACTACGCAACTCCTCTCTCGAATCTCGCCACGTAGAATAACGGATTCAACCCTAGATTAGCATAACTCCTCTCTCGAATCTCGCCATGCTAATTAGAAGATGAACGCTTGCTCAAAAAATTCCACAAACAAAGAGCATAAACCCAATAAAGATAGTGATTCAAACAACCATAAAATAAATTTAAAGTAAAATCATCACAATAAAACAAGGTACTCACATCATACAAGATCCATACAATTAGTTCATGCTAGAGGAATGAAACCACATGAGAAAGATCTTACAAAACATGCTTAAGAACGCTAATTGCTGCAAGAATATGCGTGTAGATCTCGCTTAGACCCTTCTTCTTTCTCGCCGGTGCGTCCAAACCCTAGCCGATCCTCTCCTTCTCCTTCTCCAAGATGATGGCTCTAAGAACTCTCTCTCTCTCCAATATTTCGTGCCTTTTAGGTATGAAAATCCTCCTTTAAAAACGAGCAGCCCTTTCCCAATGGATACCTCCTTCCATATTTGATTTTGGCGCAAAATTCGAAATTCGAATTTTAAATCCGTCCAGGACTTGTTATAACAACTGAAAACAGGTTTCTGTAACAACTGCACAGCCAAAATATAATTCCAGCACTTGTTTCTCCGGTTCGATTTCCACGTCATTTCTAATGAGAAAAACATAGATAAAATAGGTAAATAAAGCCTGAATAAAATAAATATTAATTTATGAACATTTATACTAATTTAACCCATTTATTCTCATTATCACAACTATTATTGTAGAAAATAAGGGACTAGATAACTTCATTTGAGAAGTTATCACACCTCCACACTTGAACTTTTGCTAGTCCCTAGCAAAGATAAATCATATCAATGGATTGGATGAAGAAATACTATCAAGATTCAAAATTCGAATGATCCTTCTTGTAAAATAACTTAATCAAGGCTTACTCAAGAAATTCATTTTACTTAACTGATAGGCTTAGAAATCAACAAGAGCTCAAAATTCACAAATTCATTAGTTAGATGAAAAATAAAGCTCAAATAAGTATCTTAGTGTGGTGCGTGCTTTTCTTTAAAAAAATGATTTACTCTCATGCAATTTCCACATTGAACCTCCACAATTATTGGAAAGGGAGAGAATATTCTAGTCTTTCGATTTAGCCTCCACATGAGTTAGCAGTGTAATTGAAAATAGGATAGACTATGACTTGATTAGGAATTATGGATAAACTTTGATAGCGGAATGTCATTCTCTAGTTAGTAATCTTAGTAATTCACCATATTATGGAGTTTATCAACATATACTTTTATTTAATAAATATGAATTCATGGTAGGGATCATTCCAAGTACAAGCGCACATACCTAGGCCACATATCACTATGATGTTCAATCATTTTTTTCTCTCTTTTTTTACTCATAGTTGGGATCATTCCAAATATGTTTTCACATATTTAGGCCACATATCACTATGATATAAATTTCTATATATTTTTTTATACCATCATAGTTGGGATCATTCCAAGTATGTGGGCATATACTTAGGCCACATATCACCATGAAATTCAATCATTTGCTTATAAAAATTAAACACCCATAAATGACTAACTTACTAAGATACAACTAGTAGAAATATAGGGAATTTAGGCATGAAATAATAATTATGAAAAAGTTCAAGCTCAACAATTCTTGTAAAGATCAAAATGGAATAACTACCCAAGCTCATGTCTTGGCTTACATCATTGACTAGTTCTTGCTCGCCCCTCCCGTTATTTGTAGAGATCAATATCAAAAGATTGTCATGGAAGTAATCAAAAATTTTGTGCATAAAATTAAAATGCTTAAGTGAGCTCTATCACAAAAAATCTTACTAATTTCAAATTCACTAATTGAACTCTTTGGATTGTTCAGTCATACCAATTAATTATTATTGAATATATCTAGAATAGCGTTTTGATTAAATGAAACAAGAATTAAGATCATTCAATATGTGTTTCAAGGGAGTATAATTTATCCAAATGGTAGGGGTCAAAACAACCCCCACCTCCACACTTAAATCCTTTGCTAGTCCCTAGCAAAGCTATATTTTTACCATGAAAATACTTTAAAATGATTTTTACTAATAAGCACATAATCATACCGAAGAAATTAATTGAAATATAAATAACTTTCCTAAAATTGGAGTCTTAGCAACTCTGTCCATTTGTTCATAAAGTGTCCTTGGTTTCATCATGTTTCATTCCCCTTTCCTTACTGAGTGTCATCATTAAAATTAGTGCAAAACCTGTGAACAAATAATACTAGACAATTTTCCAAATTAAGCCGCTCAATTAATAAGTCAAGCAAGAGTGCAGTGACAAACTCATGTGATATGTTAGTATACGAGTGTTCATCTAAAGGTATCATAAGTAGTGCAGTCAATATCAAAAAACATCAAAACACATATAAGTGAAGCACAACATGCATCATCCAAAATGTCATATCACAGAATAGATCACCACAATACATTCCAAATGTAGCATAGTTAGTATCCTGAAAATATTATCAAAATACAAATTGTAATGTACCAAAATGTAGCCTCCAAGGTGTCGCCCCACAAAATGTAAATCACTCAAAATATAGTCCATACCAATAAAACAACTGAATGTAGCGTAGAGCAAAATATGCAAAATATACCTGCAGCAAAATATAATCAGAACCATGCAAAAGTAAAGGTGGGCATGGGGTAATCCTACTCCTCCTATGCTTCTATAGACCTAGCCAGAAATTCGGGAAAATTACTTGAGGGCTTTATTTTGGAAAGGACGATTATAATGGGTATTTTAATCAAGAGATTAGAGCGGTAATTAGATTAAGTCAGATTAGGAAATGTATAATTGCAGATTTTATTAATACGAAAATATAATTAGTTCAAATTAATCCCACTCTAACCCTCCGAAGTGACGATTCACGTACGCTGGTTCAGTCCTTGGAGAAGCAACAAGAAATTGAATTCCCATTACATATGTTTTCGGATTGTTGTAACAACTGCTTTTGATTCAGCGCTATTTATGCAGATCTGGACAGAAACTTAATTCCCATTACATATGTTTTTGGATTGTTGCAACAACTGCCTTCTGTTTCAACGCTATTTATGCAGATCTGGACAGAAACTTAATTCCCGCTACATACGTTTTTGAGGCGTTGTAACAACAGCCTTCTATTTTATGCAAAATCGATTTTTCTTAAATTTCAGACCGGCACGTGAACCGGTTCAGTTGAACCGCCGCTAAACCGCTCCCAGACAGAAACTCGAAACCTATTACATATGTTTTCAGCAAGTTGTAACAACTGTCATCTATTTTACAAAATCTGTTTTACTTTGAATTTCTGCATTTTTTTTTTCAGATTTTTCATTCCTTCAGCATTTTCACTCCTAAAAATTACTGAGCATAGTCAACTAGGATCATATGGCTTTGCTCCCTCCAACATTTTTTTTACTAACGAAAACAAACGAATATTTATTTATTTATTATTATTATTATTTCTATATAATTTTATATTTATATATATATATATATATTTTATGATATGATGGGTTGCCTCCCACCAAGCGCCTCATTTAAAACGTCTCGGCAAGACGTTTCTCCTCGTCACTCGTCATTGCAAATTCATGACCGTCGACTCTCGACGATTAATATCCATATGATATTCCTTCAGCCTTTGGCCATTCACCTTGAATTCGGAGCCATCCTTCTCCTTGCAAATCGTGATTACCCAATACGGGTGCACCTTCTTCACTATAAATGATCCCGACCATCTCGATTTTAGTTTTCCCGGGAATAATTTAAGTCTTGAGTTAAATAACAATAACAATTGCCCTGTCTTGAACTCTTTCACTGTTAATCTTGCATCATTCCATTTTTTTGTTCGCTCTTTATAAAGTTTGGTGCTCTCGTATGCATTGATAAGAGTCTTACTAGCATAATAAATGGTGTGGAAAACCTTGTCGTGCATTTGCCCCAACACGGCTCCCACCGCATAGTTACTCGCATCGCACATGAGAACGAAAGGTAATGAGAAATCGGGTGCCTTGACAATGGGTGCCGAGATTAATTTTTCCTTTAACATTTGAAATGCTTCTAAGCACTCGTCGTTGAAAATAAAAGGTGCATCTTTCTCGAGTAAATTGCATAAGGGCTTTGTGATTTTTGAAAAATCTCTAATGAACCGCCTATAGAATCCGGCATGGCCTAGGAAACTACGTATGGCCTTGACATTTGTTAGCGGGGAAAGTTTTTCAATTACTTCAATCTTTGCTCGATCCACTTCTAGCCCTTGACTCGATACCTTATGTCCTAATACAATGCCCTTGCATACCATAAAATGGCACTTTTCCCAGTTCAGTACTAAGTTAGTCTCAACACAACGGGCCAATACCCTCCCCAGACATGCCAAACATGCATTGAACGATTTACCAAAAATGGAAAAATCGTCCATGAATACTTCGATTCCATACTCTGTCGGATCAATGCCTCGAGCGATGAGATCGGCTAGTATTGCCAAAATACAACGCTGAAATGTGGCGGGGCCGTTGCATAATCCAAATGGCAGTCTCCTAAACGCAAATGTACTAAAGGGGCATGTAAATGTTGTCTTCTCTTGATCTTCTGGTGCAACCATAAGCTGGTTGTATCCTGAATATCCGTCCAAGAAACAAAAATACTGGCCACCTGCCAATCTATCTAAGACTTGGTCAAGGAATGGTAATGGAAAATGATCTTTTCTAGTTACCTTGTTCAATTTTCGATAATCAATACATATCCTCCATCCCGTGACAGCCCTAGTAGGTATAAGTTCATTATTTTCATTCTTAACAAGTGTTATCCCTCCCTTCTTTGGTACGCAATGCACCGGGCTTACCCACTTGCTATCTGAAATAGGATAAATAATGCCCGCATCCAGCCACTTAATGATTTCCTTCATCACCACCTCCTTCATTGGAGGACTAAGCCTTCGTTGATGTTCGATGGATCCTTTCTCCCCATCTTCTAATAGAATTTTGTGCATACAGATGGATGGGCTAATCCCCTTGATGTCGGCAAGAGTCCAACCAATCGCTTCCTTAAACTCCCTTAGTAACTCAATTAATTTTAACTCTTCTTCCATTCTTAATGATGCATTGATTATGACCGGAAGAGTGTTATCTTCTTGTAGAAATACATACTTAAGATGTTCAGGTAGTGGTTTTAGTTCCAATTTAGGTGGTTCAATGATAGAAGGTTTCATTATTCTTGGTTCACTTGGCCTAGTTATCACTTCAAAACTCTTATATGGTGGCAACCTTTCACATGAATTGAATATGTGAACCACTTCTTCCATTACTTTATCTTCTTCACCCTTATCGTTAACCAAGATGTCTAACAATTTATGATCAAAATTTCCTTCCTCGTGTGTCAACCTAGAGGGCACTTCAACTTCTTTAATAGAATAGCATTCTTCTTTATCTTCAGGGAATTTCATGGCCTTAAGGATATTGAAGGTTACATCTTCTTCGTTGACTCTCATTGTTAGCTCTCCCTTTTGTACATCAATAAGGGTGCGTCCTGTGGCTAAAAATGGTCTTCCTAGAATAATAGGAACTTCCTTATCCTCATCCATATCTAGCACCACAAAATCGGCTGGGAAGATGAATTTATCCACCTTAACCAATACATCCTCAACAATTCCCTTAGGAAAAGCTAACGATCTATCGGCCAACTGTAGAGTAAGAGAGGTTGATGTAATCTCTCCCAAGCCTAATTTTGTGTAAATAGATAAGGGCATCAAATTGATGCTGGCTCCCAAGTCACACAATGCTCTCCCTGAAAATGTCGTTCCTATCAAACATGGTATTGTAAAACTACCTGGATCTTTTAATTTTTGAGGTAGTTTCTTTTGTAATATTGCACTACATTCTTCCGTTAGGGCGACTATCTCCCTCTCAACGAATTTCCTCTTCTTGGATAAGATGTCTTTCATAAACTTGACATAACTAGGCATCTGTTCAAGAGCCTCAGCAAACGGAATATTTATAGTTAATTTCTTAAAGATTTCCATAAACTTTTGGAATTGCTTATCGAGCTTTGTCTTCGCTAATCTAGATGGGAAGGGAGGTGGAGGATAGATGATTTCTTTCTTTTTATTATTTAGTGGTTGGACTTCAACTACCTCCGGTTCTTTAACTTCTACGGGCTCTTCTTCTTGCAACTCCCTTGGTCCATTTTCAGGTTCCTTTCTCTCGTCATCTCTAGCTTTTTCTAACAGCCCATCTCCACTTTGAATCTCTACCCCACTCCTTAAAGCGATTGCATTACAATGATTATGAGGTTCCTCTCTTGTTGGATTAGGCATGGTATCCGATGGTAATGATCCAATCGGCCTTTTGCTTAACGTGGTTGCTAAATGCCCCAATGTGGTCTCTAAAGATCTTAGAGATGACTCAATCCCTCCAATCCTAGACTCATTCTTTTGGAACATCCCCACAATTACTTCGTCCGTTAACTTCCTAGGATTGTTTTGATTGTTGTGAGGATTCACTTGGGTTGGATTCAGATTTTGATGGAATCCCGGCGATTGATTCACTCCTTGATTATTTCTCCAAGAGAAATTAGGGTGATTGCGCCACTCGGGGTGATAATGATTAGAAAATCCCGGTGGAATTTGCCTTTGTTGCCCTCCTATAAAGTTCGCTTCCTCCGTTAATTGATTTAATTGTTCCACCGTTAGTGGTGCACTAGGCGCCGGATTAGATAATGAGTCTAGCCTCTTGTTAATCAAGTTGAATTGTGATGCCATTTCGGCGGCTAAAGATGTGATTTGATCTACATGGTGCACCCCTGCTGGATTACTTGTTGCTTGTCTTTCATATGCTTGGTAATTATTAGACGTTAAATCTTCTAAAATGGCATACGCATCTTCCGGATATTTTTTCATTAGGGAACCTCCCGCGGCTCCATCTACCAGGATCATGGTTGCGGTTTGCAACCCGTTGTAAAACGTAGATACTTGCTGGTGTTGTGCTAACCCATGGTGTGGACATTTTCTTAACAAATCCTTAAAACGCTCCCATGCGTCATAAAGAGTCTCCCCATGATGTTGCATAAATGTAGTGATATCCCTAATCAACTTAGCCGTCTTAGAAGGTGGAAAATACTTATTTAAAAATTTATCTTCTAATTGGGCCCATGTGGTGATAGCATCATCGGGTAAAGAGTCCAACCAATCCTTCGCTCGACCTTCTAAGGAAAACGGGAATGCTCTTAATTGAATTGCGTCTGCAGACACATCATTTGCCTTAAACATATCGCATATTGTTAGAAAGGTTTTTAAATGAGAGTTTGCATCTTGATGGCTAAGACCCCCAAATTTGTTTAGTTGAACTTGTTGCATAATGAAAGGGTCCATCTTGAAATTATTGGCTTCTATAGCCGGTCGGGCTATACTCGTGTGCAAACCTCCCCTAAAAGGTGTGTTGTAATCCCTACATGTCATTCTGGGCGGCACGTGTTGATTATTAGGATTAGCTTGCCCGTTATGGTTCACGTGACCCTCTATGTCATCGATAACTTGTTGTCCGTTATTATCCATCTCAGGATGATTAATGTTTTCCGTTCTAAGGTTTCTTCGATTTTGTCTACAGGTGCGCTCTATTTCTAAGTTTAGTGGCAATAATTCCGGGTTTCTATACCTTGACATACACCACAAAGCTTCAAAATAAGTGCTAAGACAAGAAAACAATTAAAAACAAAATACTTGATCTCCAACTACTAAAGTTTAACTAATATTACGAGAAATAAAACACTAAACCGTTGCGCTTCCCCGGCAACGGCGCCAAAAACTTGATACGGCCAAAATGGATCTACGTAATCACGCAAGTGCACGTGTCGAATCAAGTAATAAAATGATGAGTTGAGTTATCGTTCCTAGAGGAAGTGCAATGTTAGTGCTCGTAATTACTAGCCTTACTCGTTCCTTGAATCCAAGTGGGATACTTTTTCTTAGTTGATTAATTTTATAATTAAGAAAACTTAAACTAATAATGATAAAACTAAATACGATTCTTAGAAAATACTTTTATCAAGGTTGGAGAAATGATCTTGCATGTTGTTTTCCCTTGCCTATTGTGACGAGATTTCGAGTGATATTTAATGGTTCTCTTCATCACTATCTTGCATCGATTTTAAAGTGAAATTCTTCATCTCTCGATCTCAGAATTCCGTTACCCTATTTCCCCTAGTTATCTCTAACTTAGGTAGAAAGTAAATAACCTGACGAGCAAAAATCAAAGATGCTAACTCAAGAGGAAATCTCTTTCACTCTTGACGCTATATTGGAATTTATGTCACACTTACGCCACTCCTCTCTCGAATCTTGCAGCGCAGTAAAAAGATGGAATTATGATTTAGAAAACTACGCAACTCCTCTCTCGAATCTCGCCGCGTAGAATAACGGATTCAACCCTAGATTAGCATAACTCCTCTCTCGAATCTCGCCATGCTAATTAGAAGATGAACGCTTGCTCAAAAAATTCCACAAACAAAGAACATAAACCCAATAAAGATAGTGATTCAAACAACCATAAAATAAATTTAAAGTAAAATCATCACAATAAAACAAGGTACTCACATCATACAAGATCCATACAATTAGTTCATGCTAGAGGAATGAAACCACATGAGAAAGATCTTACAAAACATGCTTAAGAACGCTAATTGCTGCAGGAATATGCGTGTAGATCTCGCTTAGACCCTTCTTCTTTCTCGTCGGTGCGTCCAAACCCTAGCCGATCCTCTCCTTCTCCTTCTCCAAGATGATGGCTCTAAGAACTCTCTCTCTCTCCAATATTTCGTGCCTTTTAGGTATGAAAATCCTCCTTTAAAAACGAGCAGCCCTTTCCCAATGGATACCTCCTTCCATATTTGATTTTGGCGCAAAATTCGAAATTCGAATTTTAAATCCGTCCAGGACTTGTTATAACAACTGAAAACAGGTTTCTGTAACAACTGCACAGCCAAAATATAATTCCAGCACTTGTTTCTCCGGTTCGATTTCCACGTCATTTCTAATGAGAAAAACATAGATAAAATAGGTAAATCAAGCTTGAATAAAATAAATATTAATTTATGAACATTTATACTAATTTAACCCATTTATTCTCATTATCACAACTATTATTGTAGAAAATAAGGGACTAGATAACTTCATTTGAGAAGTTATCAGTCGTCTCCCTTCTCGGCAACCCTCCCCTGGGTCCATAGTCGTGGGGAGAGGCGTCGGGCTTATCCCTATCCCCGGCTACCAACTTGCCCCTCAGGAACTCCTACAGGGGCGTGGCAAGGACCTGCGCCACTTCTCTCCTCGCGCCAATCCAGAGGAGCCAGGCTCGCGCGGTAGGTTTTCAACTTTACTCTTCTGTTCCGGGGGTATTCGCTTTTCTGATCGTCTTTCAGTTCTTCATTCAGAACTTCTCGGCCGGACGGAGGACGGCGAGTCCGTGGATCGACCTCGTTACTCGCCCCTCCCTTCTCCAAGCGCCCTAGACGCCTTCCTGGACTCCGAACTGGGTAGTCCTGAACGTGCAAAACGGGAGCGGAAGGTTCTCAAGAAGCTGGTGCGCGAGCTCCACGACCTGCGGAAGGACAACAACAAGCTGCAGTGGGAGTGCTCGCGTCTTGCGGACGGTGCTGGGGTCAGCTTGGCGTTCGAGGAGGCGTCTTCCTTGGTGCTGATGGATGAGATTGACGAGAACCTGCGGGTGGTAAATAGGAACATGGGGCGACTTCGTGAACTTTACGCGCGGCGACCTGCGACGGCGGGCCGGCGAGACCGGGGAGAATGAAACGGCTCCTCTGTTGGCCGACCGGTACTCGCCCTCGCCCTCGCATGGTCCCCGCGCCCTTATTTTTATTTGCTCTGAATAATCTGCTTGTAATAATTCGAACAATCTTTCTGCAACGTGTAGATGTATTTTCAATATCCAGGTAAGTCTTTTCGAATTCCTTCTTCTGGGGTTTGGCCAGCTCGTAGGATTTGCGAGTAGAGGGTGGCGAGGTGGCGTGGAGAGACCGGGCCGATCGTTCGACTCGCCTTCCCCCTCGCCCTTCTTTATCTTCTTCTATAAATAGGCCTTCTCACCTACCCCCAGGGCACGCTTTTATTGCTTTCGAATCCCCGTTTCCTCTCTGTCATCCCGAGCTCGCGATTTTCCTTTCCTTTGCGACTATGGTTAAGACCAACCCTGACGCGGATGGCCGGTCTAAGTGCGCCCAGCACTTCATCGACCATTGCTTCTGTAACACCCCAAAATGTTGTAGGAGCGACGGGGATCGTATTTGGCCAAGACAGATTTTTGGTGCAGGTGACACGGGCCCCGACACGGGCGTGTCGGAGGCCGTGTCGGGCGTGTCGAGCTCGAGCCGTGTCGTCGACCAGTTCAGGTCGACGATGGTCGTGTGGTGGAACACGGCCTAGGACACGGGCGTGTCCCAGGCCGTGTCACACCTGGGCTGCGCGGTTGGGTACACGGGTAATGATACGGGCACGAACACAGGCGTGTCTAGTTTGACACGGGCGTGTCCAATGCCGTGTCACGAAGCCGTGTCCTTCTCTGACTGCGAAGTGTTGATAAGTTGCACACGGGGGGCGTGACACGGGTCCCGACACGGGCGTGTCGCAGGCGACACGGGCGTGTCGGAGGCCGTGTCGCATGCCGTGTGCTGGTTTTCAGATCTGGTCGAGACGGCGAATGAACTACACGGCCAGGCACACGGCCGTGTGTCAACCCGTGTTCGGCCCAGGTTTTGTTATTTCAGGCCCGATCAAGGCCGTTCGTTTCCTTGGCTTGAGATCCGACGGCTGGGGGCTGTTGCTGGGATGTTTTATCCGGGAATAGGGTTAGAAACCCTCATTCTCTTTGGTTGGTTCTCTCTCTAAGTCTAGAGAGAAGGGAGAGCTTGGAGGAGGAAGAAGGAGGTCAACTCCGGCCACCGGTGGAGCTTCGGAGCTCCGATTCTCGATCCGAGTCCGGATCCGCGAAGGCGAGGCCGATACGGTGCTTTCCATTCGAGTGGATTGTCATGGCGCCGAGGAAAAGCGAAAGGGTAACGATTCTCTTCTTGAGCATGTGAAGCTCTTCTTCCTTTGTATGGGAAAACCCCTCTCCCGCGAGTGTGCGGCGAGATCGCGGTATTCCTTGGGGTAGATATGTGAAGTCCCCCTTGTTAGAGTCCGGAATCGTAGTACGGACATAGGCATGGTGTGTGAAGCCTACCCGGATGTGTTTTCCGGATCGGTGATGTTGTGCTATGCATATTTTTTTAGCCGGAGAAGACTCCGAGCGTTGTGATTGTTTTCGGGTTGCTATGCGGTAGAATGCATCAGGGAATCTTGGGGATTAACCCCGAGGTGCACCCAGAAATCTGGGCGGAATCGAAGTTCTGCCATTTCGGTGGCCTGGGAGCCAGCCGGGAACATAGCGGGGCTATGTACCATGTTTGATTGCAGCAGGGATCCTTGGGAATGAAACCCGAGGTGC
The DNA here is from genome assembly GCA_039513925.1 of Platanthera zijinensis. Lineage (NCBI taxonomy): Eukaryota > Viridiplantae > Streptophyta > Magnoliopsida > Asparagales > Orchidaceae > Platanthera > Platanthera zijinensis. The sequence continues at coordinate 36,780,906 of CM077078.1, forward strand.
ACCCGGAAATCTGGGCGGAATCGGAGTTCTGTCATATCGGTGGCCTGTGAGCCAACCGGGTACATAGCAGGGCTATGTACCGTGTTTGATCGGTATTTGGGACTGGGGAAGCTTAGCCCGCGTCGAAAGCCAAAGGGCAGCGGCGGGGTGAGCAACGGGCTGGTGTACCCCTACCCGCTCCATCTGCTCGGTTAAAGTGACCTAAAGTTGTACGTGGGACTTACCGAGGTTTGGAGATCGAGTCTAGGCTACGGCAGAAAGGACTAAATGCTCACGTGATTGCCATCCTAGGGGTGGTGGCGGAGTCGAGGACCGGACGGGGTTCGGGCTGGCCCGCTGAGTTAGTGCCCTGAGAGCACGGGGTGCACGGCCGTATGAGCGTGCACCTATGATGAGATGCTTATTTTGCTGTGTGGCTTGTTTGGCTAACAAGTGCAGGGAAGAAGCTTGGCCGCCCCGGTTTGGGGGCGGAATCGTTATAATTTGGTCAGCATAGCTGACCGTTGCCTTTGTTTACCACCGTGCGGTGGATTGTTGCTTGCAGGTGCTGCGAAGCCGAGAGGTAAATAGCGGGCTAAAGCCCAAGTTGCTGTGCCGGCCCTCGAAGGCCATTTGCTGAAGTGTTTTCCCTTTTTGTACTCATGTGTGACCGGCCTGCGTGCCGAGGTATGGAAGACACTTTTATTGAGCAAACTTTTGTAAAGCCTTAAGGCTATTAGTGTTTTGTGTATTAAACATTCCCTTTTGTTTTGAGTAGTGGACATTCATGCTTGGCAGGGTTCTTTGTTTTGGTAACTTAATATTTGCTTCCGCTAGGTGTTGTGTAGGACGTTGTGATTGGTTGAATGGTCTCAACGCGTAACCAACCGGTCTGTCCGCAGTATATGGCGTCGGGCCTCGGCCGGACCTACTGCTATATGCTATGCGACGGATAGGGGTGTTACAAATTGGTATCAGACTACTGGTTTCGGTCAAGCTTAAATGAATTCGTGGACGAATTCACTTAAGGGGTGGTGAGCACATGTATGTGCGTCATCGTTATAACATGAAAAGAACCCATGAATGTCCACTTAGGAATGAAAATACACATGTTTGGGGAACCTGCGTGTTCCTATAATTGCTTTTTGCAATTTTGTTCGGTCCCTTATTGGTGTTCTGTACGATTGTAGGTGTCCGAGTGTGGCGCGTGGTAGTCTGAATGCACACTTTCTGGGAAAAGTACTGCACCCAGCGACGTGCCGGAGACCCCTACGTCTTTGGAAACCATAAGAAGGGTGGTTGAAGCGGTGTTCGCTGTGACTGTTTAAATCGAACTAAAACAAGCCAGAAATGGTATAACTGAAATTTTATTATCAGAAAAAGGTATCTATTACAAAGGTATGGCCTCCCTTATATAGAATGGAGGAGAGAAGAGAGAATACAAATAAGAGATGTGGGACTAAAACTATACAAAAGAATCTGGGCGGCTAGAACATCAGACCGGAACAAGCCGCGCGGTTAGACAGAAGGGCTAACCGCTCGGCCACTGCAGAGAGAGAGAGACAAGCCGCCAAGTGAGACCGTTAGACCGCCCGGTCTCCTAGTCGCCAGTAACAGACCGCTAGACCGCTTGGACTTCAGACCTCAACACAGCAACCAACCCGCTGAAGGCAAACCGCCAGACCGCCCGGTCAATAACCCGCCAAGCCAGACCGACAGACCGCCCGGTCTCAACTTCAACACTCCCCCTCAAGCTGGAGCATATATGTCGATCATGCCCAGCTTGTCACATATATGAAGAAATGAGGCGGATATTGGCTTGGTGAAGATGTCAGCCAGCTCTTTTTCAGACGTGACGAAGGGAGTGCAAATTTGTTCCTTCAGAATCTCTTCACGAATGAAATGACAGTCGACCTCAATGTGTTTGGTTCTCTCATGGAAGACTGGATTTTTGGAGATATATATAGCAGCCTTGTTGTCACAGAACATAGGTAGAGGATGGTTGTAGACCTCTCCTAAATCCAACATGAGAGCCCGTAGCCACTTTAGCTCGCAAGTGGTCGATGCCATACTCCGATACTCAGCTTCAGCACTGGACCTGGAGACAACAGATTGCTTCTTGCTCTTCCAACTTACCAGATTGCCCCCAACAAAGGTACAGAAACCGGAGGTAGACTTGCGGTCCCCTTTGTCATCAGCGTAACTCGCATCTGAGTAAGCTTCAACCCTCAGATGATCATTCTTCTGAAAGAGCAATCCTTTCCCAGGGGCTGCTTTGACGTACTCCAAGATCCGCAAGGCGGACTGTAGATGGCACTCCCTGGGAGCTTGCATGAATTGACTCACCTTGCCCACAGCATAGGAGATGTCGGGCCTAGTCACAGTGAGGTATATGAGCTTACCAACCAGACGCCTGTACCGCGAAGCATCTGAAAGAAGAGGCGAACCATCTGTCCAGGTTTTGTCTTCTCCAACAGCCATGGGACATCGGGCAGGTTTGGCCCCAGTCAATCCTGCTTCTTTTAAAATATCAAGAGCATACTTACGCTGAGAGAGGACTAAAGAGTTGGGCTTCCGAGAGATTTCGATCCCCAAAAAGTACTTCGGAGAACCCATATCTTTCGTGACAAGATGTTGGCGAAGATGCCGCTTTGTCAAGGCTACCCCTTCCTGGTCATCACCAGTGAGAAGAATATCATCCACATATACTGCAAGAACCACCAGTCCCGAAGAGGTTTTGCGAATAAATAGAGAGTGATCAGCAGCGCTGCGAGCAAAACCAACGGCCGCCACGATGCCGCTGAATTTGTCAAACCAAGCTCGAGGGCTCTGCTTGAGGCCATAGATTGCCTTCTGTAGCCGGCAGACTCGTGTCTCCCCCTGAGCAACATACCCTGGAGGTTGCTCCATGTAGACGGCCTCCTGAAGATCACCATAAAGGAAGGCATTCTTGATATCCAGCTGGGAAAGGGGCCAGTCTTTGTTGACTGCCACAGAGAGAAGGACCCGTATAGTGCTGAGACGAGCCACGGGAGAGAAGGTGTCAAAGTAATCAACCCCATAGGTTTGAGTAAAGCCCTTAGCCACCAGACGAGCTTTGTAACGGTTTACAGTGCCATCTGGGCCAAACTTGACTACAAAGACCCATCGACAGCCAACAACATCTGTATCAAGGGGAGGAGGGACAAGAGTCCAGGTACCCCGCTCTGTGAGGGTCGCCATTTCCTCATCCATGGCCAGCTTCCAGTGAGGAATGGCCAGGGCCTCCTGGTAGGAACGAGGTGTGGTAGTAGCAGAGATAGCCAGTGCAAAGGCCCTGCGAGAAGGGGTAAGACGATCATATGAAACAACAGCAGCAAGGGGGTGTAGGGTACACGTTCGCACCCCTTTGCGAAGAGCTACAGGAAGATCCAGGTCGGCGTGCTCCTCGGCATCCAGAGCATCCGTGGCAGAGAGAGCTGGCCCGGGAGGAGAGAGCGACGGCAGCGGAGATGAGGGAGATGGAGGCGGAGAGAGAGGCGGAGGGAGAGGAGTGGGCGGAGACGGAGGAGGAGCGGATATCGCAGTAGGAGACGAGGGAACGAACGGAATAACAGGAGAATCCGAGGTGGGAGGAAGAGAAGAGGAGTCATCCGAGAAGTAGGAGGCATTCTCGAAGAAGGTAACGTCAGCGGAGACAAACTGTTTACGAAGAACAGGATCAAAGCAGCAGTAGCCTTTCTGAGTGACCGAGTACCCCAGAAAAACACATTTGGTGGAGCGAGGGGAGAGTTTATCACGTGTGGCAGATGGGACATGCACAAAAGCAGTGCACCCAAAGATTCGGAGAGGGAGAGGAAAAGGCTCCTTGCCAGGATAAAGGATGGAAAAAGGGGTTTTTCCCTGGAGAACGGAGGAGGGAATGCGATTGATGAGATAGCAAGCAAGAAGAACAGCATAGCCCCAATATGAGCGAGGGACATGCATTTGAGTCATTAACGTGCGAGCAACATCGAGGAGGTGACGGTTTTTGCGTTCCGCCACCCCATTCTGTTGGGACGTATAGACACAACTTGTCTGATGAATAATGCCATGTTGTACGCAGAAAGAGGTAAAAGCATGACTTAAGTATTCTTTAGCATTATCAGAGCGAAAAGTTTTAACACTAACACCAAACTGATTTTTGATTAAATGATAAAAGGAGGTCCATACATTAAAAAGTTCAGAGCGATCTCGTAAGAGATACACCCAAGTACATCTAGAAAAATCATCAATAAAAGTTACAAAATAAGAACTACCCCGACCAATAGTAAGGGTAGGAGCAGGTCCCCAGATATCTGAGTGGACAAGATCAAACGGACGGGTAGAGCCCCGACCTTGCTTCGGCGGGAAGGAGGAACGATGATGCTTGCCAAGTTGACATGCTTCGCAGTGGAGAGGAGTAGTGGAGGGAGGGAGGTGGGGCAAAAGCTGATGCAGAAGCCGTGGTGGAGGATGACCGAGACGGAGATGCCACTGGAGAAGATCCGTACAAGAAGAAGAGAAGGCGGACAAGGCGGAAACGTTGTCGAGGAAGTAGAGGCCGCCGCTCTCAGTCCCAGTAGCAATCGTCCGCTGGGAGCTCGGATCCTGAAAAGAGCAAGAAGAAGGAGTAAACGTTACAGAACATTGAAGCTGCTTGCACAAAGAAGTAACCGACAACAGATTGCACGGAAACTTGGGCACATAGAGAGTGTCCTCTAGCCGAAGGGACGGAGTAACATGAACCACTCCCGACCCATGAACCGGGGAGGGAGAACCGTCTGCAATGAGGACCGGGGGCAACCGATCATGCTGTTCGAGGAGAGAGAAGCACTGAGGATTGCCCGTCATATGATTAGTAGCACCGGAGTCGATAAGCCATTTACCTTGAGTGACTACATGGGCACTACCTGATGATGTGACCACGGAAGCAGACGGTTTGGAAGAAGAGGCGGAAGAGTCACCCGAGGGGCGAAGATGGGGATGTTTTGTCCAGCAGCGGTCAAGAGTGTGTCCGGTGCGGCCGCAGTGAGAGCAGAGATAGCGGGAAGAAGGACGTCCGCCAGACTGATGACTGCGGCTACCAGAGCCACTCCGCTGAGTTTGATGAGCATAGTTATCCGGAGGAGAAGGAGCGGGTAGAAGCGGGCGCTGAAGGAGAGAGGTGACAGCGGCGATGCGAGCAGCGGTGGCATCTAAGGTAGGGGATTCCGCCTCACCCAGAATTTGTTGGCGGATCATGTCATAAGTGTCAGGAAGACGAAGCAGATAACACACAACCAGAAGCTCCTGGAAGTGCTTGTGTTGTTGAGCCAGATCCGCAGAAAAGGGGCGATTCTGAAGAATCTCAGCCCCAAGAGCTTGAACTTGTTGGTAGGCAGCAGCAGGAGACAAGGTAGGCCGGGCAAAGAGGTCCGCATACAACGTATAGATGCGGGACGTCTGAGCCCCTTTGGAATACAAAGCAGCAAGATGAAGCCAAGCGGCCTTCACCGTCTCATCATGACGGATGACGGGAAGGCATTCATCGGATAGACTGTTGGCGAGCCAAGTACGCACAAGAGCGTCACTCGCATCCCAGTCATCAAAGAGAGGGGAAGTGGTAGGAGGAGGGTCATCAACGAGATGGTGGCGTTTGCGTTGCGAGCGAAGGAGAAAGGTGAAAGAGACGCTCCAATCCGGGTAGTTGGAGCCGACAAGCTTGGAAACGGTGCCAAGGTTCCCGGAAGGAGTAGGAGGAGCCGGATTGGCTACAGAGGTGGCAGCAGGAGTGGTGGCAGTAGAAGCATCAGAAAGAGCCATAAGAGCAATCCAACTGGAAGCCGCGCGGTTAGAAAACAAGCCGCGCGGATAGGCAGAAGAGGAACTGCAGCGGTCAGGATGTCAGACACCAGCGGCCAGAGAGACCACGACCAAGCCGCAGTAACAAGCAAAGGGGAAGAAGTCGAGCGGCAAGCAGACAGTCCGCTCGAACAGAAGCACGAGAGAGGGCAAGGCACACGGCAATAGGTCGCGGCGAACCAGGCAACAGGTCGCGGCGAACTAGTCAACAGGTCGCGACGATCAGAGCAAGAGCAAACAGGAGGAGGCAAGGCACACGGCTATAGGTCGCGACGAACAAGGCAACAGGTCGCGCACACAGAGGGCAACGACAAGGAGACCGCGCGGAGAGGGCGCAATCCGGAGAAGCAAGCCGCGCGGACAGAGAGAAGCACAGAATCAGGAGGAAAGGATCGATCCCTCTGATACCATGTTTAAATCGAACTAAAACAAGCCGGAAATGGTATAACTGAAATTTTATTATCAGAAAAAGGTATCTATTACAAAGGTATGGCCTCCCTTATATAGAATGGAGGAGAGAAGAGAGAATACAAATAAGAGATGTGGGACTAAAACTATACAAAAGAATCTGGGCGGCTAGAACATCAGACCGGAACAAGCCGCGCGGTTAGACAGAAGGGCTAACCGCTCGGCCACTGCAGAGAGAGAGAGACAAGCCGCCAAGTGAGACCGTTAGACCGCCCGGTCTCCTAGTCGCCAGTAACAGACCGCTAGACCGCTTGGACTTCAGACCTCAACACAGCAACCAAACCGCTGAAGGCAAACCGCCAGACCGCCCGGTCAATAACCCGCCAAGCCAGACCGACAGACCGCCCGGTCTCAACTTCAACAGTGACCAACGCACATCATGGGAGTAATGTGCAACCATTTGTGTTGGTACCCTAGATGTGATTTGGCTTATGTAATCCCTTTCCAGCCCCTCTTGATCCATATAAAGATATATGATCATGTTTAGACTCTGTTTAGTCTCCCTAGGGCAGTATATAACTGACCTAGAGCTTAGGTTAGAAGTTCTAGATGTTTTTTGTGGTTAAGGCTTTTCCGTTCGACCATCGTCGAACGAGGCCTCGCGATCGTCGATCATTGGTCGACGATAGCAGGGCTATTGAATCATTGAAGTCAAGACAATTATCGTCGACCGTTGGTCGACGATCTCAGAGCAAGCTTACTACGCTCTGAAGGATGGTCGACGATCTGTCATCATCAGGTCGACGATCGTGTTCTTGCTTCACGATTTCTGTCTCGACAGATATTTGCCTTTGCTGGTCGACTATCTGTTAGCTGGTCGACGATCTGTTCGCTGGTCGACTATCTGTTAGCCGGTCGACGATCTATTAGCTGGTCGACGATTTCTGGTCGACGATTTCTGTTCCGACAGATTCCTGCTATTAGTCGACGATCTGTTTGCAGGTCGACGATCATCGAACTCCTGTTCGACGTTTTCTGTCTGCTTTTATCTGTTCGTATTTATTTTATTCCTTGGTTTATTTCCAAGTGTGTTAGCTTGTGGTTAGAAAGATTTTCTGAAGAATGTTTGTGCTAATTTATGGCTTAAATTCAAATGAATTATTTACCAAATATGTCAAGCATAAATTACGGGATTCAGTATTCTTGATAAAGCATTTTTGTCTTATTATACAAAATATATTGCCAGGCTGTATTCTAGCCGTTGGCGGTGTATGCTATTTCCAAGAACGATAAATCTTTATGCTGAGATATTTTCCTATTCATTTATTTCCTTATTGGGACTGACAGAAAGTTAATAGGTCATTCTATTCCTATTGCTATATTCTATTTTGAGATAATCTGTTGCAGGGCTCGAGAATTCAAATCAATAGAGTCGTTCCAAAAGAAAAACGTGAAGACATATTTAAGAGAAATTCTTCTCTCAGCAAAAAAGAAGTGACAGACACAGAGAAATATTATTCATTCGCTCAAGCATCATCAGAGCAGCTCTTCACAATCTCACAACAAGAAGAAGAAAAGTTTTCCTGAAGCAAAAGCCCAGAGCAATCATCTTTCTTTCTCAAGTCTCCTGAGCATCTGCTTAGAGTTTTCAAGACTTCAGAAAGAGCTCCAGTTCTGCTTCAAGTGCTCCAGAATCTTAAGACCTGATAAAAATCAGTCTTCAGATCTCTGAGGATTTAGTTTCAGTTTATCTGAAACTCCTTCATCCTGAAGCAAAGGCTTTCCCTGGACTTTCACTGAGCCAGGGGGAGACTTTGATTCTTTAGAGAATCCACAAATCTTCTCTAATCTGTATTTAAAACAGAGAAGATAATCTAACCATCTCAACCCCTTTGTAAAAAGAGTTTGTTCACACCTCTTCAAAAGTGAACGTTGGTGACAGGGCACCTTATCAACAACCTGTGGTTGAGCATCCTTATCAAAAGCTCAAAGGGTCTGTTTGATCTACCTGAATCAGATCATTGGTGGCAGGGCACCTTAGCAAAAACCTGTAGTGGATTCCTACCAGGGTGGTAGAAGAGTGGATGTACCTATTTAAAGGGAACCACTATATATCCTGTGTCCATCTGGTTATCTTGCTTATTCTTTTTATTCTGTGGCTGTGATAGAACTACCTAGGTTTGCTAGTTGCTGTGATAGGCTTATAGTTAAACTGAAATTTCAGTTAACTCTCTCACTTGTGCACTTCACTGTGTTAGGCTCTTAGGGTTCAAGTATCAGATTATTTTATTCCGCAAATAAACTCCAAGGGAGCTGACTAAGTGTTCATAAAATTTTGAATACTCTATTCACCCCCCCTCTAGAGTAGTTTACAACTTATCCCCTCACTTTCAATTTGTCCCTGAGGTGGCCCCAACATCGGGTGGTATGTTGGAGCAAAGGGCATTTGGGGGTCAAGTAGAGCAGCAGAGGAGCCTAACTGTGGCGCAGGGAGCGCATTCGGTGGACGCATATTTGCAGACGTTCCTTATGGTAAGGCGCTACCCAGGCTTTGAATGGGAAAGCGAGCAATCTATAGTGGATAGATTTTATAACGGTCTGCGCAGCGAGTTGCGTATCCTACTGCTAGGACCAAAGTTATTGGGATTCCGAGCTTTGGTGGAATCGGCCAGAGCTTTGGAAGTGGAGTTGGGGAAAACTCACCAAGTACCAGTGGATAGGGTACCAAACCCTACAGATCCTATACGGACTGCCTATCGAAAGACGCCGAGAAAAGAGGCTGGGTCATCTAATACCCTCAATTGTTATTCTTGTGGCAAGAAAGGGCACCTCGCCAGAGAGTGTTGGGAGGGTGCTCATAAGACAAGGAAAGTTTTGGCAGGAGCAGTCGAAGATGCTATGACAAAGGATTCGGTGGTCATGTTGACAACCTCAAAATCCGGGTACCGTAGGTGGTACAAGAAGGCTAGGAGGTCGGGTCTAGTCCCTTCCTCTAGCGCATCCGGAACGACTACAACCCAAACCCCGGATGCATGCTTTGTTTGTGAAAAGCCGGGGCACTATGCCCGGGATTGTTGGAATGGACGCTCAATTTCCAAAAAGAAGCCGGGGGCTATATCTGAGGAGAAGGGAAAGGCGGTGGCGTTCGTCGCACCGCTGTTTACTCCGGTCCAACTGGGAATGGACAGCCTTGGCCAGCAGGAGGCCATGTGGCCGATCGTCGGGAAGACAGGTATGGTTTAATTGAGCAATTTAGCTTCTTATACCTGTTACCCTTTCTGCGTTTTAGCTTAGGACTGGAGGTTCTAGGCTTTGTTTGGATTTTTGGCAATCCGGCGAGAGCATTGTCCGATGCGGAAGCTTCGCGCTCCTTTTGTCCAAAAGATTTATATCGTACATTGAAGTACCTTCTTCGATGGCAAAGGACAAAGTGGAGGCGTTGTGGCGTAATGGATGTTCATGCGCGCTGAGAGAGATTCTGTGTAGCAAGGTTACAGTTAAGGGGTCAGGGATTCGACGTGCGAGCGTCGTTGCTGCCACCATGGGAGGCTTTGAAGCCTAAGCCTACATTGAGTAGTAGCTCGAGGGTATCCGAATATCCCGATGTGTTTCCCTGATGGGCCCCTGGAGCCCTCCGTGGCGAGCAATCGATTTCACGAGTGAGCTGGCGCCAGGTGCTAAACCTGGGTCACGCTCTCCATATCAGTTAACGCCTAATGAGTTGGCAGAATTGAAAGTTCAACTGGAAGAGTTTCTAGAGCCAGGTCATGTGTGTCCAAGTTTGTCATCTTGGAGCACACCGGTCCTTTTCGTGTAGAAGAAGGACGGGAGTTTGCGGCTCTAAATGATTTTTGGAGAACTGAACAAGTTGATAAAGGAGAGCAAGTACCCGATCCCAAAGATTGACGATCTGTTTGATCAGTTGGGTGGGTCATCGGGGTACTTAAAGTTGGATCTTAAGTCCGGTTATTATCGGCTGAGAATCAGGGAAAGTGATATCCCAAAGACAGCGTTCAACACAAGATATGGGCATTTCGAGTTTTCAGTCAAGCCGTTCGGGCTGACTAATGCGCCATCGGTGTTCATGAAGCTGATGAACAGAACGTTCAGGGAGTACTTAGACCGTGTTATGGTCGTCTTTATTGATGACGTTTTGGTGTGCTCGCAGTGCAAAGAAGATCGCTTCAATAACCTGCATTTGGTTTTGGAGACGCTAAGGAGGAACGAGCTATACGCAAAGTTCCCCAAAGGCGAGTTTTGTTTATCTCCAGTGGCGTTCCTTGGTCACGTAGTTGTGGGGAAGGTTTTGCGGTAGATCCGGCGTAGATTGTTGCAATACGAGAGTGGCCTGTGTTGTCTTCGGTAGCGGAAGCCCGGAGTTTGCTGGGGTTTGCCGGCTATTACGGGCACTTCGTGGAGAACTTCTCGCGGATAGCGATACCTCTCACGACTTTGACAAGGAAAGATCAGAGTTTTCTATGGGCGCATGTATGTGCGCAAGCTTTGGAAGAGCTGAAAAGTCGGTTGACCACGACGCCAGTACTTAGTTCGCCGTATGGGACCGAGGGCTTCGAGGTTTGTGGTGACGCCTCGGGTAGTGGTTTGGGTTGCATGCTGGTGCAGCACGGGAGCGTGATAGCTTGTGGATCACGTCAGCTAAAAGTGCATGAAAGGAATTATCCGGGTCGTGATTTGGAGTTGGCGGCCGTGATGTTTGGGCTTAAGCTGTGGAGGCACTACCCGTACAGCGTTGAGGTCGATGTTCTTACCGACCGTAAGAGCCCGAATTACCTATTGGATCAATAGGAGCTGAACTTGAGTCAGCGGTGATGAATAGAGTCCCTGTGGGACTATACGTTCAAGATTCATCATGCACCTAGCAAGAGCAATGCAGTTGCGGATGCGTTGAGTCGCAGGGCTCCCGCCCAAGCTAAGTGGTTGTCGGTGTATGATGAGAGGCTAGTTTGGGAATTGGAAGCGTTAGAGATCTGCTGTGTTGACAAGCGGACTAGCGCCAGAGCGTTATTGAACTGGTCGGAAGTCCAGTATGACCTGGCTGATTGTATTTGGCAGGTTATGGTTTGTGTAGCTACATGAAGGAAATCATGGATGCGGCTTGATGGGTCAAAGTCTCAAATCGACGATTGTAGGTGGGCTACCAAGGAAAGACAATCGTCTGTGCGTCCCAAGCATGGGTAATCTATGGGTAGAGTTGTGATACGTTACCAAGTACTCAACTCGCTTAGGAGACACGTAGTTGTGTCGTTATCTGGAGAAGTGCTCTGGTGGGAAGAACTCTAGAAGGGCGTGGCAGTGGCAGAATGCCAGCCTTGCGCCTTAGTGAAGGCAGAGTGCCAAGTGCCGGAGAATTCTCGAATCCTTGCCTAGTTCGGAATAGAAGGTCGACTGGACTGTGTGCATGGTATGCCGAAGTCGCAGTGGGGTAACGACGCTGTTTGGGTGTTCGTAGTTGCGTTGACCTTAGAGTCACACTTCATTCCGCATAGGAAGGATAATTCGGTGGAGTAACTGGCAAATGTTTTTAATAACATCGTGAGCAATTAAGGTGGGCGCTCTACGTCCAATGATTGAGGTGGCTGCAGAAAGTGCTGGAGACTATGTTGTAGTTTAATCCAGTATTGCATCCGCGGACGGATGAGCAGACCGTGTGAGTCAACAAGATGTTGGAGGACGTGCTCCGCATGTGTGTTCTAGACTTTGGAAAGCTTTGGGAGGACCACCTGTATTTGGTGGAGTTCGCGTATAACAATAACTACCAAGCGAGTATACAAATGGCGCCCTTCGAGGCCCTGTAGGGTAGGAAGTGTCTCACGCCGTTGTCATGGCTTGAAACGGGTGAGGCAAGGTTGTACAAAAAGCAGGAGGTGGAGAGTGCTACCTCGTTGGTGCGGATCATTCGGGAGCGCTTGTTGATCGCTCAGGACCGGCAGGCGAAGTACTACAATGCCAAGCACCGGAACGTGGAGTTCGCGGTAGGCGATTGGGTATATTTGAAAGTGAAGCCGTTCAAGGGGGTTTCGCGGGTAAGACGCTTGAAGAAGCTGAGCCCAAGATACCTTGGGCCTTTTGAGGTTCTGGAGCGAGTCGGCGAAGCGGCTTACCGTTTGAGGCTATCGGAGGAGTTAGGTGGATTACATGATGTGTTCCACATTTCTGTGTTGCGGAAGGCGGTGCAAGAGCCTTCGCAGGTGATCGCGGCTAATCAAGTGTCGGTGGACGAAGGGTTGACGACTAGGGTCAAGCCCATTCGTATTGAAGATGTGGAGGTCGAGAAGCTTCGTAACAAGGAAATCCTGATGGTTAAGGTCTGTTGGGTCATTGCGGGCGTGAGGAGCTCTCTTGGGAACGGGGGCAGACTATGCTGGAGGAGTACCTGGAATTGTTCCGCTCAGGTACTGTGTTACGTTAAGTCCTGTTTTCCTTTATTAATTTCGTGGACGAAATTCTTTAAGGGGGGTAGAATTGTAACACCCCAAAATGTTGTAGGAGCGACGGGGATCGTATTTGTCCAAGACAGATTTTTGGTGCAGGTGACACGGGCCCCGACACGGGCGTGTCGGAGGCCGTGTCGGGCGTGTCGAGCTCGAGCCGTGTCGTCGACCAGTTCAGGTCGACGATGGTCGTGTGGTGGAACACGGCCTAGGACACGGGCGTGTCCCAGGCCGTGTCACACCTGGGCTGCGCGGTTGGGTACACGGGTAATGACACGGGCACGAACACAGGCGTGTCTAGTTTGACACGGGCGTGTCCAATGCCGTGTCACGAAGCCGTGTCCTTCTCTGACTGCGAAGTGTTGATAAGTTGCACACGGGGGGCGTGACACGGGTCCCGACACGGGCGTGTCGCAGGCGACACGGGCGTGTCGGAGGTCGTGTCGCATGTCGTGTGCTGGTTTTCAGATCTGGTCGAGACGGCGAATGAACTACACGGCCAGGCACACGGTCGTGTGTCAACCCGTGTTCGGCCCAGGTTTTGTTATTTCAGGCCCGATCAAGGCCGTTCGTTTCCTTGGCTTGAGATCCGACGGCTGGGGGCTGTTGTTGGGATGTTTTATCCGGGAATAGGGTTAGAAACCCTCATTCTCTTTGGTTGGTTCTCTCTCTAAGTCTAGAGAGAAGGGAGAGCTTGGAGGAGGAAGAAGGAGGTCAACTCCGGCCGCCGGTGGAGCTTCGGAGCTCCGATTCTCGATCCGAGTCCGGATCCGCGAAGGCGAGGCCGATACGGTGCTTTCCATCCGAGTGGATCGTCATGGCGCCGAGGAAAAGCGAAAGGGTAATGATTCTCTTCTTGAGCATGTGAAGCTCTTCTTCCTTTGCATGGGAAAACCCCTCTCCCGCGAGTGTGCGGCGAAATCGCGGTATTCCTTGGGGTAGATATGTGAAGTCCCCCTTGTTAGAGTCCGGAATCGTAGTACGGACATAGGCATGGTGTGTGAAGCCTACCCAGATGTGTTTTCCGGATCGGTGATGTTGTGCTATGCATATTTTTTTAGCCGGAGAAGACTCCGAGCGTTGTGATTGTTTTCGGGTTGCTATGCGGTAGAATGCATCAGGGAATCTTGGGGATTAACCCCGAGGTGCACCCGGAAATCTGGGCGGAATCGAAGTTCTGCCATTTCGGTGGCCTGGGAGCCAGCCGGGAACATAGCGGGGCTATGTACCATGTTTGATTGCAGTAGGGATCCTTGGGAATGAAACCCGAGGTGCACCCGGAAATCTGGGCGGAATCGGAGTTCTGCCATATCGGTGGCCTGTGAGCCAACCGGGTACATAGCGGGGCTATGTACCGTGTTTGATCGGTATTTGGGACTGGGGAAGCTTAGCCCGCGTCGAAAGCCAAAGGGCAGCGGCGGGGTGAGCAACGGGCTGGTGTACCCCTACCCGCTCCATCTGCTCGGTTAAAGTGACCTAAAGTTGTACGTGGGACTTACCGAGGTTTGGAGATCGAGTCTAGGCTACGGCAGAAAGGACTAAATGCTCACGTGATTGCCATCCTGGGGGTGGTGGCGGAGTCGAGGACCGGACGGGGTTCGGGCTGGCCCGCTGAGTTAGTGCCCTGAGAGCACGGGGTGCACGGCCGTGTGAGCGTGCACCTATGATGAGATGCTTATTTTGCTGTGTGGCTTGTTTGGCTAACAAGTGCAGGGAAGAAGCTTGGCCGCCCCGGTTTGGGGGCGGAATCGTTATAATTTGGTCAGCATAGCTGACCGTTGCCTTTGTTTACCACCGTGCGGTGGATTGTTGCTTGCAGGTGCTGCGAAGCCGAGAGGTAAATAGCGGGCTAAAGCCCAAGTTGCTGTGCCGGCCCTCGAAGGCCATTTGCTGAAGTGTTTTCCCTTTTTGTACTCATGTGTGACCGGCCTGCGTGCCGAGGTATGGAAGACACTTTTATTGAGCAAACTTTTGTAAAGCCTTAAGGCTATTAGTGTTTTGTGTATTAAACATTCCCTTTTGTTTTGAGTAGTGGACATTCATGCTTGGCAGGGTTCTTTGCTTTGGCAACTTAATATTTGCTTCCGCTAGGTGTTGTGTAGGACGTTGTGATTGGTTGAATGGTCTCAACGCGTAACCAACCGGTCTGTCCGCAGTATATGGCGTCGGGCCCCGGCCGGACCTACTGCTATATGCTATGCGACGGATAGAGGTGTTACAGCTTCTTTGAGGGGCATATTACCGAGGAGGAACTCGTCGAATTTGCGGCTCCATTCGTCCCCCCCGGCTTCCAGGCTCGCAGGCCCGCCGAGCATGAAGCCATCAATTCCTTCCCGGAGGGTGAGCTCGCCTTCCCTATCTCGCACTTCGAGGTGGGGCTGCGCCTCCCCCTCTGGCCAGAGATCCGCCAGATCCTGAAGTACTACGGCGCGGTGCCCGCGCAGCTGAATTCCAACGCCATTGCTATGATGGTGGCGTTCGCCTGCTTCCTCCGCCGAGAGCGGATTGAGTTCAACCTTATGGTGTTCCGTAAGTTGTTCTCCTACAAGGCTACCCCCGATGGAGTTGCCTACTTCGGCGGGTCCCTCATCAAGGTTCGCGAGCTCGCGAACAAGAACCATAACTGGATGACCCGGCTTGTCTTTATTAAGGGCGAGCTCGGCAACATCCCCTTCCGTCCCCTGCAGAAAAGCGAGGACATATACCGTCCTCCTTCCCTGTCTGGTAGCGACGCCGACCTCCACAAGTTTTTCCTCCACAAGGACTTCGAGGTCGCCTTCCTCTACCGCGGCCTTGACTCGCTTCAACCCGTTCTCCCTGGTGAAGGTATATCTCGCCCTACCTCTTCGCGAACTCTGTCAAGGTGAATCTCTATTTTTCTGATCAAGTCCCTTTCTGCAGGGTAACGGATTCTGCCGGAGCACCCGCCGTTCGCCGACTCGGGGATATTCTCAGATCCCCTGGAGCTGGCCCGGGCGGCGGCAGCGGCTTTTCGCGAGGAGCAAGCGCGAGGTCAACTCCTCGGCAAGAAGCGCTTGGAGCCCGGGGGGTCAAGCTCGCGCCCCGATCCTTCGGCCCCCAAGAAGAAGAATGCGAAGGTGGTCTCGCGTGGACGGCTGCGCCTTCCTCCGTCGCCTACCAAATTTATGAGCTCGACGGAGGCTCTGTCCGACGAGCCGCCTTTGAGTCCGTTGAAAGAAGCCTCCTCCCCCCGAAAGGGGAAGAAGAAGAACGGGCCGTCCTCTGATTCTACCGGAGAAGACACCCTCCGCGAGCCCGGCCTGCCGAAGGATCACCCCCACTTCGGCAAGGGGTGCAAAAGCAAAGATGCGGCCGGCGAGCCCATTTTGAAGTGGGACGAGGGGGCTCACCGAGTTTCCGTTTCTACTCGCGCCCTCTCCTGGGGAGCTCGTCGGCCTCCTACCGCCCATGCCTTCGCCTTCGCCTTCGGCCTCTACAGCCGCGACAGCGCCGAATCGTACAAGAAACTCACTCCACGTCAGCTCAGCCATGAGGGGTTACGAGCCCACCTGCGGGCCTTCGAGCTCCACCACATGATGGTCCGTCGCGGGTTACAGCTCAGTAATGCCTTGCTGACTGCTGAACAGGAGCGCGACCTGGCGAGGGAGGGCGCAGCCGACGCGGAAAGGCGGTTCGGCGTTGCCGACGCTCTTCTCGCAAAATCTGCTGGCGGCTTGGTAATCACTGGATATCTCCGCTCGCCTTATTTAGGATTCTTCTTGCGCTTGCTCTGAACTTTAATCTCGCAGGATGTCGAGGCCACCGACGCGCTGCGAGGCGAGGTGGCTCAGCTGCAAGCTCAGCTTGCCGAGCGGGAAACCCAGCTCGCCGAGCAAAAGACGTATTCTCGCGAGCAAGAGGCGGTTGCCGCCCAGCTGGGGGTGGAGGTGGAGGAGTTGAAGGAGAAGAACAAGGGGCTCCTGGGTGAGGTCCTCAGCCAGGCCGACGCTCTCCTTCCCCCGGGCATCAGCGAGCCAGCCTTCCCCTACAAGAGGCCTCGGGTGTTTGGCGAGTCTGATGTCGCGGAGCGACTGCGAGTCAACTCTATCGAGGCTGCCGAGTGCCTCCTGAAGGCCATGAGGGGGACGGGGATTTTGGCGGAAGGCTGCGAGGGGGTCACCGTCCGGGAGCTCCTGCCAACCCTGTTCCCACCCAGCCCGCTCAGCGAGAAGGAGGATAGCTTCGACTCGCTCTTCGCGGGGGCGGGAGAGAAGGGCGCTCGGCTTGGCGGCGAGGAGGACCGTCATTCAAGGGGGGGGGGACGAGAGCTAACTTTTGCTTTCTTTTTCTTTTGTACCCTGCCGAGGCGAGCCTTTCCTTGTATACTTGTAATGATGAATCAAAGGTAACATTTTTCATAATTTCTCTCTTTTTTTAAGCTCACTTGCGACATCATACCCACGCGCTTGATGTCCAGACCTTGCCCGTAGAATGTTTTGAGTTAGGACCAGCCCCCGCGGTGAGATCATAGGCGTCGGCCATGGCTAGACTCGCCGATGTTATCAGTGCTTGCGGCGAATCCCTAGGACACGTGCTCGCGCCATACCCTACTTGCGCCACACCTTGCCCCTGCCATGTCTTGCTTCCGTTTTTCGACAACTCAGACAAGTGAAAATATGTTTGGGTCGAGATGCTGCCGGCATCTGCCTTAGACACCAGGGCATGTCTTCTGCCGAGTTAACTGGAGCGAGACTGGGCTCGCTGGAGAGAGTTGTTTCCTCCCCCTAAGTCTGGGACGGGACCAGGGCTTCCTTAGTAGCGAGCTGGAGGGGCAGGGTATTCCGAGCTCGCCGTCTTGACTAGCGAGCTTGCCCCCTGGTGCTTTTCTCGGGCCAACTCCTAGTCTCAGCTCTAGGGTCATAGCGATGTCCCTCGAAACTCGGCCGTGTCAGCTGGGTGGGAGCCTGGCAGGGGAGTGACGAGACCTAACCCCAGAGCGAGAAGACTTAGAAACTTTTGCCTCTCGGGTGCTACCACCAGGCCAGTTAGCTAGGTGAGGGCCTGAGGGCGGGTGTTGAACATCCTCCGGGCTCAGCACCAGGGTCATAGCGATGTCCATCGAGACTCGGCCGTGTCAGCTAGGTGGGAGCCTGACAGGGGGGTGATGAGACCTAACCCCAGAGCGAGAAGACTTAGAAACTTTTGCCTCTCCCGGGTGCTACCGCCGGGCCAGTAAGCTAGGTGAGAGCCTGAGGGCGGGTGTTGAACATCCTCCGGGCTCAGCCCCAGGGTCATAGCGATGTCCATCGAGACTCGGTCGTGCCAGCAAGGTGGGAGCCTGGCAGGGGAGTGACGAGACCTAACCCCAGAGCGAGAAGACTTAGAAACTTTTGCCTCTCCCAGGTGCTACCACCGGGCCAGTCAGCTAGGTGAGGGCCTGAGGGCGGGTGTTGAACATCCTCCGGGCTCAGCCACAGGGTCATAGCGATGTCCATCGAGACTCGGCCATGTCAGCTAGGTGGAAGCCTGGCAGGGGAGTGACGAGACCTAACCTCAGAGCGAGAAGACTTAGAAACTTTTGTCTCTCCCGGGTGCTACCACCGGGCCAGTCAGCTAGGTTAGAGCCTGAGGGCGGGTGTTGAACATCCTCCGGGCTCAGCCCCAGGGTCATAACGATGTCCATCGAGACTCGGCCGTGCCAGCTAGGTGGGATCCTGATAGGGGAGTGACGAGACCTAACCCCAGAGCGAGAAGACTTAGAAACTTTTGCCTCTCCCGGATGCTACCACTGGGCCAGTCAGCTAGGTGAGAGCCTGAGGGCGGGTGTTGAACATCCTCCGGGCTCAGCCTCAGGGTCATAGCGATGTCCATCGAGACTCGGCCGTATCAGCTGGGTGGAAGCCTGGCAGGGGAGTGACGAGACCTAACCCCAGAGCGAGAAGACTTAGAAACTTTTGCCTCTTCCGGGTGCTACCACCGGGCCAGTCACCTAGGTGAGAGCCTGAGGGCGGGTGTTGAACATCCTCCGGGCTCAGCCCCAAGGTCATAGCGATGTCAATCGAGACTCGGCTGTGTCAGCTAGGTGGAAGCCTGGCAGGGGAGTGACGAGACCTAACCCCAGAGCGAGAAGACTTAGAAACTTTTGCCTCACCCGGGTGCTACCACCGGGCCAGTCAGCTAGGTGAGAGACTGAGGGCGGGTGTTGAACATCCTCCGGGCTCAGCCCCAGGGTCATAGCGATGTCCATCGAGACTCGGTCGTGTCAGCTAGGTGGGAGCCTGGCAGGGGAGTGACGAGACCTAACCCCAGAGCGAGAAGACTTAGAAACTTTTGCCTCTCAGGGCTTTAAACTGCGAGCCCCTCTACCCTCACTATTCTGCCAAAGCATAAGATATGATAATGAGATTCATTTTTATCCATGGGGCCAAAATGTCTACAATATTTTCAAGGATAAAAACGTTTCAGATCGTCGCCACTCCAAGTGTGGCTGAGGGTATCCCCTTTTTCATCTTGGAGGCGATACCCCCCGGATTTCAAGACCTTCTGTACAATGTAGGGGCCCTCCCAATTGGGGTGGAGTTTTCCCACAGCGGCTGATCTCCCTGCCGCGTCCACTTTTTTCAAGACAAGGTCCCCCTCCATGAACTGCTTGACACGGACGTGTTTGTCGAAATACTTGGCCATCCTTCGCTTGGCCTCTTCCTGCCTGACGACGGACAAGTCGCGTAGTTCTTCTACCATATCTAGGGAGAGTCGAAGCTCCTCCTCATTCTCTGATCTCCACTCTTCCCTTCCAGCTCCTGTCTCGACGACTCGAGGTGTCTGGACCTCGAATTCGATGGGTAGAACGGCCTCGCAGCCGTGAGAGAGTTTAAAAGGTGTCTCCCCTGTGGCCGTGTTGGGGGTGGTTCTCAAGGCCCAAAGGACTGAGGGGAGTTGCTCTACCCAACTTCCCCTCAAATTTTCCACTTTCTTTTTTAAGAGGTTCACGATGATTTTGTTGGCCGCTTCCACCTGCCCGTTGCTCCTGGGGTGATGGACAGAAGCAAACCGAAGGTCAATCCCCAGCTGTTCGCAGAAGCGAATGAACTCCGTGCTGGCAAACTGAGGTCCGTTATCCGTGACGATAGCCTGTGGTAGCCCATGCCTGCAGATGATCTCTCCCCAGATAAAGTTCCTGACTACCTGGGAGGTTACCTTGGCTAGATCTTTCACCTCCATCCACTTAGAAAAATAGTCGATCATGACCAACAGAAATCTCCTCTGCCCGCTGGCCTGAGGAAAAGGTCCTACGAGGTCCAGTCCCCATATGGCGAAGGGCCATGGTGCCATGATGCTTCTTAACCTCTGAGCCGGCTGGAGCTGGAGCGGGGCATAGAGCTGGCACTTATGACATTTTTTTGCGAATTCGGCTGCATCCTGACCGAGGGTGGGCCAGAAGTACCCTTGCCTGACGATTCTCCCCTCCAGGGTCCGACTCCCCGAATGACTTCCACATTCGCCGGAATGGACCTCCTCCAAAATTTTATGCACCTCCCTTTCGGCCACGCAACGAGCCAGCATCCCTGAGAGGGTCTTGCGGTGCAACTGTCCCTCGCGTAGGAGGTAATACGCCGCCTTGTGCTTGAGCCCTCTTCGGTCCATTCCCTCCGGGTACTCTCCGGTGGACAAAAAGGTGACAAAGGGATCCATCCATGAGGGGTGCTGTTCCACTTCCATTAGTTCCCCCTTTTCGATGGAAGGTCGGAAGAGATCCGTAATGGTGCCTCCCATCCGGGGGCCGTGCTTTGCTAGTTGGTCGACTGGCTCATTTTCCTGTCGCGGCACGTGCTTGATTGAGAAGGTCTGGAAGGTCCCGATGACTCCCTTTACCTTCATCAAATAGATCTGCAGGGTGGGCTCCCTCGCCTCAAACTCCCCCTTGACCTGGGAAGCCACCACCATGGAGTCGGTGAGGACCTCCACGTCATGCACCCCCAAGTTTCTCGCCAGGCGCAGACCTACGATTACAGCTTCGTATTCGGCTTGATTATTGGTGATAGGGAAATGCACTACCACAGTTTGCTCGATTCTTATCCCCTGGGGGCTTTCCAAGATGACCCCAACCCCTAAAGAATGCTTCCCCGAGGCACCGTCCACCCTGACTTTCCAGGGGAGAGGGCGAGTGAGTCTCTCCTCCGCCACCTCGACCACATACTCTGTCAGGAAGTCAGCCATAGCTTGGGCCTTGATTGAGAGGCGGGGAACGAAGGAGATGTCGAACTCGCTCAGTTCCACCGACCATTTGGCCAACCTACCCGAATGCTCTACCCCCTTGAAGATGTTGCGCAGGGGGTGGTCAGTCAATACTCGGATTGAGTGTGCCTGGAAATAAGGCTGAAGCCTCCGGGCTGAGATGATTAAGGCGAAGGCCAGTTTTTCCAAGATGGGGTATCGGAGCTCGGCCTTCTTTAGTACCCGACTCACATAATAGACGGGGAGTTGTCTCTTCCCTTCTTCCCGAACCAAAACCGAACTCAAGGCTTCAGCCCCGACCCCCAGATATAGGAATAAGTCTTCACCTTCCTTGGGCCCTTGGAGCAGGGGGGCCTGAATCAGCTGTTTCTTTAAAGCCTGGAATGCCTCCTCGCACTCTGAGGTCCATTCAAACTTTCGTCCCCCTCTCAAGGTTTTGACAAACGAGGAGCATCTCTCCCCGGCCCGGGAGAGGAATCTACTCAACCCTGCCAACTTCCCTGTCAGTCGTTGTACTTCCTTGGTATTTTGTGGTGACCTTAGTTCCATGATTGC
Source organism: Platanthera zijinensis (assembly GCA_039513925.1). Classification (NCBI taxonomy): domain Eukaryota; kingdom Viridiplantae; phylum Streptophyta; class Magnoliopsida; order Asparagales; family Orchidaceae; genus Platanthera; species Platanthera zijinensis. The sequence goes on from CM077078.1 coordinate 36,802,337, forward strand.
TCTCACCTTATCTGGATTAGGTTCTACACCGGCGGGGGTGAGGAGATGCCCCAAGAACTTTCCTCTGCTTGCCCCGAAGACACACTTCAAGGGGTTCAGCCTCATCTTAAACCTGCGGAGAGTGGCGAAAGTCTCTTCCAAGTCCTGGATGTGGGAGTCGACATCCAAGCTCTTGACCATGAGGTCATCCACGTACACTTCGAGATTCCTCCCCTTCTGTTCTCGGAAGACCCTATCCATCATTTTTTGGTAGGTGGCCCCCGCATTCTTTAGCCCAAAGGGCATCATTTTGTAACAATAACATCCGTCTCCCGTGATGAACGAGACATCTTTGACGTCAGGGGGGTGCATTCTGATTTGGTGATAACCTGAAAAAGCATCCAGAAAACTCATTACAGGGAAACCGACGGCTGAGTCAACCAGCGCGTCGATCCGAGGCAAAGTATAACAATCTTTCGGGCATGATTTATTAAGAAGAGAAAAGTTGATACACATCCTCCACCGGCCGTCTCCTTTTTTAACCATTATAACGTTGGAGACCCAGCCGGGGTATTGGATTTCAGATATGAAGCCAGCCTCGAGGAGCTTGGCGACTTTCTCCCTGATTGGCTCGGCGAGCTTGTCCGTGATGGATCTCTTCTTCTGCTGGATTGGGGGAGCCTCCGGGTCCAGGTTGAGGCGATGGCAGGCCACGTCGGGGTCGATCCCTGGCATCTCCGCGGCGCTCCAGGAGAAGATGTCCACGTTCCTCTGGATGCACTTCAGCATCCTGCCTTGAGCCTCCGGGGTCAGGCCTCCGCTGACGCAGACCTTCTCCATCCTGCCTCCAATGGTGAGAATCTCCATCTCCACCACCTCCTCCGCTGCCTCCAGACGGGACTGCTCCCCCCATTCCTCGATACCTCCCCCTCCGGGGGCGAGGACCTCTTCCTCAGCCTCTTCTACGGCCATGGCCTCGGCCGACTCTCGAGTCTCTTCCGTGACCTCCTCCCGGGCGTGGTACTCCACCTCCATCTCTTTGCCAGCTTCCTGCTTCTCCTCTTCCAACCTCCGCTCCATCTCCTCGGCTCCCTCCAGCCAAGAGATGGAGTTTACCGCCGAGACGTAGCACTCCCTTGCCTCCTTAGGGTCTCCTCGGACCCGGATCTGGACCCCCTCGACGTTGAGCTTTAGACACTGGTGGAAGGATGAGGGGACGCAGTGGAAGGCACTGATGAGAGGTCTCCCGAAGATGGCACTGTAGCTGCTAGGGGCGTCTACGATGACAAACTTGCAGTTACGTGACTGCCCCCCCAGAGCGACATGGAGTCCTACTCCTCCCTCGACTTCTTTCCTCTCTCCCGAAAAGCCGAACAGGGGCCCATCCGAGGCTAACACCCTCCTGGCCTTTACTTTCATCGCATCGAATGTAACACCCCTATCCGTCACATAGTATATAGCAGTAGGTCCGGCCGGGGCCCGACGCCATATACTACGGACAGACCGGTTGGTTACGCGTTGAAACCATACAACCAATCAGAGCGTCCTACACAACACCTAGTGGAAGCAAATTTATTAAGTTGCAAAAGAAAATAAGAACCCTGCTACAAAGCATGAATGTCCACTACCAACTCAGGAATGTAATCATACACAAAAGAGAACTGGCCTTAAGGCCTTACATTGTTCACTTAACAAAATTGTGTTTTCCAAACTTCGGCACGCAGGCCGGCCATACAAGAAAATGGGAAAGATACATAAGCAATTAGGCCTTCGAGGGCCGGCATAGCAACAAGGGCTTTAGCCCGCTATTTCCCGCTCTGCTCCGCAGCACCTGCAAGCCACAAACCACCGCCCGGTGGCAAACAATAGCAACGGTCAGCAATGCTGACCAAATTATAACGATCCCGCCCCCAAAATCGGGGCGGCGATGCTCTTTCCCTGCACTTCATTAGTATAGGCAATGCTATTAATGTGAACACACATCAACACAGGCGTAGGCTCGTACGGCCACACACCCCGTGCACTCAGGGCACATTCTCGGCGAACCGGCCAACGTCACGTCAATTCAAGCCATAGACGTTCCCAATCCACCACCGCCTCTTGAACGGTCGTCCATATGAGCATTTTGCCTTCCTGGCCTTGGTCACGACAATTTAAGCCATAGACCGCCGAAGACCCTCATCCATGCCAACGGTCCTACCGAACGACATAGACCGGGTACGGTTCTGCCTGACCCGTGCTCATACCGCAACGACAATTTAAGCCATATGCGCAGGCCAAGACTCACCGAGTCCCGTTTCCACCACAATATTCACATAACCCAGTTATGTTCACGTTGGCCCCCGGCCACCGTGTTGGCAAAGCCCGCTTTTGCCCAGTTTTCCGGGTGCACCTTGGAGTTAATCTCCAAGGCTCCCTGATGTAATCTACCACGTAGAAAACCCGAAAACCCCCAAACATCCGGATCCTTGCCCGGTTCAAATGCAATGCAACATCACATATCCGGCTCTAAAAGTCCGGATAGGCTTCACACACAATGCCTACGTCCGTTTTCGCATACGGACTCTACACAAGGGGGACTTCACATATCTATCCCAAGGAACGCTCCAACTCTTCGCTCACTCGCGAGAGCGGGCTTCCTATGCAAAGGAAAAGAGGGCTTCACATGCCCAAAGATGAGAAATCGTTACCCTTGCATTCTTCCGCGGCGCCATCGAAAACTATACGGTTGGAAAGCACCGCAACGGCGTCGCCTCCACGGATCTGGACTCGGATCGCGATTCGGAGCTCCGAATCTCTTCCGGCGGCCGGATCTTGGACTCCTCCACCAAACTTGCTCTCCCTTCTCTCTAACTTTTAGAGAGAGATGGGCCAAAGAAAAATGGGTTTCTAAACCCTATTTCCCGGCCATAACCACCCAGGAGCAGCCCCCCACCGTCGGATCCAAAGCCAAGGAAATGAACGGCCCGGATTAAATCCAAAATCATAAAATCTGGGCCGAACACGGGTTGGCACACGGCCGTGTGCCTGGCCGTGTAGCTCATTCGCCGTCTCGACCCCAATTGAAAACCAGCACACGGCATGTGACACGGCCTCCGACACGCCCGTGTCGCCTGCGACACGCCCGTGTCGGGACCCGTGTCACGCCCCCCGTGTGCAATAAATCACCAGTTTGGAGTCAGAGGGGTACACGGCTTGTTGACACGGCATCGGACACGCCCGTGTCAAACCGGACACGCCCGTGTTCGTGCCCGTGTCACTACCCGTGCACCCGACCGCACAGCACAGGTGTGACACGGCCTAGGACACGCCCGTGTCCTAGGCCGTGTTCCACCACACGACCATCGTCGACCAGAACTGGTCGACGACACGGCTCGAGCTCGACACGCCCGACACGGCCTCCGACACGCCCGTGTCGGGGCCCGTGTCACCTGCACCAAAAACCCGACTTGGCCCAAAAACGATCCCCGTCGCTCCTACAACAATTTGGGGTGTTACAATTCTACCCCCCTTAAAGAATTTCGTCCACGAAATTAATAACGGAAAACAGGACTTAAAGTAAAACAGTACCTGCGCGGAATAATTCCGGGTACTCCTCGAGCATAGTCTGCTCCTGTTCCCAAGAGAGCTCCTCACGCCCGCAGTTATCCCACCGGACCTTAACCATCCGGATCTCCTTGTTACGAAGCCTCTTGACCTCAACATCTTCGATACGAATGGGCTTGACCCTAGTCGTCAACCCTTCGTCCACCGGCACTTGATCAGCCGCGATCACCTGCGAAGGCTCTTGCACCGCCTTCCGCAACACAGAAATGTGGAACACATCATGTAATCCACTCAACTCCACCGATAGCTTCAAACGGTATGCCGCTTCGCCGACTCGCTCCAGAACCTCAAAAGGTCCAAGGTATCTTGGGCTCAGCTTCTTCAAGCGTCTCACCCGCGAAACCCCCTTGAACGGCTTCACTTTCAGATATACCCAATCGCCTACCGCGAACTCCACGTTCCGGTGCTTGGCATTGTAATACTTCGCTTGCCGGTCCTGAGCGATCAACAAGCGCTCCCGAATGATCCGCACTAACGAGGTAGCACTCTCCACCTCCTGCTTCTTGTACAACCTTGCCTCACCCATTTCAAGCCATGATAACGGCGTGCGACACTTCCTACCATACAGGGCCTCGAAGGGCGCCATTTGTATACTCGCTTGGTAGCTGTTGTTGTACGCGAACTCCACCAAATAAAGGTGGTCTTCCCAATGCTTACTGAAATCCAGAACACACATGCGTAGCATGTCCTCCATCGTTCTATTGACCCTCTCGGTCTGCCCATCCGTCTGCGGATGGAAAGCTGTACTGAACTTTAACTTTGTCCCCAGCATCTGCTGCACCAACCTCCAATCATTTGACGTGAACCGCCCATCGCGATCACTCACAATGCTACGGGGCACACCATGCAGCCTAACAATATTGTCGACATACAATTTTGCCAATCTCTCCACTGGATCATCCTTCCTATGCGGAATGAAATGCGACACTTTGGTTAGTCGATCTACGATCACCCAGATGGCGTCGTTCCCCTTCTGCGACCTTGGCAGCCCGTGCACAAAGTTCATAGATATATCATCGAATTTCCACTCCGGTATAGGCAAGGATTTTAGAAATCCTCCTGGCTTTTGGCATTCCGCCTTCACCAAGGCGCACGTTTGGCATTTAGCCACGTACAACGCCACATCTTTCTTAAGCCCCGGCCACCAAAACAGCTTCTTGAGATCACGATACATCTTTGTGCTCCCTGGGTGGATTGAGTACTTGGTATGATGAGCCTCGTACATCAACTCCGCCCGGAGGTTACCCCCACTCGGGACGCACAACCGATGATCCTTTCTTAACAAACCATCATCCACCGAGAACTGGGAATTTGACCCATCCAGAGCGGCCTCCATAAGCTCTTTCATGGAATCATCTAACTCCAATGCCTGCCGAACCCGGTCAGCCAGGTCATACTGCACCTCTGTCCAGTTTGAAAGTGAGGGGATAAGTTGTAAACTACTCTAGAGGGGGGGTGAATAGAGTATTCAAAATTTTATGAACACTTAGTCAGCTCCCTTGGAGTATATTTGCGGAATAGAAAATCTGATACTTGAACCCTAAGAGCCTAACACAGTGAGGTGCACAAGTGAGAGAGTTAACTGAAATTTCAGTTTAACTAAAAGCCTATCACAGCAACTAGCAATCCTAGGTAGTTCTATCACAGCCACAGAATAAACAAATCAGCAAGAACCAGAGAGACACAGGATATATAGTGGTTCCCTTTAAATAGGTACATCCACTCTTCTACCACCCTGGTAGGAATCCACTACAGGTTTTTGCTAAGGTGCCCTGCCACCAATGATCTGATTCAGGTAGATCAAACAGACCCTTTGAGCTTTTGATAAGGATGCTCAACCACAGGTTGTTGATAAGGTGCCCTGTCACCAACGTTCACTTTTGAAGAGGTGTGAACAAACTCTTTTTACAAAGGGGTTGAGAGGGTTAGATTATCTTCTCTGTTTTAAATACAGATTAGAGAAGATTTGTGGATTCTCTAAAGAATCAAAGTCTCCCCCTGGCTCAGTGGAAGTCCAGGGAAAGCCTTTGCTTCAGGATGAAGGAGTTTCAGATAAACTGAAACTAAATCCTCAGAAATCTGAAGACTGATTTTTATCAGGTCTTAAGATTCTGGAGCACTTGAAGCAGATCTGGAGCTTTTTCTGAAGTCTTGAAAACTCTAAGCAAATGCTCAGGAGACTTGAGAAACAAAGATGATTGCTCTGGGCTTTTTGCTTCAGGAAAACTTTTCTTCTTCTTGTTATGAGATTGTTGAAGAGCTGCTCTGATGATGCTTGAGCGAATGAATAATCTTTCTCTGTGTCTGTATCTTTTTTTTGAGAGAAGAAATTCTCTTAAATATGTCTTCACGTTTTTCTTTCGGAACGGCTCTATTGATTTGAATTCTCGAGCCCTGCAACAGATTATCTCAAAATAGAATATAGCAATAGGAATAGAATGGCCTATTATCTTTCTGTCAGTCCCAATAAGGAAATAAATGAATAGGGAAATATCTCAGCATAAAGATTTATCGTTCTTGGAAATAGCATACACCGCCAACGGCTAGAATACAGCCTGGCAATATATTTTGTATAATAAGACAAAAATGCTTTATCAAGAATACTGAATCCCGTAATTTATGCTTGACAGAATTTGTAATCAATTTATTTGAATTTAAACCATAAATTTAGCAACAATAATATCAGAGAATCAATCTAACCACCAACTAAAACACTTGGAAATAAACCAAGGAATAGAATAAATACGAACAGATAAAAGCAGACAGAAAACGTCGAACAGGAGTTCGATGATCGTCGACCTGCAAACAGATCGTCGACCAATAGCAGGAATCTGTCGGAATAGAAATCGTCGACCACAAATCGTCGACCAGCTAATAGATTGTCGACCGGCTAACAGATAGTCGACCAGCGAACAGATAGTCGATCAGCAAAGGCAAATATCTGTCGAGACAGAAATCGTGAAGCAAGAACACGATCGTCGACCTGATGATGACAGATCGTCGACCATCCTTCAGAGCGTAGTAAGCTTGCTCTGAGATCGTCGACCAACGGTCGACGATAATTGTCTTGACTTCAATGATTCACTAGCCCTGCTATCGTCGACCATTGATCGACGATCGCGAGGCCTCGTTCGACGATGGTCGAACGGAAAAGCCTTATCCACAAAAACATCTAGAACTTCTAACCTAAGCTCTAGGTCAGTTTATAAACTGCCCTAGGGAGACTAAACAAAGTCTAACCATGATCATATATCTTTATATGGATCAAGAGGGGCTGCAAGGGGATCACATAAGCCAAATCACATCTAGGGTACCAACAATCTCCCCCTATTTGGGTTATGTTATCCAATCCAGTTTAAAGGCTAAAGCAGACAGCAACAAATCTAAAGATTAACCAGAATGATAAAACACAGGCAATACACAGAAAATATAACAAGTATAAATCAGCAGAAATGGAATGTATCAAGCAGATTTATCAGCGAGTTTAGCATCAGATGAGTTTTTAGGTATTGCAGCTGGTTTGAAAATAATTTCTCTGTTAGGGTTTGCTGCTTGTCTCTTCGATAGCATTAGATCATGTTCACCTATGATTTTCTTTTCAGCATAACTAGGTAGAACTGCAGCAGGATGTAGTCTCATGTATTCTTCAGTGTCAAAGGCTTCTGGATTGACTTGAATTCTGCTTAGTTCCTTTTCTCTGAATTCTGACATTGTTGAGTAAGCTGTAGGATCTAATCCTTGAGATTTGGCTCTCTCCATCATGCTTAGAGCAATAGACTCTTTGAATCTTGCCATAGAGGCAATCCTTTCAGCTTCAGTTTTATCTGATGGAGAGGCGGGTCTATCAGTATCTGTATGAGCTGCAATCTCTATGTTTCTTTGAAGAGCTGTAGCAAGTTTGCTTGAATCAAGAGGAATCTGCACAGCCTTCTTAGGATCAGTTTGAGCATATAGAGATTTTGGAGGTGCAAGCTCAATGAACTTTTTGTGGGATTTTTCTGAAAAGACCACTCTTTTTCCTTTTGAGTCAGTTGTCTCAGCAGCAGCAGGCTTTCTTGAAGACGAGGATGGACCTTTCCTGTGAGGAGAAGGAGGAGGAGAGAATGTAGGATGCTGAAAAGTCATCTCCTTTATTTGTTCCACGAGAGCATTGTCATTTCTTTTTCTTCCCTGTCCTGACACATCTTGGCCTCCCTGGCTTTGATTGCTCCTTCTTTGGTATGTCTGAGAAGTGTTAGAACTGGCTGACCTAGCAGAGGGGGCAGAAGAGAGATTCCCAGAGGCTCCAGCACCAGGAGGTGGAGGAGGACCTCTGGGGGGAATTTCTGAACAGAAGTGTCATATCTCTTTCTTCTCTTATTCTCTTTAGTCTGATTCTTTGACAGTCTCATCCATGGCTGGAATTCCTTGCTCTTAGGATCTATTCCCTTCAGAATGTAATAGGGAACATCCTTGTTAGGATTTGCAGTAGGAGAAGCAGGAGCTTTTCTTTTCTTGGAAGCAGCTCTTTTCCTTTTCTTAGTGGAGTCAGAATCATCAGAATCATCATCATCATCATTAGAATGAGATGAGTCTTTCCCAGCATAATCATCAAAATCAAGTTCAGAAGGATCCTTGACAGCAGGTTCAGCTTTGTCTTTCTTTTCTCTTTCTTCTTTCTCTTTAGCTTCCTCAATGGCATCTTGCCTAAGGAGGGCATCAAGATCCACATTCGGAGACCTCTTCCATAGTTCTGATTCTGGATACAACTCAGGAACTGTCTTGGGGACCAGTTCTGCAATAGAAGGAATGGATAGAGGATAGGTAAGGATAGGTGGAGAAAAGATGACGATATCTGCAGGGGCAGATGCTTTCTCTAGAGAGATGGCTAGGGAATCCAGATGATAATTAGCCATCCCTTCAATGTACTCAGAGGCAATGTTCTCAGCCACAAAGGCTATAAATTGTTCTAGGTTTAGAGTACCTGAGCTTGAGTCCATTTCAGTCATCTTGGGAGCATTGTCTGCCCTATCTTGCACTTCTTCAATTTCTTCAGCAGCAGCAGCAGCATTTATGGTTGTGCCTGCATGCAAAGAGAGATAGGTTAACAACCAAGTGGGAATAAAATATTCCCCCCAAGGTGAACAAACAACAGGTAATAGATAGGATTACCTGAAGATCTACACAGGATACCACTTTGCATCTAGGAAGGAGGTTATAATTCCTTCTAGATGTTCAGTGACATCAGGGATAGACACCTCTGCAAGGCACAAGAGGAGTGCCATACAGGAAAAGAAAAGAGTATCCTTGACCAAGGGGTCATCAAGGTACTCAGGTCTATAAGGGACCATTTTCTCTTGAAGAGAGGGAACAAGAGGAGTAGATGTGAGTGAGGACTCACAGTCTAGGTTAAGATAGGATTCTAAATCTTTATCAGAATCAAGGGACTTAGCAGCATCAACTTGCAATGCTGATGTGAGATCATCAGCAGCTGTGATGGAAAGGAAAGAATAAGAAATTAACTCTAAGTTGGAGTTAGAATTAATTAGAATCTTAAATAAAGCTATACCATCAGGTTGAGCAGCATCATTTTCACAAACGTCCATGGGGACTTCCTCATTTTCTTTTTCAGGAACTTCTTCCTCAGAAGCTAGATTCACTGGGGAGTGAATGTCTTTGTTAGATACAAATATCAAATTGAAGTCCTGATTATAACCTTTGGAGGAAGAATTTTAAGGTTTACCTTCTGGTTCTTTCTCTGGACTCTCTTGAGGTTCTTCTACAGATCCTTGAAGGGGAAGAGAGGAATTATCCTGAAGGGTCAGGGCATCACCTGAGACCACTTCAACAGACATCTCCCCCTGCATGACTTCAGTGGGGACTGGAGTCATGCATCTTACAGAAGGGGGCTCAGCAGAAGATGAGATGGATTTGATGGCTTGAGTGAGAGATTTGATGGAGGCAATGAGAGGGGCATTGGCAGCCTCAATCATTTTTTGGATGGAGGGAGTAATGAGCTCGACAAGATGTGCAAGCAATTCAGGAGTTATCTGAAATGCTGATGATGTGGAGGTGGATGGAATGGAAGCAGGATGATCTGCCACATGATCAAATGAGTCATGTGGAGATGGGTGAACATCAACATGAGTGTGGGAGTCATGTTGAGAAAGATGCGAGAGGATGGTAGCAGTCACCATGTCAACACTGGCTGAAGCTGCCAGGTGTTGTGGTGTTGGTGACTGGTGTGGAGATGCAGGTGGAATGAAGGATGTATGTTGTGATGGCACTTCAGATTGAGTGGAGGGTAATGCAGGAGATGTAGATGCAGGGGTAAGGAGGGAGGATGAAGGGATTGCTGAGCCTTCCCCAGTAAGCGGGAGAGCGGCCGAATCAGCCCTTGTGTCTGAAGAGGGGTTAGGATCAACCCTGGCAGACTTCTTGATAATCCTCTGGGATTTCTTGAATAGAGAAGGGTCCAACCTCTTGCTGGCGTTTACTGCGGACGGTGCAGAAACGAGCAGCAGGGGTGCTTTCACATATAGAAACACACCCAGTACCCTGGCAAGATTTACCTCTTTCTGATTGTTCTTTCTCCTTATTAGTTCAAACAGAACTTTTCCCCAGGCAATCTGTGCCTTATTCACCAAAGCTGACATCAGGGCAAACTGTTGCCGGTTGATGTTGTCATGAGCAGAATGTTTTCCCAAGACGACCTTGCCCACCAGGTCGGCCAGAAACTTGTATTCTGGAGACAAGTTTATCTTCAGCAGCTTAGCCGGAATCCCTTCGGCATGGCCCATCACAGAGAGCATGCGGCCATATTCCTCTGTGCTTTGCTCATATTCTTCAGAACCTGTTGGCAATCCAAACAGCTCAGTCAACACTTCAGGAGTCAGAGTGACCTCCTCGCCATTTATCTTTCCTGACATTGCTTCGTCGCTGGAGGACGAGGTGTATACCCATTCACGAATTTCTGGTATATGAATCTTAGGAGAGAACGACATAAATTTCTTGAGGCCTTGGTCTTCACATAGCTTCAGAATATCTTGGATTGGTTGATCGCATCGGCTGAAAGAATCGAAGTCGACACAGAAGCCAGTGTCGAACTTCATTCCGAAGAGAACAGCAGAAGGAATCGCCATAGGATTTGAGAGAAGATGGCGAATCGAGAAGCAAAACAGGGGAGAAGAGAATCGCGCGGGATTAGAGTTCGAGAGCGAATTCTAAGCCAGGAGAAGGAATATGAAAAGACGGAGCGGAAGGACGACGATCTTCAGACCTAAATCGACTATTAGAAACAAATCTGCGATCGTCGATCCCGGAATAAAATCGGTCGTCGAACATAGACCGACGATAGTCAATGTTTGACTAAAATGGTAAACATCGACCGCCTACACGCAATTACCACGATCGTCGATCAATAAATGATGGTCGACGATTCTCCACCCAGCACAGAAAATCTGTCGTCGACCATTGGTCGACGATAGATACCTAAGGAGAGATCGTTGACCAGTTGGTCGACGATTTCTGCCCTACTACAGAACGAGCTGTCGTCGACGGTTGGTCGACGATAGTTCTGACCTGGTCGAAGATCGTCGATCAGTCGTTCGACGATTTTAGACAGAAAACAAAACTAACCAAATTTTCACTACTCTGAACCATTAATCATGCCAAGCTGGTTCAGGAAGAACAAATGCTTTTGTTCATCAAGGGGCTTAGTGAAAATATCTCCTCTTTGCAGGTCTGTGGATATAAATTCCATTACTATCTTGTTCTTTTCCACATTATCTCTCAGAAAATGATGTCTAATCTCAATGTGCTTGGTCCTGGAATGGTGCACAGGATTTTGAGCAATTGATATTGCACTGGTACTGTCACACAGAATTTTTGTGTTTGAGTGTGTGTACCCATAATCCACGAGCTGATTTTGAATCCACAGGATCTGTGAACAACAGCTAGCTGCTGCTATATATTCAGCCTCAGCAGTTGAAGTAGACACAGATGCCTGTTTCTTGCAAAACCACGAGACAAGTCTCTCTCCCAGGAACTGACAAGTCCCTGAGGTGCTTTTCCTGTCAACTCTACAACCAGCATAATCAGCATCTGAATATCCAATTAATTCAAATCCTGACTCAGCTGGGTACCACAGTCCTAAGTTAGGGCACCCCTTAAGGTATCTCAAAATCCTCTTGAGAAGAGTTAAGTGAGATTCCTTTGGGTTGACCTGAAACCTAGCACATAGGCATGTAGCAAACATTATGTCAGGCCTACTTGCAGTCAAATACAGCAGGGAACCAACAATGGCTCTAAAGTTCTTTTGATCAACAGGCTTGCCATTGACATCAGAATCAATAACTGCATTTGAGGCCATGGGTGTGCTCATTGATGAAGCATCAGACATTCCAAATCTTTTAACCAGCTCTCTGGCATATTTTGATTGAGAAATGAAAATGCCATCAACACTCTGTTTCACTTGGAGACCAAGGAAATAGGATAACTCACCCATGCTGCTCATCTCAAACTTAGAGTGCATTAGTTCAGAGAACCTCTTGCATAGTTTGGGATCAGTAGAGCCAAATATAATGTCATCTACATAGATTTGAACTAACAGTTGTGAGTCCTTATGATGTCTAATGAACAGGGTTCTATCTACTACACCTCTCACAAACTTGTGTTCTAGAAGAAAATTTGCTAAGGTCTCATACCAAGCTCTAGGAGCTTGCTTAAGTCCATATAGAGCCTTTTGGAGTTTGAACACATGAGTGGGTAAGGTTGATGAAACAAACCCTGGTGGTTGTTCAACAAACACTTCTTCCTTTAAATCTCCATTGAGGAAGGCACTCTTCACATCCATTTGGAAGACCTTAAATCTTTTATAGGCAGCATAGGCTAGGAAAATCCTAATGGCTTCTAGTCTGGCTACAGGGGCAAAAGTCTGATCATAGTCTATGCCTTCCTCCTGTCTATAGCCTTGAGCTACTAGCCTAGCCTTATTTCTAACTACTATGCCTTGGGCATCAAGCTTGTTTCTAAACACCCACTTGGTGCCTATGATCCGTTGGCCTCTTGGTCTTGGAACCAAGGTCCAAACTTTACATCTTTCAAACTGGTTAAGCTCCTCTTGCATTGCTATAATCCAGTGGGGATCAAGCTCAGCATCTTTAATGGTTAGGGGCTCAACCTGAGAAAGGAAACAAGCAAACATCACATCTTTGTTGAGTTGATGTCTTGTCTGGACTCCTGCTGAAATGTCTCCAATCACTTGAGATACAGGGTGATCTCTAAGTGTGACAAGATCAGTAGGTTCAACAATGATCTGATCTTCAACAGTTTCAAGATTTAATTCCTCATGTGGAATTTGATCAACTGTTGGAGCAGGTGCTTTAACTTGAAAAAGTTCTACATCAGATTCAGAATCTGAAGAAGCAGCCTGAGGAGTTTGTTGGGGATGATTCTCCTGTGTGAGTCTCAAACCTTCCAAATCCTTACTTACTCCTAGGACTTGCACTGTACTATTAGAGGAAGAGTCCTTCTCCTTATAATACATGACTGTCTCATCAAAAGAGACATGTGCAGACTCTTCTATCTTAAGAGAGGATTTATTAAGGACCCTATAGGCTTTGCTTACTTGAGAGTATCCTAGAAAAACTCCCATTGATGCTTTTGCCTCAAATTTTCTATGGTATTCTTTGTTATTGTTATGAACAAAAGCAACACAGCCAAACACTCTAAAATAGTCTATTTTAGGTTTCACTTGCTTAAGTAATTCATAGGGAGTCTTACCCTTAAGTTTATGTATCAGACTTCTGTTCAATACATAGTTAGCTGTGCTAACTGCTTCAGCCCAAAAGGACAGAGGCATGTTAGCATCTGCCAACAATGTACTTGCAGCTTCAATTAGGGTTCTGTTTTTCCTTTCAACTACCCCATTTTGTTGAGGAGTTCTAGGAGCAGAGAAGCTATGTTTGATACCTTCCTTCTCACAGAATTCTTGCATAAGAAGAGACTCAAACTCAGTACCATGATCACTTCTGATCAAGGCAATCTGAGTAGAGTACTCACTCTGTATACACTTTAGAAAATCTGTAAGAACCTTGAAGTTATCAGCCTTAGTTCTCAAGAAGAATACCCAAGTGAACCTGGAGAAGTCATCTACAATTACTAGAGTGTAAGACTTCCCTCCAAGACTCTGCACAGCAATAGGACCAAATAAGTCCAAATGTAACAAGTACAGAATCCTGGGAGAATCACTTTTATTAACTGATTTAAAGCTATTTCTTGTTTGCTTACCTAATTGACAAGCTTTGCAAAGGCCTTCCTTCTTGTAGGGGCAAGAAGGTAAACCTCGTACAAGATTGTATTTAGCCAACCTAGAAATGTTTTTCAAGTTTACATGACTAAGTCTCTTATGCCAAAGGGTATTATTACTGGTTACTTCATTAAATAAGCATATTTCAGATTTGGAGGAATTAAAATCTACAACATAAACATTTCCAATTCTAATACCTACTAGCACCACAGTATTATTTAAAGAAATATTGCAAACAGTGTCAGTAAACCATACCTTGTACCCAGCATCACACATTTGACTTACAGAGATTAGGTTGTGCTTTAGTCCAGAGACATAAGCAACCTTCTTGAAGGTTACAGCTCCTATGGTGAAGCTGCCATACCCTTCAATCTGTCCACAGCTGGAATCCCCAAATACAACTTTTGGTCCCTGCTTGGCTTTGAAACCTGACAGGTTCTTCTTCTTTCCTGTCATATGCTTTGAGCATCCACTATCCAGATACCATTTGTCATGTATGACTGGATAGGTCTTCACCTGCAGAAAGAACAGTTATACATTGTGGACCCAGGTTACCTTGGGTCCAGTATTCTTTACAAAAGAAAAACTAGATATAAAAGATTTTGCAGGCTTAGATTTATATCCTAAAGGGTGTGATCTCCTAGGTGGGATAATCCATTCAGTTGAAGGATTAAACAACCTGGGGTGGTGATTAGGATTTGAAGTTCTGGAAGTTTGATTTTTATTTTCCAGCTTAAGTCCAGATCGTCGATCAATGGTCGACGATCGCAAGCCATATCGTCGATCATTTATGGTAGAACGATGTTCTGGATTCCACGATCGTCGATCACTGGTCGACGACTTTTGTAAAGCTAGAAATTTTTTCTTCCTATTCTCTTTCTTAATCTTATTCTGAATTTTCTTGCATTTTTTAATTTCCTCAGTATTCTTTATTCCTGATTCAGAAACAAATTTTACTGGAGTGCTAAATCTCTCCTTTGTGAGGAGGATGGGTTCACTAGCTGTAGCACCTAAGCCTAGTTTATCATTACCAACCCTAGTGTTTGCTATACAGGTTATTTCAGACAATTTAAGGCTTCTGCCATTTAATTGTTCTTCTAACCTTTTAGATTTAGCTAGTTCTAATTTTAGGAATGTTATTTCTTCTTTTGAGCTTTCTAATTCCTTTTCTAATCTGATTATTTCAGTACCTTCCATGTCTAGTTCCATTATTTTTAGTCTAAGTGACTTAATTTCTTTTTCAGATAATAGTAAATCTAAACATAGAGTTTTAAATTTTAGTTTGAACTCAGGAGATGAGAAGTCAAATGAGTCGATTACCTGGTCCTCCATAAAGGAGTCTTCTTCATTGTCTCCTTCTTCTTCAGAATTCTCTGCAGCTGACAGAGAGCTGCAGGCATCAATGGCCATGAGGCAGACCTCTTTGGCTTTCTTCTCTTCTTCTTCTTCAGAATCACTTGAGCTAGAGGAGCAGGTATCCTCTTCTGTTTCACTCCAGGTAGCAGCCACAAATCCCTTGTCCTTCTTCTTGTATTTGTGTGATGAGGACTTGGAGTGGTGCTTCCTGTATTCTTTCTCATGTTTCTTCTCCTTGTACTTCTTCTCTGGACAATCTGGAGCAATGTGTCCAGGCTTGCTGCAAACATAACAAATGATTTCTTTAGATGGAGTCTTGTCATACCTTGGCTTGTCCTCATGCTTGGAGAACTTTTTTCTGAGGTCTCTTCTTCCCATGTTGAAGAATCTCTTGGCAATGAGTGCCAGTAACTCCTCATTTGATTGACTTCCTTCAGAAGTCTCAGCAGCCTTAAGAGCTAGAGAATGCTCTTTCTTTATTGGTGTTGGAGTCTTCACTTCAGTTACAGCAGCTCTACTCTTTAAGGTTTGCTCATATGACCTGAGCTTTCCCAACAAAGCTTCTGTGGAGAGTTCCACAGTGTTTCTTCCATCCTTGATGGGCCATATCCTTGAGTCCCATGAGATGGGAAGGCACATCAGGATCTTGTCATTGACTTCTGACAAGGTTATCTCCTTGTCTAAAGACCTCAGTTCACTTATTATTGAACTGAGTCTTGTGTACATGGTGTCAATGTCTTCAGCATCATCCTTCTTGAAGTTTTCATACTGAGAGGTGAGATTGGATCTCCTGTCCTTCCTCTCATCAGCTGAGCCAGCAACTATGTGGTTGAGGGAATCCCACATAGCTTTGGCTGAGGTACATTCAGCCAGCTTCTGGAATATCTCATCAGACATTGTCTGAGCTAGGATATTCATTGCTTTAGCATCAGCTGCTTTTGCCTTCTTGTAAGTTTCATTGTAGTCAGGTGGTGGCACAGCACTGAGATCAGCAGAAGTGGAAGCAGCAGCAGGCCTAGCAGGTGGTCCTGTCAAAATAGAAGAAAAGATATCTTCATCAATAGAATTCATGTATAGTCTTATCCTGGCCTTCCATATGCCAAACTTGGACAAGTTGCATACAGGAGGTCTGGTGCTTGAATAATCCTTAGACTGGGCCATGTGTGAAAGTGTTTGTGAATGGTATCAGGAAACAACTTATCACAGGATCTTTTAACTCAGGTGTTAGCCTGTATGAACAGCTAACCTCCCTCTGATACCAATTGAAAGTGAGGGGATAAGTTGTAAACTACTCTAGAGGGGGGGTGAATAGAGTATTCAAAATTTTATGAACACTTAGTCAGCTCCCTTGGAGTATATTTGCGGAATAGAAAATCTGATACTTGAACCCTAAGAGCCTAACACAGTGAGGTGCACAAGTGAGAGAGTTAACTGAAATTTCAGTTTAACTAAAAGCCTATCACAGCAACTAGCAATCCTAGGTAGTTCTATCACAGCCACAGAATAAACAAATCAGCAAGAACCAGAGAGACACAGGATATATAGTGGTTCCCTTTAAATAGGTACATCCACTCTTCTACCACCCTGGTAGGAATCCACTACAGGTTTTTGCTAAGGTGCCCTGCCACCAATGATCTGATTCAGGTAGATCAAACAGACCCTTTGAGCTTTTGATAAGGATGCTCAACCACAGGTTGTTGATAAGGTGCCCTGTCACCAACGTTCACTTTTGAAGAGGTGTGAACAAACTCTTTTTACAAAGGGGTTGAGAGGGTTAGATTATCTTCTCTGTTTTAAATACAGATTAGAGAAGATTTGTGGATTCTCTAAAGAATCAAAGTCTCCCCCTGGCTCAGTGGAAGTCCAGGGAAAGCCTTTGCTTCAGGATGAAGGAGTTTCAGATAAACTGAAACTAAATCCTCAGAAATCTGAAGACTGATTTTTATCAGGTCTTAAGATTCTGGAGCACTTGAAGCAGATCTGGAGCTTTTTCTGAAGTCTTGAAAACTCTAAGCAAATGCTCAGGAGACTTGAGAAACAAAGATGATTGCTCTGGGCTTTTTGCTTCAGGAAAACTTTTCTTCTTCTTGTTATGAGATTGTTGAAGAGCTGCTCTGATGATGCTTGAGCGAATGAATAATCTTTCTCTGTGTCTGTATCTTTTTTTTGAGAGAAGAAATTCTCTTAAATATGTCTTCACATTTTTCTTTCGGAACGGCTCTATTGATTTGAATTCTCGAGCCCTGCAACAGATTATCTCAAAATAGAATATAGCAATAGGAATAGAATGGCCTATTATCTTTCTGTCAGTCCCAATAAGGAAATAAATGAATAGGGAAATATCTCAGCATAAAGATTTATCGTTCTTGGAAATAGCATACACCGCCAACGGCTAGAATACAGCCTGGCAATATATTTTGTATAATAAGACAAAAATGCTTTATCAAGAATACTGAATCCCGTAATTTATGCTTGACAGAATTTGTAATCAATTTATTTGAATTTAAACCATAAATTTAGCAACAATAATATCAGAGAATCAATCTAACCACCAACTAAAACACTTGGAAATAAACCAAGGAATAGAATAAATACGAACAGATAAAAGCAGACAGAAAACGTCGAACAGGAGTTCGATGATCGTCGACCTGCAAACAGATCGTCGACCAATAGCAGGAATCTGTCGGAACAGAAATCGTCGACCACAAATCGTCGACCAGCTAATAGATCGTCGACCGGCTAACAGATAGTCGACCAGCGAACAGATAGTCGATCAGCAAAGGCAAATATCTGTCGAGACAGAAATCGTGAAGCAAGAACACGATCGTCGACCTGATGATGACAGATCGTCAACCATCCTTCAGAGCGTAGTAAGCTTGCTCTGAGATCGTCGACCAACGGTCGACGATAATTGTCTTGACTTCAATGATTCACTAGCCCTGCTATCGTCGACCATTGATCGACGATCGCGAGGCCTCGTTCGACGATGGTCGAACGGAAAAGCCTTATCCACAAAAACATCTAGAACTTCTAACCTAAGCTCTAGGTCAGTTTATAAACTGCCCTAGGGAGACTAAACAAAGTCTAACCATGATCATATATCTTTATATGGATCAAGAGGGGCTGCAAGGGGATCACATAAGCCAAATCACATCTAGGGTACCAACACAGTTTAACATTGCTTTGGCGCTCGTCTGCTTGTCAACGCAACAGATCTCAAGCTCCTCCAACTCCCGCACTAGCCGCTCATCATGCACCGACAACCAGTTGGCTCGGGCGGGAGCCCTGCGGCTCAGCGCATCCGCAACTGCGTTGCCCTTCCCCGGTACATAATGTATCTTGAAGGTGTAGTCCCCCAGGAACTCCATCCACCTCCTCTGCCTCATATTAAGGTCCTTTTGATCCAACAAGTATTTTAGGCTCTTGTGATCGGTGTATATATCGACTCTTACGCCGTATAGGTAGTGTCTCCATAACTTGAGTGCAAAAATCACGGCCGCCAACTCCAAGTCGTGCACCGGATAATTTCTTTCATGCACTTTTAGCTGACGCGATCCATACGCGATCACACTTCCATGCTGCAACAACACGCAGCCCAAGCCACTACCTGAAGCGTCGCTATACACCTCAAAGCCCTCGGTCCCACTCGGCGAACTAAGCACTGGCGTCGTGGTCAACCGCCTCTTCAGCTCCTCAAAAGCTTGCACGCACTCTTGCGTCCACAAGAATTTCTGATCCTTCCTTGTCAACTTCGTGAGAGGTAACGCTACCCGCGAGAAGTTCTCTATGAAGCGCCTGTAATATCCGACAAGCCCGAGAAAACTACGGACTTCCGCGACAGAAGATAACGCAGACCACTCCCGTATCGCAACAATCTTCGCCGGATCCACCGCTATACCTTCCCCACTCACTATATGACCAAGGAACGCTACCGAGGGTAGCCAGAACTCGCACTTGGAGAACTTTGCGTAAAGCTCATTCCTCCTCAAATTCTCCAACACCAAATGTAAATGCTTGAAGTGGTCTTCTTCGCACTGCGAGTATACCAAAATATCGTCAATAAAGACGATCACAAAGCGATCCAGGAAATCTCTGAACGTCCTGTTCATCAGATCCATAAACACCGATGGCGCATTCGTCAGTCCAAACGGCATGACCGTGAACTCGAAATGCCCATACCTCGTACTGAACGCCGTCTTCGGGATATCACACTCCCTGATCCTCAGCTGATAGTACCCCGACTTCAAGTCCAACTTGGAGTATACCGACGATCCGACCAACTGATCAAAGAGATCATCAATCCTCGGGATCGGGTACTTATTCTTCTCCGTCAGCTTGTTCAACTCTCTGTAGTCGATACACAGCCGCATACTCCCGTCCTTCTTCTTAACGAAGAGGACCGGTGCGCTCCAAGGCGACGAGCTTGGACGCATATATCCTTGCTCCATCAGCTCCTCTAGCTGAACTTTTAACTCCGCCATCTCCTTTGGCGCCAACCTATAAGGAGCACGTGACACGGGTTTGGCACCCGGCACGAGCTCGATCGTAAAATCAATCTCTCGCTGCGGTGGGGCTCCGGGAAGGCTATCCGGGAACACATCGGGGTATTCGCAAACCACGGGGATGCTATCCAACGGGGACTTTGGCTCCACAGCCCCCACTATTGCAAAGAACAGCTATGCACCAGCACGAACTGCCTTCACCACCTGAAGAGCAGACATCAGTGTCTTGCTCGACCCCTTAAGCCCCTCGAAAGTAGTCTCCCGCCCTACACCCAGCTTGACCTCCTTACGGTCGCAATCGATCCAAGCCTTCTGCTCTGATAGCCAATCCATTCCAAAGATAACATCGAACTCTACTAACGGCAATAATGACGCTAGCAAGTCGAACTCTTGGCTCCCTATGTGAACCTTCACGGCGCACACTCTGTCCGCACGCATCGAGCACCCATTCGGTAGCAACACATCTAACTTGTCCTTCGCCATCGAAGAAGGGACTCTGATGCGCAATATAAACTGTTCGGACAAGAAAGAATGCGAAGCACCAGTGTCGAACAGTACCCGTGCCGGACTATCGCTAATCACCACAAAGCCTAAGCAAAAGACATTAGCTTAACAAGCAATAGGTAATAGTATTCTCAAGTCAACTTGCATAAATTAACTCATACCTGTCACCACATCCGCTTGCTTGATGGCCTCCTGCTGGCCCAAGTTGTAGACTCTAGGCTGAGTCGGAGCATAGTGGGACGCGGTCGACTCCACCGCTTTGCCCTTCTCCTCGTAGGTAGCTCCTTGTTTCCTTTCGGACTTTGAGCGTCCACTCCAGCAATCACGGGCAAAGTGCCCCGGCTTCCCACACGTGAAACAAGCGCCCGGGGTTCGATTGGTAGTTGCCCCCGAGGCACCTGAAGCAGCTGGACCCGACGTCTTAGCTTTCTTATAGAATTTGCTAGGGGTGCAAGTTGAGTTGAGCCGGCTCGAAAGCTCGATGAGCCGGCTCGAAAAAAGCTCGACTCGAGCTCGACCCTGTGGAGCTCGAGCTCGAGCTCGACGAGCTCGAGCTCGATTACGAGTCGAGCTCGAGCTCGAATATTAATGTTCATGAGTTCGCGAGCCGGCTCGCGAGCTTTTTATTCCTAATTTTTTAAAATATATATATATAAAATATGAAAAAAAAAATAAAAATAACAAAAAAAAAAGCTCATGAGCTAAAAAGCTCGCGAGCAGCTCGAGCTCGAGCTCGAACTCGCGAGCTCGAAACTCGAGCTCGAGCTCGATAATTTTGCATTGAGCTCGAGCTCGAGCTGGGATAAATGAGCTCGTCGAGCTCGAGCTCGAGCTCGAGCTCGAAATGAAAAGCTCGAGCTCGAGCTCGAGCTTGGAAATTTTGCCAAGCTCGGCTCGAGCTCGACTCGTTTGCACCCCTAGAATTTGCGGTAGCCCGACTTCGACGTAGTCGGTGCCTTGAACTCCGCTTTCTTGCTACCGGATTCCTTCTTTGCTTGGACATTCTTCATGTCCTTCTCCAAGGACCGGGCCGAATTGACCAAGGTCATGAAACCCTGC
Source organism: Platanthera zijinensis (assembly GCA_039513925.1). Taxonomy (NCBI): domain Eukaryota; kingdom Viridiplantae; phylum Streptophyta; class Magnoliopsida; order Asparagales; family Orchidaceae; genus Platanthera; species Platanthera zijinensis. Next base: position 36,823,631 of record CM077078.1, read on the forward strand.
GCCTTGGGCCCCGACAGTAGCAACCTTAAATCATCTCTTAGCCCTTCATAAAAGCGACTCGTCTTGCGCTCCTCGTCTGCGAAGGTAGCGCCGGCATATCTCCCCAACCGAGTAAACTCGTGGAGGTACTCATCAACGGTACAATCCCCTTGCACCAACTTCTGAAATTCGCTTTCTAGCGCAATCCTTTGCGCCGAGGGGAGGTATCGAGCCATGAACAGTCTCGCAAACTCCTCCATCGAAACTTCGGCCAACGGCCTTCCCCGCAGCTGATGTAGCTCTAGGCCTTCCCACCATAACCTTGCGTCCCCATCCAAAAGGAACGTCGATATAGTGGTCTTCTGCCACTCTTCCGTCTTCGTCGCAGTCATCACCCTGTTGACCCTTGAGAGCCAATCCTCTGCTTGGGTCGGGGTTTCTGCGCCCGTGAATACAGGTGGGTGAAAGCCCATCACGTGCTTCAGTTGTCTTTCCGTTGCTCTCCTAGGCAACTCTGGCTCCAACACTACTTGCTCAACCATCCTTTGCTCTGCCGTCTGAAGAGGTACTTGCTCCTTAGCAGGAGCGGGCTGCTGCATCTGCCTTGCAGGCTGCACATTGATCATTGTCATGACCGCTTCTGCCACCAACCTAATGGTCTCGGCAGACGGAGGTGTTGCAGGCGCATCGCTTGGCGCACTGCTCGCCTCAGAACCTGGCCGTTCAGACGGCCCAGCACCACTTCTGGTTACCTATAATCGTGCAACACACCGATAAGCGACCCAAAAATTACTGCAAACAGCAATTATAGGAACACGCAGGTTCCTCAAACATGTATATTTTCATTCCTAAGTGGACATTCATGGGTTCTTTTCATGTTATAACGATGACGCACACATGTGCTCACCACCCCTTAAAGTGAATTCGTCCACGAATTCATTTAAGCTTGACCGAAACCAGTAGTCTGATACCAATTTGTAACACCCCTATCCGTCACATAGCATATAGCAGTAGGTCCGGCCGGGGCCCGACGCCATATACTACGGACAGACCGGTTGGTTACGCGTTGAAACCATACAACCAATCAGAGCGTCCTACACAACACCTAGCGGAAGCAAATTTATTAAGTTGCAAAAGAAAATAAGAATTCTGCTACAAAGCATGAATGTCCACTACCAACTCAGGAATGTAATCATACACAAAAGAGAACTGGCCTTAAGGCCTTACATTGTTCACTTAACAAAATTGTGTTTTCCAAACTTCGGCACGCAGGCCGGCCATACATGAAAATGGGAAAGATACATAAGCAATTAGGCCTTCGAGGGCCGGCACAGCAACAAGGGCTTTAGCCCGCTATTTCCCGCTCTGCTCCGCAGCACCTGCAAGCCACAAACCACCGCCCGGTGGCAAACAATAGCAACGGTCAGCAATGCTGACCAAATTATAACGATCCCGCCCCCAAAATCGGGGCGGCGATGCTCTTTCCCTGCACTTCATTAGTATAGGCAATGCTATTAATGTGAACACACATCAACACAGGCGTAGGCTCGCACGGCCACACACCCCGTGCACTCAGGGCACATTCTCGGCGAACCGGCCAACGTCACGTCAATTCAAGCCATAGACGTTCCCAATCCACCACCGCCTCTTGAACGGTCGTCCATATGAGCATTTTGCCTTCCTGGCCTTGGTCACGACAATTTAAGCCATAGACCGTCGAAGACCCTCATCCATGCCAACGGTCCTACCGAACGACATAGACTGGGTACGGTTCCGCCTGACCCGTGCTCATACCGCAACGACAATTTAAGCCATATGCGCAGGCCAAGACTCACCGAGTCCCGTTTCCACCACAATATTCACATAACCCAGTTATGTTCACGTTGGCCCCCGGCCACCGTGTTGGCAAAGCCCGCTTTTGCCCAGTTTTCCGGGTGCACCTTGGAGTTAATCTCCAAGGCTCCCTGATGCAATCTACCACGTAGAAAACCCGAAAACCCCCAAACATCCGGATCCTTGCCCGGTTCAAATGCAATGCAACATCACCGATCCGGCTCTACAAGTCCGGATAGGCTTCACACACAATGCCTATGTCCGTTTTCGCATACGGACTCTACACAAGGGGGACTTCACATATCTACCCCAAGGAACGCTCCAACTCTTCGCTCACTCGCGAGAGCGGGCTTCCTATGCAAAGGAAAAGAGGGCTTCACATGCCCAAGGATGAGAAATCGTTACCCTTGCATTCTTCCGCGGCGCCATCGAAAACTATACGGTTGGAAAGCACCGCAACGGCGTCGCCTCCACGGATCTGGACTCGGATCGCGATTCGGAGCTCCGAAGCTCTTCCGGCGGCCGGATCTTGGACTCCTCCACCAAACTTGCTCTCCCTTCTCTCTAACTTTTAGAGAGAGATGGGCCAAAGAAAAATGGGTTTCTAAACCCTATTTCCCGGCCATAACCACCCAGGAGCAGCCCCCCACCGTCGGATCCAAAGCCAAGGAAATGAGCGGCCCGGATTAAATCCAAAATCATAAAATCTGGGCCGAACACGGGTTGGCACACGGCCGTGTGCCTGGCCGTGTAGCTCATTCGCCGTCTCGACCCCAATTGAAAACCAGCACACGGCATGTGACACGGCCTCCGACACGCCCGTGTCGGGACCCGTGTCACGCCCCCGTGTGCAATAAATCACCAGTTTGGAGTCAGAGGGGTACACGACTTGTTGACACGGCATCGGACACGCCCGTGTCAAACCGGACACGCCCGTGTTCGTGCCCGTGTCACTACCCGTGCACCCGACCGCACAGCACAGGTGTGACACGGCCTAGGACACGCCCGTGTCCTAGGCCGTGTTCCACCACACGACCATCGTCGACCAGAACTGGTCGACGACACGGCTCGAGCTCGACACGGCCTCCGACACGCCCGTGTCGGGGCCCGTGTCACCTGCACCAAAAACCCGACTTGGCCCAAAAACGATCCCCGTCGCTCCTACAACAATTTGGGGTGTTACATCGAACGCCTTTTTGAAGATGACGTTGACCGAACTCCTATTGTCGACGAGGATCCGGGAGACGGTAAAATCCTCGATGGCTGTCTGGATGACCAGCGCATCGCAAAAGGGGTCCTCGTGACCCGGCAAGTCCTCTCTGGAGAAGGTAATTTTCTCCTCCGGGGGAGGGGACTGGGATGTGGAGCCAACGCTCCTTCGGTACATAGTGTGGAGGCTTGACTTACGGGAGGCCTCGATCCCAGCCCCCCCCCCCCCCCCCCCCCCCCCCGTGGATCGCTCCGATCCTTCCTCAGGTGCCCACATCAACCCAGTCTTCACACCGATCCCCCTCCTCCCGTGGCCGGATCTCCTCTATTCGAACTTCCTGATGGTCTTGCTGTTGCTGTTCCCTTCTCCCTCTCATCTCGAGGAACTCCGGGCACGTGGATGTGAGGTGCCCCTCCTCTTGATGAAAGTCACAATAGGGCAGGTCCACCCTGACCTCCCTCCTTCTCCTCGGTTGTCCTCTCCTCCTCCCCCTCATGGCAATTGCCATTGCCTCCTCCTGATCGGGGAGAGGGGGTCTCTGACCCTGCCTACCCCCCTGGGGATTGTACTGCCCTCGGCCGCCCTGGCGGTTATCTCCTCCCTGATAACCTCTCCGTGGTGCCTGGTCTTGCCACTCGGGTCTCCATCCCAAACGGTGGGTCTGCTCCAGACGCACCCACCTGGGTTGCGGCTGCTGCTGCGGCTGCTCCCTTTGCCGAGGTTCAGCCCTCCTCTCCTCCTGAATTCGGCCACCCCTTGGCCTCTCCTCCTCCACGGCCCACTTGGCCAACCTTCGCGCAAACTCCGGGTGCGCTGCCTCCATATCGGCCTCCCTGGCCGCTCTCTCCAGGAGTGCCTCAAAAGACACTGGAGGTGATCTCTTCAGTTCCATCGCGAAGAACCCATATTGGAGGCCCAGGGTGAAGGCCACCATCATGGTGTGCCCTGGCATCTCCTGAACTTGGGACAGTTCCTCTTGGAACCTGTCCAGATAGCTTCCCAGGGTTTCTCCCACCCTCTTCTTGATGCGGAACAAAGACTCCGCCTCCTTCTTCCTCTTCTTGGAAGTGGTGAATCTCAGCATGAAACCCCGTCGCAGATCCTCAAAGCAGTAGATGGACCCGGTCGGGAGTTGGTGGAACCACTCTCTCGCCTTTTCTCTGAGGGTGATGGCGAAGAGTCGGCACTTGAAGCCGTCTGACATCTGTCAAATAGAGACCATGTCCTCGAACCACTGGATGTGGTGGACCGGGTCTCCTCTCCCGGGGTAATAAGTCATCTCTGGCTCGCGAAACCCCTCGGGAACTGGGGCTGAAGAAACGAACTCGCTGAAGGGGCTCCCCCCCTCAGCCGGGCGAGACGAGAACTCCCTCCCTGCAGTCTCGCCGAAGTGGTACTCGGCGGCCGAGCCGGGGAACAAAACTCGCCCCTGGAACTCGCGCTCGCCTTTCTCGGCGGGTTCCTTCCCTAGTCGCCTGAGCGGCGCGTCGTCGCCGAGTGCGGGAGCGGCGACCACCGGAACTGCCGGTGTCGCACTCTCAGCTCGCATGCCGAGTGCGGTCTTGACGAGCCCGAGGATCTCCTCCCTAAGCTCTACTGGCACGCTCGCCGCTGGGGGTGGGGGAGGGGGTGGCGAGCTGCCCTTGCCTGATCCTTGTCCTTCTTCTCAAGTCATCGAACCTGCAGGAGGTTTTCTCTGTTGACCACTCTCCACGCTCACCGCACCAAAATGTTGAAACCGGAAAACCGATTTCTGTGGAGTTCGACCCTTGGGGAAGGGGCGGTCGCGCACCTACTTCACTCCTGCAAGAAAATGACAAGAAAAAGAAGAACCAAGGACTAGACCAAGGGCCCGGCGTGGAGGTCCCACCACACACCCGGAAGATCTTAGAGCGCTTCCCCTCCTTAGCCAAGTGTCGGGCTAAGGTACCTCAGAAAGCGCTAGCAGACCTGAGAATGAGTAAGCGTCCCTTCTGAGGTACCCCTTGGGTCCTATTTATAGGAAAAGATGGCCTGCCAATATACAGCCTTCACTGTTCTCGAGGACTATAGGCAGACCAAAGGGGGCAACATGGTAAAAGTATGTCATGGCCAAGATGCGAGCTGGACCTGAGGTAGCATCCGTTCGGCAGGGACCTGACTCGCCTCGCCTTGGGCCTAGGCGAGCACGTACTCGGCAGGCTATGCTCGACTATCGCCGAGCTCGGCTCGACTATCGCCGAGTTCCAACAGAAGCGGGGCTCGACACGACGATCGCCGAGCTCCAACTGAAACTGAGCTCGGCACGACGATCGCCGAGCTCCAACTGAAACTGAGCTCGGTCTCGGCATGCTGGGTTCATGCTGTGGTCTGAGCCGGCCGGTTTAACTCCTGTCGACCACTCGCTGGATACGGGGTTGTACATGAGTGGGGGTAGGCCAGAGGCGACCCGGCAGGGCAACTGCCGACGGTGGCCCTGCCCGTGAGCCCCAGGTTGATTTCAGCCAACCGTCGCTGGCAAAGGCGGTCACTGCCTCACCGGACCCCATCGCCAGGGTCGTCGGACGTCGACGACACCGGCGGGGTAGGCCGGAGGCGAACCGGCAGGGCCACCGCCGGCGGTGGCACTACAGGTTTGCCTCCAGCAAACCCCGCCGCCTGCGTCCAGCGGTCTGCCAGCCCCCTACCTCCTCCTCTTCCCGTGCACCCCCCTCCTCCTCCTCCTCCCCCTCCCGCTTTAATTATCATGTTCAGAACCTAATTCCAAGTTTTATATTTATATTTATATTATTTATATTTATATTATTATATAAATACGAACTTCGAGTATGGGCGTAACCTGAGCGAAAAAGCTCGTATAATAAATATGTATTATTATATTCTAGGTAACACTTTATGATATATATATATATAATCAGTTACTGCCCAAGAAGAGAGCAGATGACAGATATCTTTACTGAGGCGTTGAAGAATGAGACGTTCCTGAAATGCAAGAGCAAACTCGGCATGTCCTGTCGGGATTAAGGGGGAGTGTTGGAAGTTGCAAACCCTTCGCAGGGGTTGTGGCCGACGGAGGAAAGCCGGAATGCTTGCCCAAGAAAGTGAATGGGCAAATATTTGGAGAAAGCTGATTTGGGGAATGATATTTATAATATTCTTTATGGCTGTGTTTGGCCCCCCATTGCAAATCAGTCCGGTGGCACGCCGGGAAGGAGAGAGAAAATGGCCGGGCTGAACGGCGGACTGGAGCGCGAGAGACCAGCGGCAAAACCGCCATTTTTCGCCTTTTCACGCTAGCCGGGGTGGACTGGAGCTCGCGATTAGCTTCCCAAACGATTTCCTCCGGCTCGGCCCTGCCGGAACGGCGCCCCGCAGGTTTCTCAAACACAGCCTATATATGTGGTTGACTAGTCAATGGACAAACAATTATTTAATAATAAACCCGACATTATTTGGTGGTTGTCAAAGCAGCGTGTTTTTTAGGCATTAAATGAGAGACACGTGGCTTGCTCTTAGTGGTTGGCAATGCCTATATAATGACATGAAATGGCGGTACAGTGGCATGTGCAGAAGCCTGGCAAAGTTGAGCTGTAGCGTGAAAGGAGGTGTGATAGCTGCGGCTACTATTCTTAGAACAGAAAAGTTGCAGGTAGCTTCCGGTGGAAAGTTTTCTTGCGAACTGAAATTTGCGGACAGCAGCTCTCATTGGTGAACAGGAATATTCATACACCGCGCGTGAAGGCAAGGTTGCGACAAAGCAAGTTGCGGTCTTCTATTAGCAAAGGTGGCCGACTGTTTTGTGAACAACACCATATTGGCGGACAAGCTTGAAAGCTTGCAGACAACATTTTTTTGGAGTGTTCTTTTGTATGCGAACTTGTACGAAGAGTTAAGTTGTAACTTCTAAATAGTGAAGGAGCATTGTCGTGTGTTGAAGAGGTGTTATAGTACTTGAACGACGTTAGTGTCGATTTGTAATTTTGTTTGAATTTATAATCAAAAGGCTTCTCTACAAGTCGTGTGCGTGCCCACTTTAATCGCTTCCAACAGGATTGTCCTCCTTCATGGTATCATGCATGAAATAAAGATGTCATGAATGGTGTTGGTGTCAGAGGAAGAAACAACTTGGTATTGTAGGGAAAATTTTTGGGTACACGCTTGTACCGTGATCCCGTGCCCAAATAAATAGCAAATAAAAAATGGGGCCCACCTTTCATTCTCCCCCCAAATCAATTTTTGTCTTCATCTTCCCCGATTTTGAACTTCCTGTGCTACAACCCAACCGAACGCCGCACAGGGTTTCGGGACCTCACCGGCTACTATTCCGACCACCTCCTAACAAACCTTACCTGAGGAGTTTGGATAACGACAGAAGACCGTGAGTGTGCCATTACTACTCCGTCATTACTACTCCGCCATTTGTACTCCGCCATTACTAGGGTTTGATGCTCGACGAAGCTTTTTCAATAGTGTTGATTTTTAACTCCAGAATCTCTCATTTTTGTCGTTGTTGCAGGTCATTTCCCTCATCGTTTTGTTCTCCTTGAAGTTGCAGATCATGCAGGAGTCATATGAGAAATCCGGCATAGATAGTTTTGGCAATGTGAGTCTTAATTTTTTCTTCCCTTTTACAGATCTTTCTTTAATTTAAGTTCAGCCTGTTTCCCGTTGATTATCACCAACACTGAAATTTACTCTGTTCCAACTGTAATTCATTATATTGCAACTGGAATTTGCCATGTTGCAACTGGAATTTGTCATGTTAAAACTGGATTTTAATTTTTTTATAACTGGAATTCATTCTTTTCCAACTGGATTTAACTTACGACTACTTTTTCCTGGATGACAGAAATCTACAGTATCATTCCCTATTGTACATAGTGAGGAGGAAGCATACTCCATGTATTGCGATTATGCCCATAAAACTGGATTCAGCGTGCGGAAACAAAATATTGTCTATTGGGCACATACCAGATTTATCAAGGGCCGCAGGTATAGTTGCTCCAAAGCTGGCCTAAAGGTTTCCAAACCGTTGAGGGACGAACAACAAAAATACCGTAAATTGGATACTCGCACAGATTGTTTGGCCTGCATATATTTTAATGCAGATAAAGAAGGTAAGAATTGGGAGGTTACAAAGTTCGTCGAGGAACATAATCACTCACTTGCATCAGAAAATGACAGACACCTACTGAGGTCTCATCGCAGTATATCAACCGTTCAAGCTAGCCTTCTAAAGAATATGACAGGTGTGGGTATTAGAACAACCGATGCATACAATTTCCTTGCAGATGAAGTGGGCGGTGTTGAAAATGTGGGGTTTTGCAAGTCCGATGCTTATAATTTTGTCCAACGCGAAAGAAGAGCGCTAATAGATAGTGGGGATGCTAGCAGCTTGTCCAAAGTATTACAGGATAGACAATCCGAGGACAATATGTTCTCTTATGATATACTAACTGATGAGATGAATAGACTTATTGGTTTTCTTTGGATTGACGGCCATAGCAAAATTGATTACGATTGCTTCGGTGACGTTATCGTGTTCGATACTACATATCGGCTGAATAAGTATAATTTGGCATGTGCACCCTTTATTGCTGTTAACCATCATTGGCAGAATATTTTTGTAGGTGGGGCATTCATTGCAACGGAGACAATAGAATCCTTTTGCTGGGTGTTTGAGACCTTTTTGAGGTTTGTTGGAGGAAAACAACCGACCACTATATTTACAGATCAAGATCAGGCAATGGCTGCTGCCATTGAGAGAACTTTTCCCACTAGTCGGCATCGGTTGTGTCAGTGGCACATCTCGAAGAAAGCCCCGTCCAAGGTACCCGCTTTCAATAACGACAAAGTTGTACGATCACTTTTCTACTATTGTATGAGCAAATGTGATTCTGAGATTGAATTTGAGAAGTGCTGGAGCGATATGGTTTTAAGAGGAAACTTGGAGGACAATAGATGGTTGCGTGACTTATATAAGGTTAGAACGAGGTGGTCGACTGCTTTCAATAAATCATGTTTAGATCTTGGAATATTATCTACACAAAGAAGTGAGTCGGCTAATAATGTTTTGCATGGTTGTTCCAAAGCAACCAGTTCCCTGGTCGAATGTTATATTGGGTTGGATAAATTGACCTCGAACTGGCGTCGATCTGAACATGATGAAGACTTTCGATGCAAACATGGTAGCGTAACTCCAAAAATTCAACATTGTCACCTACTCAAACATATTTCGAAAATATATACTCGAAAGAGTTTCTCCATATTTGAGCAAGCATATATGGACGGCGCAGTTGGTGTATGTGTTGTAGAAGAATCAAGAATAAGTGAAAATCACATCGTGTATGCAACACAACATTGTGAATCAGCCGGGGATCTTAAACGCTGGTTCGTAACAGTTGATTCAACTAATTTTGATGCAAATTGTTCGTGTATGGGTTTTCAAACGAAAGGAATACTATGCAAACACATATTGAGGGTGTACAATCATACAAATGTTAAGCAAATTCCTGCCAAATACGTACTAAACAGATTTACTTTAAAAGCGAAGAAGGGTATGTACCTTTCAAAGGAAGCAAGACCGAAAGACTTCGATTCAAATTTAGTTTTTAGAAGTCATATGATGCGGTTTACTTATGATCTGACCCGACGAATAGAGGATTGCAAGCTTGCCAAAGAGTACGTACACACTGCCTTCATTGAGGTTGCTAAGAAGACAGATGAAATAGTAGATGAAGACAAAATGATGAGAAAGGGTGTGAAGGATAAAAATGACAAAAACAAGGGGCTAGTGCGAGATCCACCGACAATGCGAAGCAAGGGCCAATCTAACAACCGGCCTAAGAGTCATTGGGAAAAAACATCAAAGAGGAAAAGTAAGATCATTTAGCTTTAAATTTAGTTATTTCTTTTTCAATAATTAATTCTCATTGAGATTTTAATTTAGTCATTTCCTTTTTGCAGCGGCCAGAGATGATTCAAAGGGTAAAGCTCCCATCGTGGTTGATCTGAAAGAAGAGCCCAAAGAATACAACTTCTTGGACAATATAACTCTTGAGAGTTTTGCGGCTCCAGTTGATACACCTCCGTCATGCCAGAACTTTAACGTTCAATCAACCTTGGATGCTCCAGTGGATACACATTATAAATTCTCCGCAATTCCCGATGTTTTGAGATGGTAACGAGAAGTGCATCACATTCTTCAAAAGGAAAAAAGATGTAGCTATAGAACACCGATTTGGAGCAATGCTGTTTAACAAGAAGTTACTAGGAAATTATAGCTCCCACATTCTTCTCCTACTATTAGCCTAAGATTTATACTGGACATTGCTTTGTAATTTCTTAAGTTGTAGCATGAATCTTACTGTTTTTCTTATGTTTGTTAAAAATCTTACCATTTTTTTATAAATTTATTGCACCACTAAGTGAATGTGCTTCTGATGCATGCTTCGAGCTTATTTTGGAGGAGAGAAACTTTTTGTGGTAAATATGACATTAGCTTGTAGTTGCACGCTCCACACCGATTTGGAGCAGACATGCAAAAAAAAACCCAATACATGTGATGTGCTAAATAAAATTGTCTACAGGTGCAGCAGGATTATACACTCCAATCGTCTTGGATCATAGAATTATACAATATCGTTTAAAACTTAAATCCATGTTCTGTGAGCAGGGACGACTGAAATATCCGGCAAAAAGATGCAACCATTTCGGCTCGGATCCTCGGCATGTCCTTACCCCAATCCTTCTGACTACTCCAATCAACTGGTCCCTCTACCACACTAGCTGCCATATATTTCATCACAAATATTCCGCAATCGTTGTCGTTGTCCTGAGTAGGAACGCCTTCAACGACGCGTAATGGCCATAGGGCTATGTCGCTGGGAAGCACATCACCTGTGTCTTCTTGAAGGTACCTCATCTGCACATATGTCGTCAAGGTAATCAGAGATTCAATGCTAAGATTATCTACACATATGAAGTTTCAAGTTTTTTTAATTATACAACTACGTACATGATTCCGTAGGGGTGTCTTGTGTGTGGGATTCGGCATCGAGTCATAGAAATCCCAGATTTTTTCTTTAAGATTGGCCACTAGCAGGACCCAATGGCTAGCAACATGGTATGGCATTATAATAAGCTCAGTAGCTCCAACTGAGTCATGGGTGATATGCTCGACCAGTCTACGACTGATCTTCCCGCATGATTTTAAATACTGCAAAAATTGAACAAATAACAGTTAGTAGTTAAGGAAAAAATAGTCAATGTTGTCAACATATATCATTCATTACCGCATGATTTGAAGATACGAACAGAAAATTGACCATGTTACTCCCATCTTTCTCTTTGAGACTATTAAGAACGTACGCATATGCATCCAAATGCGATGAGCACACCCATCCCGTCCCTAGGATATCAATCAGGCTTGATCGAGAAATAAAAATATTCCCTCTCTCAATAACGATCGAGTCCCTGAATACAGGAGAAGGGGTAAAATCACACGATAATAACAATAAATGAAAAGAAAAAAAACATACGGATTTGGATAGCGCTCCATCACGATTGTGATCATCTTCCTATCTTCGGGACAAAGTGCACTCCTGCCCGTGTATATTGGCCAGCAATCTTTGTCGGCCCTCTTCTTTTGTTTTCCCTTTACTGGTGTACGTCTGATCTTGTGTAGCACTATTGCAGAATTATCTTTTATGATGGTGACCGCCTCATCCTTCACCCCCTCATCCTTCACTCCCTCATCCTTCACCCCCTCATTCTTCACCCCCTCATCCTTCCCCCCCTCATCCTTCACCCCCCCATCCTTCACGTCCTCCTCATTGACCTTCTCCTCATTGGCAAGCCCCAACATAGCCGCCAAACGATCAAATTTATCTTGAATAAAGATCTTTACTTGCCCGACCGCTTCATCAACATAGCTTTTAAATCGAGCCTCCCTAATCAACTCTCTATTCTCCTTATATGCCCTCCTCTTCCTTTTTTCCTTGCGCACTTCTTTCTCCTCCTTCATCGTCTTCACCTCCCCATCCTTCTTCTTTTTCTTTTCATTCTCCTCCTTCACTTCCTTCACTCTCTTCTTTATCTCCTCTTTCTCCCCCTTCTCCTCCTTCTCCTCTCTTAACCTCTTGTTGTCCTCCTTCAGCCTCTGCTGTTTCTTTTTCTCCTCTTTCTCCCTCTTCTCTTTCTTCACACTTCTTCTCTCCTCTACCTCAAAGCTTGATGAGTATTCCTCACCTTCTCCTAGCAAATCTTGCTCCTCAACCGATATATAAACGAAAGACTTTCGAACCTGTACGTAAACAAACATGTCATGTTATATGTTCATTAAATAAGTATTCCACCAAATAACGATGTACTTCTTACAGCATTGGGATTTGACAAAATAGCTCGGAGTCTTGAACAATACAAGGCGCTAAAGGTAAGCTGGGAGGACCATCGGTGCAATCGGGGAGTGGCCATTTCTACGCATGCCGATGCTATAGATGTATGCTCCAAAAACCAAACCTGAGACATGATATGAAACAGCTACAAGCACTTAATAAAACATCAAAGTTATGGCAAGTATAAGTTGTACGTTCTCTTACTTACCACTAGAATAACTGAGCACCCCTCAAGGTAGCCTAGATTTGTCATCTCCTCCCCAATAGCAATCTGCCTCATTGCAGCGAAATGGGAGTGGAGAAAGGAGTGTATGGCCTTCGGCCAGTTCACGACTACGAAATCCTCAGGCCCTTTGAAATCCACAAGGCAGGTGGGCACTTTGAGTCCTTTCAAGGGGAAGAAGAAAACTGCCAAAACATATCTAATAAGAGCATTTATTCTCCTTGATTCGAGGGTTGGTGAACTCTCCTCTACTGTGAGGTCAGCTAGCTCTTGCACCAACGTCTTAAGCTTGAGGTTAGACAACGGAATTCTCTCAAAATGAAAATCTCTTCCCCGATTTGGAAGACCCAATATTTGTGCAACATGATTCACTGTAAATTTTACGTAAAACTTACCCAAGAGAAAGGCATTTCTCTTCACATAGTAAGACCTAATAATATAATATATTAGAGGAATATTCTGCTGAATGGTGGGCATGTCAAGCACTTGTAGAATTCCTATATCACGAAGAGTCTCTTTGGATCCTTCGGAGAGTACATCCAACAGGGATTTGGCATTTTCTTTGAATGTCTTAGTTGCACATCTGCTATATAAAAAACGGGAACCTGGCATCTGCGATTGCAAAGGATAAATAAAAGAATCCCAAACAATATTACAACTGGAAGACAATATTACAACTGGAAGAACACAAAATTACAACTGGAATCTAACTATATAAAACTGGAATGTAACTGGAATTTAACTGGAATACAAATAAGAGAAGCAGGAATGTAACTGCAAGTTAAAGGCCAACTGTAATGCAACTACAATGAGAATTACAACTGTAAAAGAATCTCAAACAATCAAACAACTAGAAGAACACAAAATTACAACTGGAATCTAACTATATAAAACTGGAATGTAACTGGAATTTAACTGGAATACAAACAAGAGAAGCAGGAATGTAACTGCAAGTTAATGACCAACTGTAATGCAACTACAATGAGAATTACAACTGTAAAAGAATCTCAAACAATCAAACAACTGGAAGAACACAAAATTACAACTGGAATATAACTATATAAAACTGGAATGTAACTGGAATTTAACTGGAATACAAAAAAGAGAAGCAGGAATGTAACTGCAACTTAAAGGCCAACTGTAATGCAACTACAATGAGAATTAAACTGGACAGTGAAAGGCTACAAAGAAAGTGCAACAGGAATGGAACTGAAAATCAAAAAATTATACCTTGAAGGAGTAGTAATGAGAAGCTCTGGTAATCCACGTGCTCCAGTTGAAACTAAAAACCAGTTGGAACTGAAGAGAAGTAAGAACAGACAACCAAGTAATGGCGGAAATAGGAAGCACTGATTAAACTTCTGGTTGCTTTCGCCGTTATCAAACCCTAGGAATGTGCAGCGGTAGCGGAGAGACGGGAAGGGGAGAAAAGTAGTTGTTTGATTTCAGCCGTGAAAAACCCTAGCAATGCACAGCGCAACGGGAGAGACCCTAGGAAAGGTGGTCGGAATAGTAGCCGGTGAGATCCCGAAACCCTGGGCGGCGTTCGGTTGGGTTGTAGCACAGGAAGTTCAAAATCGGGGAAGATGAAGGCAAAAATTGATTTGGGGGGAGAATGAAAGGTGGGCCCCAGTTTTTATTTGCTATTTATTTGGGCACGGGATCACGGTACAAGCGTGTACCCAAAAATTTTCCGTATTGTAGAGGTGGAAGTTAATGAAATTGCTAGAGATTTGAACAAGACTTAGAGGTGTTATAGTACTTGGATGAGAGTGTGCGGCCCATTTATCTGCAGCATTGGCGGAAGCGGAGGAGTCCAAAATTTGACCGGAACATGAAGCTTTGAGCTTTTTTGGGAAATTGTCCGGTTAATTTAGAAAAGGTGATTGTTAACCGCAACTCATTATTGGCTAGTCGTATCCTAAAAATTTCTAATTTTTCGCGCCTTTTCAAAATCCTTCTTGTACATGCAATTTCAAGAAAGTGTTCAACATGAAAGTTATAGATCTCGACGAGATCTACAACTTGTGTTGAACACTTTTCCTGAAATTGCATGTTCAAAACTTTCGTGTTGAACACTTTTCCTGAAATTGCATGTACCACTTCTATCAGGCGGATCATGAATAAGATAAGTCTAAATAATATCTAATGGACAAGAATTTTTTGAATAAAAAAAATATAAAAGAATAGAAAATGGTGAACCTGTTGGATCAAAAAGCAATTCATCATAACCATAAACTAACGAAATGGAGAGGATCCTGATATCTATCAGGCCATATGCACTTTCCTTGAAATTGCTAGTTTCTCTCTAAAGTCTCATTCCGAACACAAATTTGAAAATGAAGCATGGAATAAAAAAAACTTGGAGTAATTAAAAGTAAATTACCCCTTTATTTATTCAAATAAAGTATTAGCTTTGAAGAATTTGTAGTGATGAGAACTCTCCGTTCCGATTCATGCGATCGTAACCGCTTGATCTGTGAAAACAAGTCCTTCCAATTTTTAGTGAATTCAAAGGGATGAGGAAGAAATAGATTTAGACTGAAATGAATACAATCTTTTAAGGAATGGATGAGAAGCATGAATAAGTGTCACTCTAACAATCTTTGATCTTCTCCTCCTTCCCTTATAAGGAGGAACCTCTTCCAGTACCAGTGCTCCTCCCACACCCTCCCCATCTCCTCCAGTTTCAAGCCTTTAGTTTCCGGCAGGAAGAGGAGGACGAACAGAGTCATCACAAACACCCAGCCTCCGAAGAAGAAGAATATTCCCCATTTAAGATTGCAGAGGATGAGCAGCATGCCCTGCGCCATCACCGCGTTGCATAGGAATCCCACCGCCACCACGACGCTCCGCCCGGCCGATCGGATTTCCAGCGGGGAAATCTCGCTCGTCACCAGCGTCGTCAGCGACCCCCATGACCACGTAAATCCCGAAACGAAAAGGCAGAAAAGCGCCAGCATGAAGCTGGCATATCCGCCGCTCATGGCGCCGTGGTCTCCCAGCTGCGCCGCCATGATGCCTCCCGCCGTCAGCAGCGAAACCAACAGCTCGAGCCCGCCGGCAAAGAAGAAGACCCGCCGCCCGAGCATGTCTATCAATGGAATGGCCACGAGACTGGAGGCCATGGACGTTAGCCTCATCACCACGGCAGATAACAGAGAGGCGCTCTCTCCCAGCCCGATGGTGCGGAACATCACCGGAGCGTAGAATCCCACCATGTTGTTTCCGATGAGCGTCCGGAAGATGGGAAGGGCGAGGGACATCACGAGTTGAGGCCGGTAATTTCGTCGAACAATTGTGCGCAGAGTGCCCAGAACAGGGGACACTGTTGTCGGAGCTTTGGACGCCGCCGCGATGAGTTGATCCAGCTCTTGGCCGACGTCGGCGGTGCCGCGGATTCTTTGGAGTAGCTGAGAGGCCTCGCGGACATCGCCGCCGCGTTGGATTATGCTGACGGGCGTGTCCGGGATGAAAACAGAGCCGGCGGCGAGGAAAGTGGCGGGGATAGCGGCCGTGCCGAGGGAGATTCTCCAGCCCCATCCTGCCGGAATCTTTTGGCTGCCGTAATTAACGAGGCTTGCCAAAAGCATTGCGCCGGTGTAGGAAATGCTATGGAAGCTGAAGACCGCTCCCCTGTATTTTGCAGGAGCGATTTCCGAAAGGTATAACGAAATTGACTGCCATTAATCGGAAAAAAGTTCAACACTAACCGCGCGTACTGATTCATTTATAAAATTGGGAGATTTATAAACCTGACTTGTGAAGCCAGCGCCAAAACCCTGAAGAATGCGGCTGAAGATGAGCATGTATAAGTTGATCGCCGAGCCGCCTATGATGGCTCCGACAAAGGCGAAGGCGCCGCCGACTCTGATGGAGAAGCGGCGGCCGAATCTAGAGGTGGCGTGCGAAGCGAAGAGGGAGGCGAGGAAGCCAGCAATATAGAGGGAGGAGGTGAACAGGGTAAGAACCTGGCTGTTGAACTTGCAGTAGTTACTGGCTTTGCTGTCGTCCTTCATCTCGGCGTAGACGCTGGGGAAGAATTGCTTAAGAAATGACTCCATGGATGTCACTCCTCCTGCAGAATTAAGCAGTACGTGATGCATATGTCTCTGTTATTTCATAACAGAGTAAAGTGGGAAAACAGAGTGAGAGTGGATCGAAGAGGCCGGGGGGAGCACCGGAGACGCTATGTTCATAGGCGGCCAAGAATCCACCGGAGCAGGCAACCATGCAAGAGAACAACAACAACGGGGTTATCTTCTCCTTTCGATCGCCGGCAAGGAGGCTCTTTTCCATGCTGGGAGCTGCCATTGATGTCAAGTGTCTCGTCGGTGAGGCAAACGAGGAACCAGCGACGTTTATTCTTTATAATAACTAAAGTCGCTCATGCGATTTTTTTTATTCTCTTACCTGATATTTGTACCCAAAAAAAAAAGATCCCTCTCTTCTTTCTCCCGTGAGCAGCCCGCCGGCCCTAAGCCGCGTCCCTCGCGAACCCCGTCGGCGCGACACCGATCGGCCGCCCTTTCGCCGGCGCGACACCGGCCCCGACTCCTCCCACTCCGGCGTCGGACCGGGGGCACTCTTGGTGGTGCGACTCCAGCCCTCGCCCTCCGACGACGGCCCCGCAATCCCCCACGCGCTCCAACACCCAGTAACCGCTTCTTCTCCTCTGTGCGTCTGACGATGTCCCCGCAGCCCTAATCGGCCACCCCCGAACACACATCAGCTCCAGTCCGACGATGTCCCCGTAGCCATAATCGGTAATTGGAGGTTTCTGTGCTTTTTTTTCGTTTTCGTTAGATCTTCTCTACCACCGGCCGGAAATCTCGTGCTCCCTGCCTCTAGCCTGCCTACCATTATAGTGCTGATTTGTTTTTTTTAGCAGATTTTTCGCTCGGGCATAGCAGAATTTTCCTATCATGTGACATTTGTGCTTTGTTGTCCATTTATAAAAATATGACATCGAAAATTAAATTTTTAAGATTTTATGTAAGTGTATAAATATCAATTATTGGTACAATTATCTTTTTTGAGTACAACTATCAATGAGTTACAAATATTCTTTTATGGAGTACCAATAACAACACCCTTTTAAATATAAGTTAGCTTAAGGAGAATAATTAATGCTAAAATCATTTTTTTTTTGGAACTCACGCGATTGCGACAAATGTCAACAAGAGGATTTATCCGGACATAGAATACCAAATGGAGTCGGCAAGTAAAAAAAATTCGCCTTTAAGTGCAATTTTTTTTAGCACAAACGCAATTCATCATCCCTAACAAAAATTTTCGGCTTGAACATGATTTTTTCACGTGAACATAATTTTTTTGACCAGACGTGATTATTTTTGCTCAGATGCAAATTTTTCGTCTGAGTGTGAATTTTTAACCCAAGCACGATATTTTGCCAAAACGAGATTTTTTGGGCCCAAACGCAATCTTTTTCGATCAAACGTGAATTTTTCAGCCCGGACACGATTTTTTCTCCAATGCGCGATATTTTGCAGGAACAAAACAAAAATCGTGCGTCAAGGCAAAAAAATCACGCATATTAGAAAAAATTGTGTTCGAACCGAAAAATTCTTATCCGAGCAAGAAAACGTGCAATCCAGCAAAAAAATCAAGAAAGGATTCAAAAAAATTGTGTAGGTAAAAATTCGTGTCAGGGCGAAAAAAAAAGTCCAGGTGAAAGAATTTGCGAACGGGCCAAAAAAAATCGGGTTCAGGCAAAAAAAATCATGTACGAGTGAAAATATCGTGCTCGCGTGAGCTCGCGCGAAAATATCGCATCCGGGAGAAAATAACACATCCGGGCGCAAAAAGCACGGGCGAAAAAAAAATCATGTCCGCGGCGAAAAAATCGCTCTCGGGAGAAATAATAGGGACTGACCCAAAATAAAATCTAAGTTTTCAGGCTGAAAAATTCATGCCCGGACCAAAAAATCACGTCCGGGCGAAAAAATTGCGTCTAAGTCAAAAAATTAGTAACCAGCAAAAAAATCACGCACTACAAGAAAATTATCATTTAGCAAGGTAAAATAGGAAGGTTTGATAATCCTTCCTAATTAGCATCAAATTTAATTAGGAAAATACTTTTTTATTTCACCTACAAAAATAGCAAGGAATTTTCTCTTTTGAAAAATAACAAATTTTTTTGTTGCAAAATATTTATAGAAATAAAAAAATATTTTTTTGAAAAATTTTATTTCTCTTTTATTTCGTTTGATTCAGTAGGAGCAGACAAATGTGTGAAAACGCAACCGTCGTTCAGAGCTAGAAGGGGAGGTAGGAATTCTAAACTAGAGTTTTTGATCCGTTCCTCTAGCGCGGCGGGAGCACGCACCACCCGTTTATTTTTCTGTCGTGTCGCGGTGTCTGCTCCTGCACCGGTGTGAAAACGCCTCCCCAAATAAAGTCTTAATTAAAAATAAAATTTTTAATTTCCTTAACTTTTTTATATTTGTTTATATATATTATAAATTATTTATATACATATATATATATATATATTATATAAATATATATTTTGAAATAATCATATATTTGCCCGCAACGTATACATATGAGTACTCAAAATGACCGTAAAAAATATAAATTAAGATTATCATTTTTATTTATTTTTTAAAAAATAAGTTTTAACATTAAAATATTAAATTCTCTCCATCTCCCTCTCTTTAATTCTTACTCTCTCTCCGTTCTTTATCTCTCTCCCGTTCTCTCTCTTTAATATTATATAAGCTGGATGAACCTCTCTTGCCCACTCTTTCTCTCTCTCCCTCTCTTTCTAACTCTCTCTTTATCATTCAGGCGATGTAGCTGTAGGAGGTCTAGAGATTTTCAATTGTTTAATATATAAGCAGTGGACGGCCGTAGAAATCGTTATTTCAGATCTGACGGCCGAAATTAATTCTATGAATTTTTATTTCATAAGTTTGATACTTCTATTATAGTCATATATATATATAATATATATATATATATATATATGAATATCTAAATAATTATATATATATATTTATTTATATTTATATATATATATATAAATATATGTATACATAAATTTAAATATTATATAGATAATTATATATATACATTTATATTTTTTTCATATAATTTTATAAATTATATAAACGTTTTTTATGTATATATATATAAATATTAACGCATTTTTAAAATATATTAATTAGTTGAGTGAGTTGGGTAAGTATAGTTTATTGTAAATGGATGGTTGAAGGTTCGATCCTCAACCAACACTATTAAATGTGTATTTTTTTGTTATTGTTGATAATTAAAATTAGCAACAAATTTTGCAATTTAGCAAGAAATTTTATTTCTTGCTAATCAAAGTTTTTCTTGTAGTGACGTCAAGAGAAAAAAACCGCATCTGAGCGAAAAAATTGCATCTGAGCCGAAAAAATTGCGTCCGGGCTAGAAAAATCATGTTCTGACCAGAAAAGTCACATTCGGGCAAAAAATCCTCGTCTGGGTCAAAAAAATTATGTCCAAGCGAAAAAAATCGTACATGGGCCGAAAAATCGTGGTGCAAAAAGATCATGTCCTGACAAAAAAATTGCATCCGAGCTGAAATAATAGTGTTCGGGATGAAAAATCGTGCCCGCGATAAAAAAATCGTGTTCTGGCCAAAACATTCATGTCTAGACGAACAATTTGCGTGGGCCAAAAAAATTCGCGTCTGGGTGAAAAAATTGTGTTTCGGCAAAAAAATTATTTTCGGACCGAAAATATCTTGTTCTGGCCGAAAATCCTCGTCTCGGCAAAAAATCTTGTCGTGCAGAGCAAATTGTGTTTGGGCAAAAAAAATCGCGTTCAATTGAAAAATCGTGTCCAGTCCGAAAAATTTATGTCCGAGCCTAAAAAATCTTGCACGGGCAAACAATCGCATTCGGGCCGAAAAACGAGTGTCGAGAAAAAAAACTCACACCCGGGCCGACCCCCCCCCCCCGGGCGAAAGGCACGTGCCTGAGCGAAAAAAAGTGAGCACAGGTCAAAATTGTGCCCAGTCGAAAAAACACATAATCCCACGAAAATTCCCGCCTGAGAGAAAATGCCTGCGGGCTTGACGTCACTCAATTCTACTGAAAACCAATGAACAGAGGTAAGAATTGAAGATTTTGTTTTTTAGTTCAAAGCCAAAATCATAGGTATACATTTGTAATATTGATACTTCTATGTTTTCCTGCAAAATGTAATTTCAGGAAAATAAATTTTAAGTGGAGGAGATTTGTAACGCCCCAAGTTCCCCATAGTCAGGAATGTGGTTTTGTGAGCTGTCGCCCGGTGGTAAGGATAGCACTGGAGGTAGCGTTGCGGGATTGTTGCAGGAACTCTCTGCGAGATACTGTCTGGCGGTAGTTTCATACCACGCGGCGGCAGTACTCAACGCTCTCAATGCTCTCAGCGTAGAACACTATCGCGCGACGGTAGTGTGTTACCGCGTCGCGTTAGCTTAATCGATTTAATCGGCAGAGCTCTCTGTGAGCTACCACGCGGCGGTAGTACTAGTGTCAGCGGTAGCGTGACCGATTTCTTTGGCATGGCTCTCTGTGAGCTACCTCGCGGCGGTAGCGATACCGCGTGGCGGTAATGTCTGTTAATCGTAAGAGGTTTAATTGACACGACGTTTCCCCTACCGCCCGACAGTAGTATGGTACTGCGCGGCGGTAGCGAGACAGTTACGGCACAGTCACGTGTCAGCCTATGATTGGAAGTTTTGGGCGGTGGGCTTGTCAAACAAGCCAAGGTTTGAGTTACCGTGCGGTGGTAGCTCGGTTTAAGGCCGGGAAACCAGAGTTCCACTTCATTTCTCTTGGCATTCTTCTTCTGAACAGTGGAGAGAGAGAAGGTGAAGCTAGAGGAAGAGGAAGAAGATCTTGCATTGCTGGAGCTTTGAAGCCCCGAATCGCGAGCCAAGTCCAGATTTATGAAGAGCGGCCCGATTAGGTTCTTTTCATCCGTTTGGATTTTGATCAATGACTTCAAAGTTGACTTCAAAGGTAACGATTTTTCTTATTGGACATGTGAAGTCCTCAGTTTTGGCATATGAGGGTAGACGCTCCACAAACACGTAGATGCGAGCCTACCGATGGGTTGATCGGTTATATCCCGAGTAACTTTGCATTTAGAAACCGGAATCGAAGTACGGTATATGCATGCTGTGTGAAGCTCATCCGGACAGGTTGGTCTGGATTGGAGATAATTGTTTTGTATGCTGGAGAAGACTCCGTGGAAAACTTGTAATTTATGGATTCACAGGGTGTGCAGGTTGCTGTTGTGAGAGTACTGGAGTAGGCCACTAGAAAAACACATGTTTTGGGGAAGAAATGATAGTCTATCCCCTATCGCGCGGCGGTAGTGCTACTGCCAGCGGTAGTGCCCAGTGAGCAATGATTGTGAGGCCTGTCTTTTGGAGACTTGAGGGCCATTGTGTTGAGTTGAAAGCCTGAAGGGCCCAACTTTGGTGGTCGTGAGTGGCAGCCTTGGAACATAACGTGGTTATATATGATTGGAATTACGGGAAAGGGGAAGTTGGCCCTCGTCGTTGTCGTTAATTGGCACGGCAATCTGAGCAAAGGGAAGAAGCTGAACTGTACCCGCACTATATCGTTCGGCTAAATAGACCTAAAGTACGTGGCAGTTGTCGATGGCATAGGAGAGAGACGCGACTTTAGGCCAGGCTAGTAAAGCTCAGGAGAATCTGTCCAGTCTGGGACTGATGACGGTGTTGGGAATCGTGGAAATCTCTGTGTGGGTGATTTGACACCAATGATTGTCGTGATGGCAAAGGTGGGACCCTGGGTGATCCGGTACACCGATAATGTGCCATGAGTGCACGGGACGGTTGGTCGGTCGTGCCGTCGTCTGTGTTGGTTGGTGTTTAAGTTGCACTTGCGCGTATATTGTTCATGCTAATTGCTGCAGGGAAGGAACATCGCCGCCCCGGGTGAGGGGCGGGGTCATTATAATTTGGTCAGCTAATGCTGACCGTTGCTTTGTTTGGTAATGTTGGGGTGAAATGCTTTTGTGCAGGTGCAGTTGATACAAGTGGAAAGTAGCGGGCTGGAGCCATATTGTTAGGATCGTGACACCTCACACGCGCACGGATCGTCTGAATCGCGCCACGTCGGCGATCCGTGGGAGGAGTTAATTCCAAATCCAGGAAAGCTTGTTTTGGGAAGACTATGTTTAGAAAGCTATTGAGGCCGGTTAAATTCTGAAATCCCTATTTTAGGAAGATCATTTGTGGTCGGGTATCTTACTCCAATATTAGGATTTCTCTCCTATTCAGATGGGTGAGTTATTGCTGCTTATTGTGGGTCTAATTGCTTCCTAAAATAGGATTTAACTCCTAATTAGAGAAGGCTAACGCCATTATAAATTGGGGGGGGGGGGGTCATTTGTCTTGCCGATGAGAGAGATCAGGCCATCAACAGAGAGAAAATTTGTGAGATCCAAACTGTGAAACCAGAGGGAGGAAGAGTTTTTCCAGGTTGTTGGAGTTGTGTTCCGGCGGCTTCAGCTTCGTCTCAGGCAGCGACGGAGGGTCTTGGGCCCGGTGGCAGAGCAGCAACGAGACAGGCATTAGGCGCGGCGGCGAAGGAGCACGGTGGTCTGGAGGGAGTTCCGGCCGAGCTTAGCGCGCACACTTTGGTTGCTCAGGAGGAGCAACGTTCCGGGCGACAGCGCTGTCGGAAATCCGACAGCTCCAGTTTCAGTTTTTTGTTTTGCCTTTTGTTTCTTTCTCTGTTCGACCCATTGAGGTCTATTGTAATCGGTAACTTTCTAACTTTAGTGGATCTTGTCCGGCGCGCTCTCCCCGTGGAGTAGGAGTCCCATACTCCGAACCACATAATCTTTTGTGTCGTCTGTGTATGCTAGAATCTTGTTCCGTATTTTATTTTGCGCGATATTGGTTCTTGCTCATTCGTGAAATTCCGTTGCGCAACCGCGGCTTAACTCGATCCGATTTCATAACAATTGGTATCAGAGGGAGGTTCCGCGGGGGTGATCGTCTGGACATTTCGGTTTTCTAATTTGGGTCAACGGTGGGTGACGACAATGGTCCGCTCCCTATCTTCCCAGATAGGTTCCGCGAATATCATCTTGATCGCCCAGTAGCTCTGCGAGCAAGACAATGTCGGCAAAATTCGAGATTTCTAGATACGACGACAAGATTGATTTTGGCCTTTGGCAGAAGCGCATAAAGGCCGTTCTCGTCCAGCAAGGTCTTCACAAGGCTCTCCTCGGTAAGGAGAAGTCCGGGAAGAAGGACGACGAATGGGAGGAGCTCGATCTGAAGGCCATCAGCACGATTTAGCTGTGTTTGGCCGATGAGGTGATGTACAACGTGATGGATGCTGAGACGACGGCGGACTTGTGGAAGAAGCTCGAGGAGCTATATATGTCCAAGTCGCTGATGAATAAGCTGTATGTGAAGAAGCAGCTATACAGCCTGAGAATGTCGGAGGGCTCGCAACTGCTAGATCACATGAACGTGTTCAACAAGCTCATCTCACAGTTGCGGAGTATGGACGTTAAGGTCGAGGAGGAAGACCAGGCTCTGCTCCTGTTATCTTCATTGCCAAGGTCTTTCGATCATCTAGTCACCACTATCCTCTACTGGAAGGATACCCTGAAGATTGAAGAAGTGATGACGACGCTGCTCTCGAACGAAACAAGGAGCAAGTCGGGCCCTAGGGCCGACGAAGGCTTATTCGTGAAGAGCAAGGACACATTGAGTGGTAGATCGAGAGGGAAAGGAAAGCGGGAAAACCGACCTAGGGAAAAGTCCGTAGGCAGGAACACGTGTCACTACTGTAAAGAGGAAGGGCACTGGAAGGACAAGTGTCCAAAGCTGAAGCTCAAGGAGCAGGCGCATGAGCCAGATTTGGCTGCGGTGGTATCTGAGGATGAGAGCGATGCCGATGCTCTTCATGCTGCACCTAGCATTGAGACCACAAGCTCCTGGATCTTGGATACAGGATGCACGTTCCACATGTGCCCGAACAAAGAGTGGTTCTCCAGCTTTAGGCAATATGAGGGTGGTCGAGTTCGGATGGGGAATGTTTCGGAGTGCGAGATATCGGGAGTCGGTAACATCAGGATCAGGATGTTTGACGGAGTGGTTAGGACCCTCACCGACGTTCGGTATGTGCCCGATTTGAGGAAGAGCTTGATTTCATTAGGCACTCTGGAGGCCGCCGGGTATTCCTTTACCAGTAACGGCGGATATTTGGAGGTCAGGAGAGGCACGCTGACAGTCTTGAGAGGAGAGCGTTTCGGGTCGCTCTTTAGACTGATTGGCACCACGACTGCCAGGGAGATGCGAGGAGAGAGGTCAAACCGTCTCTCGAGCTATAGGGCACAGTAGCATATGCATTTCATGCGATCTCCCCAGATTGCGGTTCCTTCGATAGAGCTATAGAGAGCAGGATCCGCTCTCAGCAAAAAGCTAGGAAGGACCAGCGGAGGAGCAGGGCAGGTTTCGTGGCGAGGGCGTGTGCGCAGAGAGAGGACCTTGATGGAGGTAAATTTTTCGCATCCGTGGGCGGAGAGTCATCTCAGTAGAGCCCAGACGCCGCAAAGGGAGCCATCCGGCTCAAGGGTCCCACCAGGGAACTCATGATCACTCAGGAGAAGGTGGAGTCGCACAGTGAGAGGTTGAGTGCGAGTCATCTTGCAAAAGACTCGGTCTATAGGGAAAGGGCGAAACACGTCGGGGTGCGCCACCGGGAGTTGAGGGAGTTTGGTAGAGGTAGAGGCAGGAAGTTGCGGGAGATATCCTGGAGGGATATTAGTACAGACTTGCGAGGAAGTCCAGAGACTGGAGTCAAGTTTAAGAGCGGTCTTGACTTGACTCATTCTGATGCGCGTTGATCGCGGTAAGGCCCCGGGGAGAGGGGGTTCATAGTCGCCGGTAGTAGAGATTTAAGCTGAAGGTGGAGTTTCGTTTGCGTGAGGCGTCAAGGTGGAGATTGTTAGGATCGTGACACCTCACACGCGCACGGATCGTCCGGATCGCGCCACGTCGGCGATCCGTGGGAGGAGTTAATTTCAAATCCGGGAAAGCTTGTTTTGGGAAGACTATGTTTAGAAAGCTATTGAGGCCGGTTAAATTCTGAAATCCCTATTTTAGGAAGATCATTTGTGGCCGGGTATCTTACTCCAATATTAGGATTTCTCTCCTATTCAGATGGGTGAGTTATTGCTGCTTATTGTGGGTCTAATTGCTTGGTGGGCCCATAACCCACAGGTCCCAGGATCGGAACCTGGCTCTGATACCAATTGTTATGCAATCGGACCGAGTACCGCGGTAGCGCAACGAAATTAACTCGAGCAAAACAATCAGCAAAATAAAATAACGGAGATTTCAAACACGCAGACGACAAAAGATATTTACGTGGTTCGGAGATGGGCTCCTATGTCCACGGGGAAAGCGCGCCAGAAAGATCCACTATAATCCCGATGAGGTTACACAGATATAACCAGAGACCAAACAAACTCGGTCGAACAACAAAGGAAAAAACAAAGATCCCAAAATGCTGAAGAACTGATACCGCCGGGCGGTATCGATGTCGCCGAGCGACAAGCCCTGTTCTTCTTCCCGCTGGATCCGCCGCTTCCTGCACCTGTTGTCGCCGCCTGAAGCTGCCTGCCGCCGCTGGACAGTGCCGCCTCCACCTGAATCCGCCTACTACCACCGCCTCCTGGAGCTGCCTGCCGCCGTTGGACAGAGCCGCCTCCGCCTGAGGTGAACCGATGCGCCGCCGCCTTGCGCAGCACGCCTGCTGTCGCCGCCGCGCCTGAACTGTACTGGAGCCGTCGCCGCTGCCGCCGCCTGAACGCCTCTCGGTGAATGCCTGGAGATCGCCGCTGCAGCCCGTGGCCGCCGCCTCCGATCCTCCTACACCGACGAGGTCCGCCTGCGCCGCCGCCGCCGGAAACCTCCTCCACAGAACGTGCTCTCACACTCCTCACTGGTGGCCGAAAATAAACTGGATTCCTCTCTGATTCTTGCTTGAATGAAACGACTGGGGCGGGATCCTATTTATAGGATCAAGATCCAATAACAAATTAGGAAGATGATCTCCTATTTAGGAGATTGCCTTATTTCTCCTCATAAAGATATCCCAAATATAGTACTCCTCCAAAATTAGGAATTATTGAGGCACACGGATTGATGAGGTGTCATAATCCAATATTTATATATTCTCCTATTAATGATCTTCCTAAATGTTATTCCTAAATAGGTTTAGCCCGGATTAGGAATCGAGGCCTCTCACGGATCGATGACATGGCGCGGTCCTAATGATCCGGGCGCGATGAGGTGTCATAATCTAACGCCATATTTGCTGTGCCGGCCCTCGAAGGCCAAGCGAAACTTACTTTTACTGTTTCATGTGTGATCGACCTGCGTCCTGACGTTTGAAAAACACTTATAATTGAGAATACAGATATAAGGCCTTAAGGCCAAAGACTTTTGGTATATTTTGTTAACATTTCTATTATTTAGGTTAGTGTACATTCGTGTGCTTAAGTTCTTAATACTTCTAATATTTTCACTAGAATGCACTCTTAGTTAGAATGCGTACATGATTTTTGGAATCAATGCGTAACTCCACTGACTGTGCGAACGCGCGCGGTTACGTAGCACGTGTGGCCGAACGGTTTGGGTAGTCAAGACGTTAGTGTAGTTGACTTTGGAAAGCTCTGCTTAGTTTAGAATATTGGAAATCTGGATATACGCAACTCGGAATTTAGATAAATTAAGGGAACCCATATTACATATTATTCTTCATTTCATATCATTTAAGTATCCGAGGTCAAAGACTTTTGGTGTATTTTGGTAAGCGCGGGTTCGGCTTGTCCTTTTGGAGCTCCTGGGGCTTGCAACGTTGATGCGTGTAATTGATCTTGTCAAGCCC
The DNA here is from genome assembly GCA_039513925.1 of Platanthera zijinensis. NCBI lineage: Eukaryota > Viridiplantae > Streptophyta > Magnoliopsida > Asparagales > Orchidaceae > Platanthera > Platanthera zijinensis. The sequence continues at coordinate 36,851,198 of CM077078.1, forward strand.
ATGTGCACTCGATCCAAGTCCTGCCGATTTGACTTAAAAAATATCACAAGGGACCCATCGGAATGGAAAATTTTTTGAACAGGACCTCGGACGTTCCGCATCGTCAGGACTTAAATATTCAAATTGCGATGGGCCCCATTCAAATCCTTTCTGGACATTTGCGAGCTTTCCCTCTTCCGCCTGTGAAAATCATTTCACCGCCGCTTCCGGAGTCGTGCGGGTCTCGTCTTCCTCAGCTCCGGCGACAAAGACGTACCTGCGTCGGTGAGAAGAACTCAACACTCTCGTCTTCCGGAGCCGTGCTGTACCTTCTTCTTTGGTATGACATCGTTTAGGGTTAGATTCTCAGGAAGATAGATCGTGTAGGGTTTAGGGTTATGTTTTTTAAAAAACTGAGATTTCAGTCGGTTTTTTGTTTCATAGACGCAAGTAAACTTAGATTTCAGTCGCTTTTATGTGTATTTGTAGTTGTTTGTTAAAATACATAGATTTCAGTCGCTTTTTATGTGTTTTTGCAGTTGTTTTTAACAAACTTAGATTTCAGTCGCTTTTCAGTACATAGATGCAGTTTAATTTTATAGCTGGTATATTTTGAGTAGATTTCTTGAATATTTTGGGTAGATTTTTTTTAATTCTGGGCCATAGTGTTTGTTGTTGCTAACTAATTTTTGTGATTTCATAACCTAATAGTTCTGATAAATATGAAATTAATGGAAAATCTTGCTTGCAGTCGTTTTTTTATATGTTTTTAAAGTCGTTTTCTAAAAAACTTAGATGCAGTTGAATCTAATACATAGATTTCAGTCGGTTTTTTGTTTCATAGACGCAAGTAAACTTAGATTTCAGTCGCTTTTATGTGTATTTGTAGTTGTTTGTTAAAATACATAGATTTCAGTCGTTTTTTATGTGTTTTTGCAGTTGTTTTTAACAAACTTAGATTTCAGTCGCTTTTTAGTACATAGACGCAGTTAGATGCAGTTGAATCTAGTACATAGATTTCAGTCCGTTTTGTTATGTAAGGTAGAACTCAGCTGGTTGTTTAGTACATAGATGTAGTTCAATTTAGCGAACCCAAATTGTCCAAACTAGCAGGTTATGAAATCATGGTTTTAAAGTTTCTAAATGTCCAAACAGTTAGTCTAGCTTTTCAGCATTTCTAAATGTCCAAATTGTACAGTAGTTTCATCATTTTAGAACTATCAGGTAGTACAGTGATTTTTACAGTCGTTTTTAAGTGCATTATGGATTTACAGGTAAACCATGCCCGGGAGCAATTACTTAACATGTAGATGCGCTCCAAACACCTTCATAGCAAATGTGACACCTCTCTTGAGTAGGTTGTTTGAGGAATCCATTATATCACTCAGGGATGCCCGTCTCCTTCCCCTATTTCAAATGCCAACCTACCCCCAAAACATACCGTTGTTGTACATTCATTTGAGGTTATACAACAGGCATAGGGAAGCCTTCAAGCTCGGGAATTACCATGTGAAGATGACAGTCAACGAAGTGGCCCTTATACTAGGTCTCCCAAATGCGGGTCGTCGTTTTATTTTTTCAAGAACACCCCTACTCGACATAACCCACAAGAGCTTAACTGAAGAACTTCGTGAAGCTACAGCTGAGGATATGTCTCCCACAGTCGAGGGAGTCGAGGATAGAAGGATAAGTTTGCTAATAAAATATTTATTAGCTATGTTTTTTTTTTCCGTTGAAGAGCTTGAAGGTTCCATCATGTATTACCAAGATAACATGTGTTCGAGAGTTCGTGAAATATAACTGGCCGCTTGCTATCCATGAGTTTCTTCATATACAGTTTGATCAATTAAGCCGTGTCAGTGATATCCGAAGTGCAGGGATCAACATTGGTTCTTTGGAGGGTTGTGCTACATTATTGCTGGTAGTTGATGTTCTAACCCACATTATATTTATTGTATTATGTTTAGTATTTATTGCTCTAATAATATTTTATATTTGCAGGTGTGGATATACGAACATACAAGAGTACATCCTCCGGTGCACGAACTAGCACGCCCAAGAATAAGTCGTTGGTCCCCCCTACTTCGGTACAGTGCAAAATTCTGCACTAAAATGCAGGAGAACTTGTTTCTCAAGAATTTTGTATGTCCTCGAAAACATAATATAATCATGTGCATGTACAAGTGCAATTGCTATTTTTCTTTTAATTGTCAATTATTCTCTGTAGGTTCAATGTAAGTTTATGGATGTATTAAATGACGAGAAGACCCTTCTTGCTGAGGAGGAATATTCTTCTGATTTTGAAAGTCCTCCGTCGAAGAAACATAAGAGAAATAGGCTATACTCTGCCGACTTGGATGAGAAGTTAGGTTATGAGAGTAATATGAAGGAGAAGAGGAGTAGAGTGAAGCAGGAGAAAAGCCTGCTGAGAAGAGCCAATAAGCTTGAGGAGGGTTCGAGAGGTAATCATGAGGAGGGTTGGAGAGGGCTTGAAGATCGAATTAAGGCTTACATCAAATTAGAGGTTGATGGATTGAGGACCTTCTGCGAAGAACGTTTTAAGGCCATAGAAGCACAATGTAAGCCTTCTAGTTCAGCCCCTTCAGCCCCGCTTTCACCGGAGCGCACCATTTTAACAAACACAGAGCCCCCAACTACCACTTCTACTCCAAAACACGTTAGTGTTCCAAAACCAAAAGGCTCATCTCCTAAGGTAATTAGAAGTAGCCCAAGGTTGGTCGTAAAGGGTATTAAACGTGGACAGACTGTTAGCAGTTCTGATACACAACCCGACTATCCCGGTAGATTGCTTCTAACAGATAATGCTAGAAAGAGTGTTGATTTTGTCCTAAGCACATTTACAGATATGTATTTTTTAATTATCGTTAATCGATGCTTATGATTTTGACTTTCAGTTTTTCTAACCTTTTTAAAACAGAATTCCATTTCCTCATTAAACATTTAGTGGTAATTAAATGCTGATTTTATTCTTAGCAGGGATATGTTAATTTTTCAAAGAGGAAACATTTTCATGTCCCGAGAGGAGTTAGATATTCTGTTGGGTCAAGGATGGATTCAGGACAACCATTTGAACGCATACTCTGTTGTCCTTGGAGCTAGGAAAAAAAACCCCCAAGAGTGTAAGAAATTTTCTCTATGTATCTTCCAATCACGAGGTATGTTACTTGAACACTAACACCTTTTTTGTGAAATAATTCCAATCAAAACATTATATTTTATTGTGCAGTATTATAGAAGATGTAATGCTAAGAACTACAAAAGGCTTATTAGTCATATCATCCCCGACGCGGTAATTTCTGCTGACATAATTCTGATACCTTGCCATCTCGGAAACCATTGGGCATTACTAGTGTGCTGGTTAAAGATGAAACGTTGGGAGTACTATGATTCGTCGCCGAGTAGCCTTCATCGGGCTGGGGTCCGTGATAACGTACGTGCAAAGATTTGACACATGTTGAATATCAACAATTATGTTTGTTGCCGTTAATTAATTTTTTTTGTAACATGTATTGCAGCTGAAGGCCCTGGTTGATGATGTCTCGAATATATTTCCAGAAGGTTTTGCTAAGTGGCCACTGGAGGACGTGATGGCTTGCCAACGCAGGAGAACACATGGGATTGTGGAGTTTTTATTATAAAGTACATGGAAGCGGTTTCCTCCACCAAACAGATATCATGGGAAGATCATCAGGAGTGGCAGGCCGACATGCCTCGATTTCGCGCAGAGATCGCGGCCGATATCTGTAAAACATTCTCTAGTGCCACTTCAGAGATGATTTCGAAACTTAATAGCTCTCCGCACAAAGTAGAAGACAATGCTTGTTCCGACAATAGTTCTGACTTAATCATAAAAGAAGATGCATAGTTTTTTTTCATAATGGCAAAACTTTGGAGTTTGTTATGGTTAAACATGGTTATGCTTTAGAATCACCGCAATTCATTGAATATTTTCAGTTTATTTTCTTATCTTATGACAATGCAGAACATTTTCAGCTTATTTATCATAATGGCAAAACTTTGGAGTCTTTATTTATGCATGTATTGTTGCTGGAGTGACAAATATTTATGTTTGCATAGTTGCTGGATTGTAGGACCTCACCTTGCAAAACACTTGATGTGGTTACTCTATTTGATTTCTAAATGATACCTAAGCTTGCATAGTGGCAATCTTGGGCTCAAATGATATCTTAATGATATCTAAGATTGCAGGACCAACCTTGAGCTCAATTGATTTTTTATTATTCATTTGGTTACTCATGTAGCTTGTTGTGGTTATTGACCCATATGAGAAGTCCACCGCATGCAATAATAACAACAGCAAATACTATGACGATCCTCCAGCAAAATCAAAACAGAGCATCAATACAATAATAAAAGTCATCATTAAACTCGCTTATCTCAGTTCATATATTATGACTTAAAAACATCAGGAATTCCAGGGAAATCAAAAGCTAGATTTACATAAAATTCATCATTAAACTCGCTTGGTGCATCAGTTGGCAATGGAGTTGCGGTATTTGTTTGTGTTGTACCCTGCTCTTCAACTGAAGTGTCAAAAAAATTGAACTCCTGCACAGTTTTTTCTACAATTATCTTCTTCTTGACTGTGGTTTTTCTCTCTGTTGAAAAAATAAACAAGTTAGTGTAAAATGGTAAATCTAGAGTACAAATAAAAGAAGAGCTTATTCTGTTTCTTAGCTCCTAACTCCCAATGTCCCTTCAACCTTGCATTTGAAATTCCTTTGGGTTTCCTCTTTGTCGGGTCTTTTACAGATGAAGTATTCTTATCGTTCTCATCGCTAAAACCTCTCTTCCGCATTTCATCCGCCTCAACTATATCATCTGCTTGCTTTGCTAAAACATGCAAGCCTTCCAAAACATGTGTTTTTGCTTCCTTGCAGTTGTCTACTCGATATGCCAGGTCATAAGAGAAACGCATTAAATGATTTCTAAATATCAAATTGGAATCGCAATCGACAATATTTGGGGTATTTGGTAGGTATATGCCCCTTTTAGCATTAAGACAGAACCGTTTTAGCAGATATTTGCTAGGAATTCCCCTTGCGTTTTTCATATTATAGACCCTCAGAATATGTTTGCATAATATACCCCGAGTCTCAAAACCTCTACAAGAACAGTCTGTGTCATTGGTCTCGGAATTGTAGTTAACAAACCATCGTTTGTTATCCTCACTGCCATCACAGTGCTTTGTAATATATACGAACTGGTTTTCATCATGTCTTATTTCATCAACAATGCATACACCAACTGCACCCTCCATGAACACTTTTTCAAAATTACCAAACATTTTACGGGTGTAAAACTTAGATACATGTTTAAGGATCACACAAGATCTGTAATTTAAACTTACCTTTCCTTGTTTGCATCTAAAATCTTCGTCACGTTCTCCTTTTCGCCAAGACCCCACCAATTTCTCCAATCCCATAAAACATTCCACCAGCGTACTAGTAGCCTTCGAACAACCATGCAATCCATTATTTGCAGATTCACTTCGTTGTGTTGACAATATACCGAGGTCTAAAACATCCTTGTTGAATGATGTAGACCACTTCCTCCTTATTTTATGTAAGTCCTCCAACCATCTATTTTCTTTCAAGTTTCCTGTACTAATCATCTCATTCCAATAATTGTCAAACTCAAACTCATTGTCGCACTTACTCAAGCATTTATAAAAAATCCCGCGAACACTTTTCTCAATATTGAAGCATGGGACTTTTGAAGGTGCTTTCTTGGATATATGCCATTGACATAACCGGTGACGAGTCCTTGTAAAAACTCTTTCAATAGCGACAGCCATGGCCTGATCTTGGTCCGTGAATATAGTTGTTGGTTGTTTGCCCCCAACAAATTTTAGAAATGTACTGAAGAGCCAACAAAATGTATCAATAGTCTCCTCAGAAATAAAAGCTCCACCGACAAATACATTCTGCCAGTGATTGTTGACGGCGATGAATGGTGCACAAGCCAAGTTATACTTATACAATCTGAATGTTGTGTCAAAAATAATTACGTCGCCGTAGCAGTCATAATCAATCTTGCTGTGTCCGTCCATCCAAAAGAAGCTGGTCAACCTATTCAACTCATTGGTTTGAATATCATATGAGAACATGTTGTCCTCTAACTGTTTCTCTTGTAGTATCTTCAACAAACTAAGAGCGTCACCACTTTCTATTAGTGCCTTCTTTTCGCGGTGCACAAAGTTGTAGGCATCTGATTTAGTGAAACCAACATTCTCAATCCCACCAACTTGGTTAGATAGAAAGTTGTACGCATGAACTGTCCTAACTCCGGCATCTGCCAAGTTCTTAATAAGGTCACCCTGCATTTTAGAAATGCTGCGATGAGATCTTAGAAGGTGTTGCTCGTTCTCCATCGCTAACGGGTGATTGTGTTCCTCAATGAACTTTGTTGCTGTCCAATTCCTACCATCTCTATCAGTGGTAAAAAAAATACGGGCTGGGCAACCCGTGCGTGTTTCTAATTTACGATACTTTTTTGGGGAGGGTCTCACCTTCCTCAATCCAGCTTTAGCGCAGGTAAACTCTCGACATTTAATAATCCTAGTGTGTGTCCAGTAGCTCAAATGTTCTTTCCGAACACTAAACCCCATGTTGTGGGCATACTCACAATACATATGATACGCCTCGTCTTCTGTATGCACAATTGGGAAAATAGTCGGCTGTCTGTCGACCTAATAAAACAAAATAAATGTTGAGTTTATTCAGAGACTGAAAAGAAACTGCAAATAAAGGTATAAAAACAATTGCATTGAATTGCAGTTGTATTTCTTATTAAAAATGCAGTTGAAAACAGAAAATAAAAGTTGTCTTCTCCTATTGGGAATAGAAATATTCAGACCAACATTGTAACTTACAGCACAAGATAAAAAAACAACTAACAGTGGACATTACCACGTGATCATAGTTGGATGAGTCTTGTATATTGGTTGCTCCATCAACTGACATTTCCGAGTAAATACAATGCCTAAAAACAATGGCCATGAGCTAAGAAAACTATACAAGGATGTGTAGGGTGTCTAATGAGACTTCCTCATGCACTCACCGATCTATCTTCCTGCAGGCCTAAGCTTCGCTGAGTGTCGACAGCTTCTCGTCGGAACAAACTGCAGGTTCCAGTGCCGGAGTGAGTTGAGATGGGTGAACGAAGCTTAAGCAGCTAGGGCTCCCTTTTTCCGGCCAGGAGTTCAGGAAGAAGGAGGCACGGCGGCGGAAGAGGCGGAGAAAAGCTAGGTCACGGGGAGGGAAGCTGGCAAAAAAAATTTCGAGGAGTGTTTTCAGGGGGGCCCACAGCAAAGAGTATTTATGTCCGAACCAAGCCCATGGTCCGGAGTCCTGAACAAAAAATTTTCCCATCAGAATCCAATATAACTTGACATTTAATAATTAGTTCTATTGAGCAGCAGGGAAAGAAATTGGAAGCATCAATTTTCACACATAGTTTGACAACTTTTAGGACAAATAACTTTTTATCTTACATTATATATTTATATATTAAATCGAAGATAAATTAGAGCAGCAGAAGAAAAGAAAGGAAAACGATAGAAGCAGCAACTTTCACGCATATTACAGAGTGCGGATGACATATTCTCCCCCAGCTTCAAGGATGACATATTCTCACCATTTATTACATATTTATACCCTAAAGTCCTAAATCCTTAAAAAAAAAGCTAGAAGCAGCAACTTTCATGCATACCGAGTGCGGATTACTTGAAAGACTAAGACTTCGTTTCTTTTGGCGTTTCGTCACTTTCGTTTGGAACAAATGTCGCTGGACGGCGGGTAAATAAACAGATGTCGGCGGCATTTGCTCCATTTGCATCCATCGGATAGAGGAAAAGCCACTAAATCGAAGCTTTTCCAGCCCCGCCTCCCCCCTTCCGGTTCGACACTTCCGTTTGGATCCACCAGCTCCTCTCGCACCGTTCAATCAAACCAAACCTAAGACATATTCTCATTATTTTTTTTATTATTACTTTCATTATTTTATAGTTAGGCAGTTGGCAACTTGGCATCCGCATTATAAAATTGGCTTTCCGCACTACAGTTTTTCCAATAAATATATCAGCAAACAAAACAAATTGAAAAAATTAACAACTTTTTAAAAAAGTAATCAAAAAGATTTTGAGTACATGGTGATTTTTTCCTGCCTGAAATTTTTATGAAAAAAAATTGATGTGGTTCCCCTCAGCCGGTTCGGCCAAGTCAATGGGACCATCCGCGACCGCTAGAGCCTCGGGCTAGTCAACACGTGCCGACCATGTCTCTTGAAACGATAAATTTTTTCGTTGCAGGATCCATGCACTTCCAACGCTTCTTCCGCTCATCATAGCCGACGAAGACTAGCTTCTGTGTTTTCGCATCTATCATCGTCCTGAGAGCATCTAAAACGTGCGCGTAGTAGGTCGATCCAAATACTCGAAGATGTTCAACACTGGGTTTCTCCTTGAACATCAACTCATGAGAAGACTTCATGTTGTTTGAACATCAACTTCGTTCTGTTGTGCAGTATGCGAACAAGTAAGCTCTCTCTAGATGCCAAATTTTCTGCACAAGTTAAAGAACTCATGCGAAGTGAACTTTCCGTCATTATCAGTTCTCAACTTCTTGAACCGCAGATCGAGCCAGCCCTCCACGAGCTCCTTGAACTCCACGAACATCTCGAACGTCTCTGACTTCTCCTTCATGAAGTATACCCAAATATACCTGAAAAAATCATAAACAACAACCAGCATGTACCTGTTATTGCTGAGACTGGGAGTGACGATAGGTCTGGTTAGATTAATGTGGATGCATTCCAGCGGTGTTCTACACCTAGTCTGTGATATGTCAAATGGAAGACGATGAGCCTTATAATACTGACATCCCGTACAGACGTGACTGTCACTGAAGAATTAAGACTAGGCAGGTCATGCACTAGACCTCGTACCGCCATAGCCTTCAGCTTATCCATCCCAACATACCTCAGCCTCTCATGCCAGATAACAGCGCTATCATTCACCCTCATCTTATCAACATAGATGTTTAAACCGGAAACCAGATTCTTGTGAAGTCCGAACCCTTGGGGAAGGGGTGACCGCACACTTACTTTGTCTAGCAAATTTGGTTGACCGAAGACTTAGAACTTGAAACTGATCAAAGGCCTAGCATGGAGGTCCCACCACATACCTGGAAGATCTTAGAGCGTTTCCCCTACTTAGCCTGTGCTAAGCTAAGGGAACCTCAGAAAGCGCTAAAAGACAAGAGAGTAAGAGAACTGAAAAGCTTGCCTTCGGAGGTACCCTCTTGGGTCTATTTATAGTTTTTAAAACCTGGTCTGCAAATAGCGTAACTCCGTTGTTCTGAATGGTTATATGCAGCCAAAAGCGGTTTGCCAATAGCCAAACTCCGCTGTTCTGGATGGCTATTCAAAGCCCTGCAAGGGCATCCAGGTAATTTTACCTCTGGACCCCACTGGACGAGTGCCCCATGAAGGCGTCACTCGCCTATAGGGGCGAGTGCTGGGGTAAGCCAGTCACTTGCCTCCGCAGCACCCCATTATGGGTAGATGTGAGATTTCAGGCCACTCGCCTCACTCAATGCCAAGGAACTGAAGGCGTTGACATCACTTGCCTCACTCAATGCCAAGGAACTGAAGGCGTTGACATCACTTGCCTCACTCAACGCCAAGGAACTGAAGGCGTTGACAACACTCCCCTCACTCAACGCCAAGGAACTGAAGGCATTGACAGTACTCGTCTCACTCAACGCCAAGGAACTAAAGGCGTCGACAGAGCGCGCCTCACTCAACGCCAAGGAACTGAAGGCGTTGACAGCACTCGCCTTACTCAGTGCCTAAGAGAAGAAGGCATCGACAGGTCCAGCTTCACTCGACGCCTAAGGCACTGGCTCGCGCGGCCTGCTCGGCGAACACTGGAATGGTCTAGCTTCAGTTCACAAACCCTCTCACTCCTAAAGATCCCGCAAAACACTGATCTTGGAGGGGGGACCCACTCATCGAATACGGGTTGTACAATAAAAGCTTGTTGCCAACACGAACAAGTCATTCATTCTACTTCTGACATAAGTTACGTCAGCTTTAACAACAAACACGTTCTTGAGAAACTTCACTTCTGTTGGGCCAAACAAAATGTGAGTCCTAACGTCAATAGTGTTGGTCACCAAAAAGAGATTTTTCTTAATTCCCGGCATGTGATACACACTCGGCCCCCAATCACTACCTAAAGAAACTGTTCCCTCATTCTCTACTGCATGTACATTATCATCAGTAGTAATAATGACATCGTTACCTTTGTAGTCCTATAGAGAAGAGAATTTAGACTCGTCCCCAGTGAAGTGATGACCACACCATGAGTCCGCAATCCATTCCTCCTGGTAGTTGATGGAGGAAAGTGCACGAACACAAGTGCCAGTCATGAAGGCACTCACTCATCCTTCTTCCTCAACATTGGACTCAACCTCCTTCTTACTTGTAGCATGCCCCAACTGAAGATTCACTCTACAGTCCTTGCGGATGTGACCAAGCTTGTTACACTTGTAGCATCGAGGTCCGCCCCGCTTCCTCCCGTCATCATGCTTAGGAGCCTTGCTCCTTTCCTATTGTGATGAAGAAAACGGACCATCACTAGCAGGTGTCTTCTTCTTCCCATCTCATTTCTTCTTCTTGTTAGAGAAGAGAGCCTCGTCATCTCTCCCTGAGATTGAAACTCTTGCCATATGTCTTGCTAAGCTTTTCTGCGAAGCCAACAAGTTTTCCAGCTCGAATAACGATGGAGGATTGGCCCAGCCTTGCACATAAGTCAAAAAGACAACATACTCCTTCTGTAAGCCGCAAATGATGTACCTCTTCAGCTTCGACTCTGAGATTGACTCTTTAGGGTCCAAAGCAGTTATCTCAGAGCAGATGTTCTTCATCTTCAAGAAGAAGGAAGAAATGGACATATCACTCTGAGTGGCCTTCGCCAACTATTTTCCTAAAACTATAGCCGAGGTACATTCTTGTTTAATATGCCATCCAGATTTCAGCTACTGACTGATATTTGATGATGTGATCAAACAGCTATGGTGAAATTGCACGCTTTAGAGCGAACACTGCATTTATATTTGTTCTCCTCCAAGCTTTCACCGCTTCAACATTTCCACCAACAATGACTAATTCTTGCGGGTTATCACCACCGACAACTTTCTAAAGATCCTCGCCAAGAAGGTAACTCTTCATGCAAGACCTCCACCTTTTGAAGTTGGTCTGCGCTAAGAGTTCAAATCCAATTCCTCTTGCATAACCGGCTTCCATTGAACTCAACTGATTTACTTAATTATCACGAAGGAATATCAAACTGCTGAGATTGGTAAACTGCTAACTCCTCAACAGCCCTTTAATACCATGTAAAAATTTGTGAAGGAAGCCGCAAGAGGTCGCAGGAACACTCAACCACAACCAAAGTCAAGTAGAAATCAAAAACAATAAAAACACAAGAGTCTCCAATTAGAATTAATAACTTCTTTACAAAGCGAGGTATACATTGCGAGACATGATTCACAATGTAACCAAGGAAACTGAAAACTATAACAAGATATAAACTGCACGGACAGCAAGCTGTAACCGCACAAGCCGTCTATCAACAAACTGAGTCCGTCGAGACCACCAAAGTCGCCTAAAAACAACTAGCTGTGCAGACTGCTTGTTATTGAAAGCTGAAAAACTTGAACAGAACCCGCTGATAGACCGGATGAACTGCTCTGCTTAACCGCAACTCGGAGGAAGAGACTTTAAGTCGCAAAGACCACGACTTATTGTTATTCGCTGACTGTTATCCACGAACTATTCCACACAAAGCTTCAACTAATTGCATAGCCTCCTGATGCTAGCCTCACAGCCTGCACAGAGTCAACTTCACTTAGTCGCACTAGTTAGGAAAACATAACTGCGAGTTTAAAGCGCGAGCTGAGTTCTTACTGTTCACAACTATATATGAAGAGTCAGGGACTCCTATTTATAAGCGTGAGGAGGAGTATCGTCACCACCCATAACGATAGGATAATCATTCGTCCATCCTGTAGCTGGCATCACGTATCCGCACAAGTGAGGATACAAGTATCAGTCTGCTATTGAAGAGTGTTGTTTGCAAGAAGTGCGAACACACAACTCTGTCTAACCAACACGCAGGACAATGCAGACAACTCCGACAGTCCGCATAGCCAAATGGATAAACCATCAGTCCGCATGGACTTGGACATCTCAGCCACGCATCTTGATCCACATCGCGCTAAAGACGAACTGCTGAACTCCACATCCAATCAACGTAGTTCGGCGGACACTGCAACTAGACCATGAACCAGACGATCTCCACGGACTAGGAAACAACCAGACCTGTCAACGAGCAAACTCTGCGGCCTCCAAACAAACTTGCGACTCCTGAGAACAAGGCCGCACAAATGCCAAATACAAACACCAGTCTGCACAATTGCATACTGCTCTTATCTAAACAGCGCGATCTCCAGGTGACAAACAGATCAACTAAGCCAATCTCCATGATCTTATAACCAGATCGCAAGCACAGAATACAGCTGAACTCGGTGAGCTCCAAATGAGTCCACAAGTATAAACATGTCAGACTATGTGAACTCCAGTTGAGTCCGCCACACCCATGGTTAGACAACCCTAACCGCCTAGTTACTTCACCAAGGGTGCTTGCTGGTCCAAACAGTAAGAGAGACAGGCAATCCGCCAAAGGCTATCCACCAACTCCACCTCTCCAGGCCACAACAGACTCTGCGGTCTTCTCAATCAAACCGTCTGCACTCCACTTCACTCCCACTTCAACAATTTTAACAACTAGGGCTGCGCGGCCGGAGCGACTAAGGATGCGGGGATGGAGCAACTTGGGTCGCGCTAGATGTCACAACCCGCATTTTCTCAACATCTAAGTTATATCAGAGTAAGAGAAAATACGCGTCGTGATGTCACGCCGTGTAGGGGATAACTGCAGGTGCTCAAGCAAGACTCCAAACTCTACAGTTTATATGAAATCCATAAGTTATTAAGTAAAAACATGTTAAAGTTTAGATGGTTGTATCCCTCGGCACAGTGAATCAGCTAGTTCATGAGTAAAAGTATAATTATACGCTGCGGAAATATTTTGATTATGTTGGTTTAACATCTTACACGAGCATAAACATCCCTGAAGGACAACTCGCGGTATGCAAGATTCTAGATTTATTATAAGTATAGAAATAATCTATACGTTAGTTAAAAAATAGCATTTTAGTTTTAGAAAGATGACATGCATGAAAAACTAGTAGTAATGTTTTTATAAGTTAAAATATCTAGCATGCAACCTATCATAAATATTCCCAGAGAGCAAGTAAATACAACTACAAAACATGCCAACTAAGCAGCTTAGCAAAATAATTAGCACTTTAAAAGAAAACCCCCAGTGGATGTCAACAACCTGACACGAACCTACTGGAGAGCATGTATGTCTGTACTAACATGAAAGCAACAAAACACTACCTCACTACTGTGAGGAAAACTTCTACAAAACAACAGTCCACTAGCAAACTTCCAAACCTAGCCGCTCACCCGGCTACTGCCCTGAACCTGAGCCATTCCAAAAAAAAGAACACCTCAGCAAGAAAATACAAGTGGCAATAGAATTCAATCAATAGACAACAAAATGTCAAAAGGGTTACCAACCCATGACTAGATGATTATAAGGAATTATCAACATTTAAGCCCTAGGAAAAAGGGAAGGAGAAACTCACAAAGGTAAAGCATCTCAAGTTGCACCTAGTGCTATAAGGATCAAGGCTTAAATAACATAAGCATAAATACATGCATAAATGAAAAGAAATTTGTTAATTCATCATTAGAGAGCAAAAACACCGGCAAAGTCCGGCACAAGCAGTGGGAGGGACCTACGTACCCAACACACCACTGTGGAAGGAACCTACCCAACACACCAATAATAAAGCTTCACTGGGCCCAAGAAAAGGTGGTCTCATGCCTCGACACACCTAAAACCGGGGAAAAACTGGTACCTGCGGTGGAAGGGACCTACCCAACACACTAGCAGTCGCAACACACGGTGGAAGGGACCTGCCCAACACACCAGTAATCACCAACCCACATAGGGTAAAGATGCACAAAACCGGGCACCAAAGGCCCTAACATCCATGCACCGGTAAAACTTCAAACAACCACGGTTTATTCTGCTAAAATGAGGAAGAAATCCCCAAATTCACCCTGAGGCCCATTCCCAAGGAATCAGACAAGAATCAGCGAAAAAATTCTAAGTCCACGGAAAAGCGTCGAGTATACTCGACGCCGCGTCGAGTGCAGTCAACGCACTCGACGCCATCTAGCTAAACTCAGCGAAAAACCAAACCACTCAACGCCGTATTGAGTCCACTCAATGCTGTCGACGCTTTGACTTAGACTCAGAATTTCCTACATGGCGAGGCTTCACTCAACGCCGCGTTGAGTGAATACTACTCACTCAACGCTTTCTTACTTAGACAACAAATTAATCGATGACATTGAGTGTCTTCAACACACTCAACGTTTTTACACTTACGCTAAAAACCGAACTTCAGGATAGGACCTGCTCGACGAAAATAGCTTAAGTCTAAGGCTCAGTTCGACGAATTTGCCTTCTCAGTTCGACGAATTGAACCTTCTCAGTTCGACGAACTAGCGTTCAACGAATTATTGTTCGACGAATTAGCGTTCTCAGTTCGACGAATTGAACCTTCACAGTTCGACGAATTAGACCTTCACAGTTCGACTAATTAGCGTTCGACGAATAGCGTTCGACGAATTAACCTACAGTCTTAGACTCAGTTCGACGAATTAGCGTTCGACGAATTAGCGTTCGACGAATTAACTTACAGTCTAAGACTCAGTTCGACGAATTAACTTACAGTCTAAGACTCAGTTCGACGAATTAGCTTAGGTATAATACTCCAATTTGACTAATTTAACCTTACTCCTACAAATATTTGCCGAAAAATATTTAAACAATTCTCAGCCTATAGTTGATGACTCCAACCACTCATAATCGACGAAGTTAAGATTTTACTATAACTAATTCGACAGATTAATCTTACCGAGAACCATAATTGACGACATCTAATCCCTCATATACAATGAATTAAATCAGGTTTAACTGACATAAAAATCGGCAGGTTAGAACCTATTAACAGCCATAAAATCAATGAATTTACTTGCCTACAGTCATATAATCGACCAACTATCTTGTCCAGATTATTCCCAAAATCAGCAATTACTCGGCAAACTCTTACATGATCGATTATGTTGAACACTTGAACTTGGCCGGAAAACTATACCATAAAGCTGATCGGAAATGGCCGGATCTAATCCTACTCCCAAAAACTACAAAGAAAAGAACAGTACAGGAAATAAACAAAGAAAAGATAAGCAAAGCAAGGGGAAGAAGTCACCACTTGCCTCAAATCGCCGAATCCGGCCACGTAAACGTTCCTCCTCAAGGATCTAACCGCAAGAACACCTAAGCAACACCTCCGTTGAAACATACATCTAAGTGAGAGCTATCCGGATCTACTCTCCAATGATGATTTCGAGCACCAACACTCCAGAAATCGGTGGCCGAAAGCTTAGAAGAGACTGCCGCTCTCTCTCTCTCTTCCCGTAACAGCCGACGGTTTCAAGAATAAGACGATGAATGACGTTTGTCTATTCACAAGGCTATTTATATTTAGAAATATAAGTATTATAATAATAATTTATTATTAAATAATGGTCCAAACGACCCAAAATTCGCGCCAACACGGATTTCTACGAAAATCGCACCGTAGCTAAATACCGATGCTACGAACCCAACGACGCAGTCGAAATTAAGATTCGACGAACCAAACTCGGGCAAACACCTCCCGAAGCCAAAACACAAACATTTCAAAAGAGGCTTCACCGAGTCACCAAAACAGACCCGACTCGCTAGGAAATCTTGCAAACAGGTTAAACTCAGTCACACACAGAGAAATCTAAGAGCTAAAATCACGCTCTAACAACGGCATATGCCGAAAATGCGTCAACGTAACGCTCTGACGTCATAACACGCCAGATAACGAATTAAACCAAATATCGAAAAATCGGGGGCGTTACACTAGAGACTGGGTCTGCGCTAGAGACTGGGTTTGCATCCCCGCACGATCATGCAGGGATTGTATCTTTAAACATAATAAATCAATTTTTTTTGTACACTAAGAGAATTTTTGGGTGTTGTTACTAGCAAACTCAGTTTGATTTCTAGCAAACCATTACTATTAGCAAATCCTTATTTTTCAAAATGGCTATTTGAAAACCATTTTGTTACTAGCAAACTAACATAATTTTTTTAAAAAAAAATAATTTTTTTATAAAACATTCATTCTTTCAAAATAACCCGCTGCATATAATTACATAACAAATGATTTCAAATGTATTCATTCAACCACTTATGTTAGCATTATAGATGAATCAAAATGCCGCAAATGTTTAGTATGTCCAAAACTGTTTTTTCAACAAAATATCATTATTTGCACCAAATTCTTTTAACAAAATATCGATCAGTTTAAAAATATATTTGATTTCTAATTCCTATAAGGATGTGTTGTATGTACGAGTTAAGTGTATATAAGAATATATACGTCCTTTTAAACTGCGTCTTATACGTACAATTTCATGAGAAGTGTTCAACATGAAAGTTGTAGATCTCGACGAGATCTACAATTTTTATGTTGAACACTTTTTGATTTGAAGCAATTTAGACCCCTATTTGGCCCCTGAAAAAAGTTACGTCGTACATATGTACGGACGCCCGGGATCGGCGTGACTTTTTTAGGGGGCCAAATCGAGGGCATAAACGGCTTCAAATAAAAAAGTGTTCAACATAAAGTGTTCAAATAGCTTTATAAGAAGTGACTTTAATTGGGATTCTTCATCCGGTTGATTCATTTTTTTAAGAAGAGACTTTCATTACTTGGTTTACTTTCGGATAATTTTCATACTCATAGCTTTATAATGAATTATATTACCTTTATCTTTTTGCTCTTGATGTCGTTGATTCGTTTTTTTAGAAGAGACTCTCATACATGTTGCTATATGTGGACAGTCAGACCGTATGAAGGCACCACGCGAATTCCCTCTGCGGAGAATTTATCGTGCCAAACAAAGCCTAGATGTTCTGCAAATATATTTTCTTCACTTCCACATTCTTACAACACAATATTTACAGACAACATTATTATGCATGCTTGGATACATTTATTTGGCTTAGCTCAATTACTTGCTGCTTAGGGTACAACATGCAACCCAAATTATTAGACACATGTCTGCTATATTTTATGCTGCAATTAGTTCCTTCCATAAGCATAATAGTTCCTTCATATTTATAGTTCCTGCATAATAGTTCTTGCATAATGGTTCCTGGAATTAATTTCTTCATATTTATAGTGCCTTACACATTTAGTTCCTGCACATCATATTTATAGTGTCTTACCAAATATGTGATGAGTTCAGTTCTCCCATTTGAAACTAAATAAGCAAATTAAATGTGATAATTATATTTGTAAAAAAAACTTGAAGCGAAGGAAATATGCAAATATGTCTGTATATAAATGAGACAAAACTGAAAGTGATCATCCCTGCCCTAGGCTTTGTAGAATATCTAGGATTTGCATAACACCTACGAAATATGCAAATATGTCAGTATATAAATGAGACAAAATTGGAAGTGATCATGTCTCCGCCCCCAAACAATGTCGCCGCCCCCAAACAATATTGTCACCCTCGAAAAATGTCGTCTCCCCCGAATAATGTCACCGCCCCTAAATAATATCGCCGCTCACGAACAATGTCGACACACATAAATAATGTCGCCGCTCACGAACAATATTGCCACCCATGACCAATGTTGCCGCCCATGACCAATATTGCCGATCAATGTCGTCGCCACGACCAATATCGCCGCCCACGACACATGTTGCCGTTCACGACCAATGTCATTGGTTTGCAGGCGAAGTCCGCGTGGATGCGGGCATAGCCCACAACACCGCATCGAGAACGGGCACTGTCGATGAATGTCGCCGACCCCGAACAATGTCGCCGCCCACGAACATTGTCGTCGCCCCTGAACATTGTCGCTGCCTATGAACAATCTCGACGCCCATGAACAATGTCGCCGCACACGAACAATATCGCCGCCCACGACCAATGTCGCCGCCCATGACACATGTTGCCGCCCACGACCAATGTCGTTGTCAAGCGGGCGAAGCCCGCAGCGCCGCATCGAGAACGGGCGAAGCCCGTTCGAAGATGCTAGTATATATATATATATATATATATATATATATATATACACACACACACACACACACAAGTGACAGGCACGGGCCTTCGGCCCTAGGGGCATTCGGCGGGGGTGCGACAATCGGTAGGGTGCGACATTCGGCGGGGTGCGACATTCGCCGGTGGTGTGACATTTGTCATGGGCGGCGACATTTATCGTGGGTGGCGACATTTGTCATGGACGACAACATTTGTCGTGGACAGTATCCGCCCCTATGGCCTCGCGCGACAGTACCAGACCGACGACAGCGGGCTCCGCCCTCTCCCGGCGGGCTCCGCCCGACCCGCAACATATACATATGAGTATTCAAAATGACCGTAAAAAAATATAAATCAAGAATACAATTTTTATTTTGTAAAACAAATTATATTTTAACGTTAAAACATTAATTTTTCTCTTGTCATTCCTAGCTAGAGACAATAGGTTTAAGGCATCTAGTGTTTTTATTTTTTGTATTTAAATATTGTAAAGTTGTCTAATTACCTAAAAGAATATTGTCTTTATAATATACTAAAATAAAGTTTGGTATAATTGTGTAATTATGAATACAACTATAAGAACAATATAGAAACATCACACAATGTTTCACCAAAGTGTTGTTTTCGTACAATAGTAGAGATATATATAAATACATTTATTAAATGAAATTTATATATTTTACAACTGTAGGACAATAGAAGACTAGTTGCTTTGATGTCTGTATTTTGATTAGTTATTTACAATTTATATATTTGTTAGTGACAAGCCCGCGGAAATGGACATGTGATGAAGTTGTGTCATTTGGCATTGTGCCAAACAAACAAACGAAAGCATACTTTTAATACAATAGAGTAGACAAACTCCAAACAAAATGAATTTGATTTATTGTTCAATAAATCTGTATAAATATTAAAGTAATTAAATCCTGACCCTTTCATTAACGCGGCAGCTCATTTTCTAATAATTGATGAGCAATATTCGAAAATTGAAAATGATCACCACCACCGTCCTACGATTTTCGCCGGCCAGTTTTCACATTCATACCCAACATACATTCTATATATACTCTATAATCATTATCATAAACAAATTAAAGGATACTCTTGGCTCCAAAATCTGATAATGGCTGCGCCGGTGGCGGTGATCGACCTGGAAAACTTCCCGGCTGATCTGGAGAAGCTGGCCGCAGCGGCCGCCGGGCAGGGCTGCTTCAGGATTGTCAAACACGGGATGCGACCGAGTCTGGAGGCAGAGATGAAGGCGGTCACACGATCACTCTTTGAGATCCCAGCCGAGGTGAAGCTGCTCAACATCAACGAGCGAATTGACAATGGAAGCTACGTGCCGCCTACGAAGATGGGTCGGTTCTTCGAGTCCTTCAGCATCTACGACGCAGCCTCCCTTGCCGACGTTCATGCTTTTTGCTCCATACTGCAAGTCTCAGAGTATCAGCGGTGCGGTGTGCTCTGCTTCACCTTTCTCTTGCTTCCTGCGTTTTCTCTTTTGTTTAGTAATGCTATCACACATTACAATATTTTTGGGGTGCTGTTATTAGCAAACCCACTTTCATTTTTAGCAAATCAGGAAAAACAGATTCTGTCATTTTTTGCATTTTTTTCTCTTCCCAAAAATTATTACTAGCAAATCAATCTTATTTTTTTTGGCAATTTTTGCATTTTTGAATTTTGATCCCCAAATATCTTTCATTTGAAAAAGTGATCAACATAAAAGTTGTAGTTCTTGATGAGATATACAACTTTTATGTTGATCATTTTTTGATTTGAAGCCGTTTAGGCCTTCAATTTGGGCCCTAAAAAAGACATGCACGGAACGTACAGATTTTCGGCGTGACTTTTTTCGGGGCTCAAATTGGGGGTCTAAACTTCTTCAAATCCAAAACTGTTCAACATGAAAATTGTAGATCTCGACGAGATCTACAACTTTCATGTTGAACACTTTTTGATTTGAAGTCGTTTAGGCCCCCGATTTGACCCCCGAAAAAAGTCACGTCGATCCCGGGCGTCCGTACATATGTACGACGTAACTTTTTTCAGGGGTCAAATCGGGAGTCTAAAGTGCTTCAAATCAAAAAGTGTTCAACATGAAAATTGTAGATCTCGACGACATCTACAACTTTCATGTTGAACACCTTTTGATTTGAAGCCGTTTATGCCTATGATTTGACCCCCGAAAAAAGTCACGCCGAACCCGGGCGTCCGTACATATGTACGACGTAACTTTTTTCAGGAGTCAAATCGGGGGTCTAAAGTGCTTCAAATCAAAAAGTGTTCAACATGAAAATTGTAGATCTCATCGAAATCTACAACTTTTATGTTAAACACTTCTCATGAAATTGTACGTATAAGACGCAGTTCAAAAGAACGTATATATTTTATATATATACACTTAACTCGTATATACAACACATCCTTATAGGAATTAGAAATCAAATATATTTCTAAATCGACCGATATTTTGTTTCAAAATTTTGTTGTAGATAATGATATTTTGTTGAAAGAACAGTTTTGGACATACTAAATATTCGCGGTATTTTGACTCATCTATAATGCTAACACAAGTGGTTGAATGAATACATTTGAAATCATCTGTAATGTCATTATATGCAGCGTGTTATTTTGAAAGAATGAATGTTTAAAACAAAATTTAATTTTTTTTTTAAAAAAATTATATTGATTTGCTAGTAACAAAATGGTTTTCAAATAGCCATTTTGAAAAATGAGAATTTGCTAATAGTAATGATTTGCTAGAAATCAAACTGAATTTGCTAGTAACAGCACCTTATTTTTGACCTTTCACAACACTTTTGTTTACAATATTTATAAAATATTATCTAAACAAAAAATAGATAACAGTTTATAAATGTTTCAATCAAGTAATAATTTTTGACAACTTTTGTGACGTAACATTCAGTAAATGATATTTTTTATCCATTATCGAGAACATTTGTTAAATGTTGTATCTGCCGATGCACTTTAAGCAACAATTATATTTTAAATGTTGTACAACACGGATACAATTTCATGTTTTTTTTCTCAGGGAAATTCTTTGTGAATGTGTTGCGGAACTCTACGGTGTGATGATGAACGTCGCCGGAAAAGTAGCAGAGAGTTTGGGTTTGAATGGTTACTCCTTCGAGGAATGGGCATGTGGGGCAAGGCTTCACCTTTACAACTTTAAGGAAGAAGAAGACATCGGGTCGATTGGGCTGCCGGGTCACACGGACTCTAACTTTCTTACGCTCGTGATAGAAGATGACTCTGTCGGTGGTCTGGAGATCATGAACGCAAACAAAGATTTTGTGGCTATTGATCCTGTACCAGGAGCCTTTCTTGTTTTCGTCGGCGATGCTGCAAAGGTACATCACCCCGCACTGTACATTACGTCCAATTAATAATATGTATTTATATATGTACGAGCATTCTTGCACGGACTATGCCAGTGCTCCAGACGTCAATGAGGGTTGTGCCCATAACAGGGCCACATATATATTCATAGTACTTTAATGTTTCAATATTTTTTATTATTTTTTGAAGTGGCTCCCACCCCACTCTCCTCTCTCTTTCCCTCTCTACTCCCTCCCGCCCTCCCCAACGAAATTTTTTTTAGTACGCTTAGAGTACACGTGCGGGAGAAAGGACGTCCGTCCGATTTTGCTTGATAGATAGTGCATTGTTTTTGTTTTTATTTATTTTTTCCTTCATTTTTTCGCAGTTGTTGGATCAAAAGGTAAACGCCCCAGATTTTTTCCCGCTCCAGCATCACGGAATGCTAAGCGTACATAAAAATTGCTCCTCCCCAACACCCCTATTCCTCTTTCTATTTCTTTCTATTGAAGTGAGTCCCACCCATCTCTCCTGTTTCTACTCTCCACCCATTCTCTCTCTACTCTCTCCCCCCATTCGAAGAGGATCCATTTGCCGATCTAAAGGTTTATTTGACACTCCGTCCCGGTGGCACGCCGGCGAGGAGAACGGCGGACTGGTGCTCGGCAATCCAGCGCCAAAACGGTCGGGCTGCTACCCTTTCAGGCCGGACGTTTTCAAAGGGCGCTTGCAAACAGTCCAAACAGGATTAGTGAACCAGTACAAACATGATTAGAAAAAAATCTAAGAGTGGAGAGTTTTTTTATTTAAAAAAATATAAAAGGTTGGGGATTAGTGAACCCGTCAGATCCTCCTCAAAAAAATCTAGACCGTGAAATGGATTCCCTTCATTTCTGACGAAATGGAGAGGATCCCCATCTCATTCTAACACGGCCCTCGCTCTCTCTGGTATGATGGATGCTCTTCCTCTCTCTCTCTCCTTCATATCTCCTCTCCCTCTTTTTTATCTCTCTGTCCATCTATTGAAAAATAGCGGTCACAATTTTTTAGATAGACTTTTGAAGGACCATTAATGTGTTTATTGTTAGTGTATATTTGGACGAATAACGGGTTCGGAGGCATAACGGGTCAGTTCAGGTACACGGTTAACCCATACCCATAGTAACTCCTAAGGGTTTTGCCTATTTATACCCACCTAGGGGCAACGGGTAGGGGATTCCACCTAGATCCTCATCCGGATGCTTCGAGCAACACTTTCATTCTCGAAGTCTGCCCCGTTGTTCGTGCATCCAGTAACCGTCTCTCTCGTTTTTTCCATCGCTGAAATCGGTAGAAACTGTCGCCATTTCTGCGATAACCGGTGCCGCCGCTTGCTAAAATCCGGAGGAAGAAAGGGGTAGCCGCCGGCGTGTTCTGTCGCGGGAAGTAATCGGGAATTGTTCCGTCGCCGTTTCTCTGCTGTTGCAGTTAGGGCAGAAAGGAAAAAATCACGCTGCCTCTCCTCTGCCACTTCCCCATCCGACGCCGACTTGTTTTGAGAAAAGGAGGAACCCGCCGACTGCAAGGACAAGCCTCTGTGTGGTTGTCGATCGGGAGAAAATGCCGAAAGTCGATGTTTTGTTTCTTTTCCGCCGCGTATTGCGAGATCGGAAAGAGGTTTTCCGGTTCGACGATTATGTTTTCCGCTTCTCCCGATTTTCATTTCGCCGCCTAGGTCGCGACCGCTCCCATCCTCAAGATTGTGAAATAGACTTTCGTGCCTTGGAGCCTTCTGGTTTTTTGGCGTCCACAGGAAGAAAGAAGACTAATCCAGCTCGTGTTTTCCGTCACACTCTCCCTCGTTTTCCCGTGCGTTGTTGCCTCTCTCTCGGTGAAAATGCTCATAGTAGGATCTGGATTGTAAAGCTGCTCTCTCTATGTGCTTCATTGCTCTATTACAAGCCTGGATCTTAGATCTAGGGCTCCTATTATTGTTCTCCTCATCAGCAAGGAGAAGTAGAGAGCTACACTTCTTTACAATTCCTGGAGATAAATCTGCCTCTCAAGTTCAAGATAATCGAGTCTTCCCTAGAAAAGTTCGTGACAAAAGTTCTCTGTATGGGATCTCTTGAAGAAAGTCTCCACTGTTATTTAGTGGAGTTCCCAGATCCAAGATCTCAGAAGTATTTCGGAAAATCTGTTCCTTGGCATAAGATTTTTGAGCTGTGGTCATCGCCATAGAGTGCATGTGTGCAACTCTCTGTGTAATCTCTTGCTTTTATCGAGCATTGTCACTTGGAGAAGGTGTGCTTCTCAGAAGACGCACTGTGTTTCTGTTGAGTTTGTTGATCGAGTATAGTCTCAGGTGATTGCATTCAGTCAGAGAGGAGCAAACAAAATTTTCTAGATTGGATCCGAAGAATTGTCATTCCCACGCGGATCAGGTGACTTTGTTCTTTAATTTTGTTGAAATGTACTACTTATGATAAAGTGAAATTGCAGTTTTTCAATCCCACTAATTTCCATGGGTGGAAACTCCACGTTCAACCTGATTTGAAAAATAGGAGACTTACCACACACTGCTCAACGATTTCGCCACTATCCGAGAGGATGTGGACGAATATCAGTGGAGCAAAGACGAGGAAGTTTTGTAGGGTTTGACTTTTGAATCCCCTGAATCCTCGCCTTACTATTGACCATAAACAAATTGTCTCATCATTAAGTCTGCAATGGACAGACTGAAGAAGAAAGAGAGAGCCCCACAGAATACTGCAAACAAGTTGGTATTCTGAGTGGTGGCTGGACAACGCCGCTACCTGTCATGTGTCTAATGACAAAGATCCTCTAAATAATCAACTCAGATAAATTACTCAGGTAGGACTTAGATCCTCCCAATGACAAATATATATATATAATCAACTCAAACATAATTGAGATTGGCAGAAACACACAAATAAATATAGACTAAGGGGAAAAAATCCAACTTATTCTACTTCTCTATAGCGGATTAGGAGGATTCCTGGCAATGAGGTAGATCATTGTGAGTTTTGAGATAAAAAATGTCAGGCAAGAATGGTGAAGGATATGACATAAGGGGAACTGGGGAAGTATGTGAACCTTTATCGCAAAAGGCAGGCAAATGTTGATTTCTTTAACTTCACTGAAATAGGACAACGATAGGATAGGGGGAGGGGTTTTGCCATAGGGGAAGCATCATAAAGCAACTATCGAGGAACGCCAATGTCGTCGTCTTGGTGGAAATAGGGCAGCTAGAGGAAAGTGGAGGAGGGGTTTCTGATGGGGTAAGCATGCGAGAGATTGCGCATCCCTCTACTTTGGCGAACTTCGGCGCTCCGTGGTTTTCCTATGAGAAATAGACAGATGGTATGAGAAGAAGAAAAGGTAGAGGATAAAGAAGAAGTAAAAGAACTATGAAGGAAGGGGATGCTCACCGCGAAACCCTACCGGCGACAATTTCTCTTGCGCAAAGAGGATGTCGCCGAATCGCAGACCAGGCAAAGAAGAGAATGGGAAAAGGAAATGGAAGAGGAGGAAGATGGGTTATGCAGGCAGGAGGACTTGATGGGTTGAGATAGGAGGAGAGGGTGGTGTGCAGCGGAGGAGAAAGCTTTGCAGGAGGAAGAGCATGGGGGCGTGGGTACTGTGCTTGCTGAAGAGTTGACGGGGGCGACCAAAAGTGAAAAAAGCAAAAGGCTGAAAATACCAAAACAACCCAAAAATGAGTTTCAAATGTTTAGACAATGAGGGCATTCACTTCATAAAATGTTACACCATCCCATTTTTGAAGTTTGCTTATATAATAAAGACAAGCAGTCGTGCACGGGGGACCCCGTGCGGGCAACATTCGTCGTGGATGCAACATTCGTCGTGGGTGCGACATTCGTCGTGGGTGTGACATTGGTCGAGGGTGCGACATTCGTCGTGGGGGCGACATTCGTCGTGGGGGCCACATTCGTCGTGGGGGGCGACATTCGGCGTGGGGGCGACATTCGGCGTGGGGGCGACATTCGGCGGGGGCGACATTCGTCGGGGGCGACATTCGTCGGGGGCGACATTCGTCGGGGGCGACATTCGTCGGGGGCGACATTCGTCGGGGGCGACATTCGTCGGGGGCGACATTCGTCGGGGGCGACATTCGTCGGGGGCGACATTCGTCGGGGGCGACATTCGCCTAAAAAGCTAAATCCCAACCGAAAGTCATCGTGCTGGCAACATTCGTCATGAGTGCGACATTTGTCGAGGGGGTGACATTTGTCGTGGGGGCGACATTTGACCCGGGAGGCATTCAGCGGGGGTGTGTCATTTGTCATGGTTGCTTAAACATAAACAAATTCATCCACTTACCTTCCTCTGCTTAATTTCTCACTCGACTACTCCCTTTCTCTAGGATAAGGACATACATTGCCATGAGTAATTAGTGGAGGATACATTATTCTATTCGGGAAATACATCCCTTGACCTCCTTATGACATACACAAAAACAGCAGAGAGATCTGTAAGAACCCTATTTAAACCTCGTGAACAAACCCAAAATCAGAAATTATATACTCAAATTTTTATGAAGAGGACTGTAAGAACCATATTTTTACTAATAGGCAAATCCAAATCATTATTGCAATTTGGATAGGAAATTGATTTATCAGGAACTCCAAATATCAGCCAAACACAACTTTAAATATTAGAACATAGCAGAAATGGAAATGGGAAACACAACAAAGAAATTAAAACATAGGAGAAGTTGAAAAATTAAACATAGCAATTAAAACCAAGAAAAGAACAAACTGAAATCAGGACAACAACAAACTAAAAACAGAACATCAATCTTCTCCAAATAAAATCATAACAGCAGTAATTTATAATCAAGATAATGAACTTCAATATAAGAAATTAACCTGGAATCACTCTCTAGTTTCAAGAATATAGCATTTCCTTTCAATGTGCAATTCCTTTCAACTCAAAGTTAAGGGCTTCTACTTCAAGGGTTCTGGTGTAGTTCAAAAAAGGAGCAATTAAGTTAATCCTGTTCCAGATTCACAATAAGAAATTATTCATGGTTTATGGAGGAAGAAGAATCTCCACCAACAGAAATGGAAGGATGCAAGAATGACCATGGAAATCACCTATAAAAACATGTGGTCGCAACTCACCAGAAATTGAAGGATGCAGAAATGTCGCAACTCATCAGAAATAGGGAAATAACCTAAAAGAAATAGGACTGCTACCTGAAATTAGAGAGGAAGGAGGAGAAGGGGTTTAGAAATACCTATTAAGAAGATGAGATTCAAAAGCCCCCCAACCAAAAATCAGTGAGAGAGCGTGGTCGTGATCATGGTGGCAGAGTCGACCGTGGATGCAGACTTCAGCGCTGATAGATGTGTGGCTGACGGCTTCGGCGTTGGAGAATGCTGGGCATAAGAGAGTGTTAGGGTTAGAAGGGCGCTAGAAGATATGTCGTGCGGGAGAGCGGCGAAATGGAAATGAAGCGAGGTTGGGAGATTCGAATTAAAGGGAAAGGGGCATGGGGGTGGCTTGCCGCTACTCTTTTGCAGTTAAGCAGCGCCGTGAAGAAGAGAGGAAGCAGTGAAGCGGCACCTGCGAGAGGAAATCACGGAAGCGGCGTCGGTGGCAGGGGTCGGTTGGTGGCTGAGGGAGAAACCTTCGCCGGAGGCATCCAGGAAACTGGCAGATTGAAAGGGCGACGAAGAAGAGGCAGGTAGGCGATGCCCTAGCGGAGAGGCTTGGAGAAGAGGCATGCAATGCCCGTTGGCCACGGCTTCTATAGGGGTTGAGAGAGGAGAAATCACAACTGCACCGAAGAAGTGGGGAAGAAAAGCATCCGATGTTCTTCCGACACCATTGCGATGATGCCCTACCTGCGCCGAAGAAGTGAGGAAGAAATCGCGGATATCGGGATTTTGAGGTGGGCGGACATCGCGATTTTAAAAAGAATTAAGTCTTAATCCGGCCAAAAGATCAAAATACCTCCAAATTAACTCACCAAAACAGTTTTTATGAGAGCATTTTTGTATTAAAATGTTACATCACCCCTCATTAGGTCCTCCCTTATAGTATAAAGATAAAAATAAAGATATCCCAATTCAATTTTTTTTATTATAGTGGTCAATGAAATAAAATTGGAGGGAATCAGGGAAATAAAAATTTCCCTCCATAAAATACATCTTTTTGTTGTAATTAATTTTGATTTCAGAATATGTACAATTATTAACATTTAATTTATTTGTAAATTATTAACACTCAAAAAAAGTGCATCACTCACACAGAAGCTGTAACTTTATTATGGACATTTGTCTATTAAATTTTTTTTATAAATTATTTATCTTCAAAAATGCATATGCATATTGGCCGGGGCAGCCCTGTACATAATATCATTTTGTTTTTTATCAGTTTAGATTCAAATGGGTTAATGACATCGGTAATGACAATGCAAGTATGACTGTTTAGTATCTGTCTCCATTCTTTTTTAGTTTGATTTCGAGGAATTATCTGATCGACCCTTCATAGAAGCCTCTATATATTATCTGATCATGCTTGTAATAGTTACATGAATGATTTACTTGTCACAAAATGTATAACTTTCACAAATATTTACTGTGTTTCATTTTATCGTATATCTATTAAAATGATTTTTTTTCAAATTTTATTTGTGCTTTGCACGTAACAATTTGGTCTGCACTTAATTAGAATATTTTGATGTGCACATAAAAATGGTTTGCACGTATCCAAATTCGATTTGCACATAACATTTGTCATATTTTAATGAAAAAAATTTAGCATGAAATTTTTGAAAGGAAAATTTTCGTTGCAATTTAGCAACAAGTATTTAGCAACAAAATATCTCGTTGCTATTTTTGCAACAAAAAATTTCGTTGCTATTTTTGTAGCTAAAAAGAAATATTATATGCGTTACTAAATTCGTTCCTAATTAGCAACAAACTAGTTAGCATTTCTAATTTTCGTTGCTAATTCATGTTTTTCTTGTAGTGATCGACCAACTATCTTGTCCAGATTATTCCCAAATTCAGCAATTACTCGGCAAACTCTTACATGATCGATTATGTTGAACACTTGAACTTGGCCGGAAAACTATACCATAAAGCTGATCGGAAATGGCCGGATCTAATCCTACTCCCAAAAACTACAAAGAAAAGAACAGTACAGGAAATAAACAAAGAAAAGATAAGCAAAGCAAGGGGAATAAGTCACCACTTGCCTCAAATCGCCGAATCCGGCCACGTAAACGTTCCTCCTCAAGGATCTAACCGCAAGAACACCTAAGCAACACCTCCGTTGAAACATACATCTAGGTGAGAGCTATCCGGATTTACTCTCCAATGATGATTTCGAGCACCAACACTCCAGAAATCGGTGGCCGAAAGCTTAGAAGAGACTGCCGCTCTCTCTCTTCCCGTAACAGCCGACGGTTTCAAGAAGAAGACGATGAATGACGTTTGTCTATTCACAAGGCTATTTATATTTAGAAATATAAGTATTATAATAATAATTTATTATTAAATAATGGTCCAAACGACCCAAAATTCGCGCCAACACGGATTTCTACGAAAATCGCACCGTAGCTAAATACCGATGCTACGAACCCAACGACGCAGTCGAAATTAAGATTCGACGAACCAAACTCGGGCAAACACCTCCCGAAGCCAAAACACAAACATTTCAAAAGAGGCTTCACCGAGTCACCAAAACAGACCCGACTCGCTAGGGTGTCTTGCAAACAGGTTAAACTCAGTCACACACAGAGAAATCTAAGAGCTAAAATCACGCTCTAACAACTGCATATGCCGAAAACGCGTCAACGTAACGCTCTGACGTCATAAACACGCCAGATAACGAATTAAACCAAATATCGAAAAATTGGGGGCGTTACACTAGAGACTGGGTCCGCGCTAGAGACTGGGTCTGCATCCCCGCACGATCATGCAGGGATTGTATCTTTAAACATAATAAATCAATTTTTTTTGTACACTAAGAGAATTTTTTGGTGCTGTTACTAGCAAACTCAGTTTGATTTCTAGCAAACCATTACTATTAGCAAATCCTTATTTTTCAAAATGGCTATTTGAAAACCATTTTGTTACTAGCAAACTAACATAATTTTTTTAAAAAAAAATAATTTTTTTATAAAACATTCATTCTTTCAAAATAACCCGCTGCATATAATTACATAACAAATGATTTCAAATGTATTCATTCAACCACTTATGTTAGCATTATAGATGAGTCAAAATGCCGCAAATGTTTAGTATGTCCAAAACGGTTTTTTCAACAAAATATCATTATTTGCACCAAATTCTTTTAACAAAATATCGATCAGTTTAAAAATATATTTGATTTCTAATTCCTATAAGGATGTGTTGTATGTGCGAGTTAAGTGTATATAAGAATATATACGTCCTTTTAAACTGCGTCTTATACGTACAATTTCATGAGAAGTGTTCAACATGAAAGTTGTAGATCTCGACGAGATCTACAATTTTTATGTTGAACACTTTTTGATTTGAAGCAATTTAGACCCCCTATTTGATTCCTGAAAAAAGTTACGTCGTACATATGTACGGACGCCCGGGATCGGCGTGACTTTTTAGGGGGCCAAATCGAGGCATTAACGGCTTCAAATAAAAAAGTGTTCAACATAAAAATTGTAGATCTAGTTTAGATCTAAAATTTTTATGTTGAACATAAAAATTGTAGATCTAGTTTAGATCTACAATTTTTATGTTGAACACTTTTTGATTTGAAGTAGATTAGACCTTAGATTCGGGCTTCTAAAAAAGTCACACCGAAAATCTGTACGTTCCGTGCATGTCTTTTTAAAGGCCCAAATTGAAGGTCTAAAAGGATTCAAATAAAAAAATGATCAACATAAAAGTTGTAGATCTCGATGAGGTCTACAACTTTCATGTTGATCACTTTTTCAAATGAGAAATTTTTGGGACTCAAAATTCAAAAATGAAAAAATTATCAAAAAAATAAGATCGGTTTGTTAGTAGTAATTTTTGGGAAGAGAAAAAAATACAAAAAATGACTGAATCTGTTTTTTTCCTGATTTGATAGAAACGAAAGTGGGTTTGCTAATAACAATACCCGAATTTTTTTGTGCAAGATCATTGCATATGTTGAGAGTACCAAAAATTCTCACTTATTTATTATTGTTTTAAGATATAATTAATGAAATATTTTAAATATATATATATATATATACAAGTGACAGGCACGGGCCTTCGGCCCTAGGGGCATTCGGCGGGGGTGCGACAATCGGTAGGGTGCGACATTCGGCGGGGTGCGACATTCTCCGGGATGCGACATTCGCCGGTGGTGTGACATTTGTCATGGGCGGCGACATTTATCGTGGGCGGCGACATTTGTCGTGGACGACAACATTTGTCGTGGACAGTATCCGCCCCTATGGCCTCGCGCGACAGTACCAGACCGACGACAGCGGGCTCCGCCCTCTCCCGGCGGGCTCCGCCCGACCCGCAACATATACATATGAGTATTCAAAATGACCGTAAAAAAAATATAAATCAAGAATACAATTTTTATTTTGTAAAACAAATTATATTTTAACGTTAAAACATTAATTTTTCTCTTGTCATTCCTAGCTAGAGACAATAGGTTTAGGGTATCTAGTGTTTTTATTTTTTGTATTTAAATATTGTAAAGTTGTCTAATTACCTAAAAGGATATTGTCTTTATAATATACTAAAATAAATTTTGATATAATTGTGTAATTATGAATACAACTATAAGGACAATATAAGAACATCACACAATGTTTCACCAAAGTGTTGTTTTCGTACAATAATAGAGATATATATAAATACATTTATTAAATGAAATTTATATATTTTACAACTGTAGGACAATAGAAGACTAGTTGCTTTGATGTCTTTATTTTGGTTAGTTATTTACAATTTATATATTTGTTAGTGACAAGCCCGCGGAAATGGACATGTGATGAAGTTGTGTCATTTGGCATTGTGCCAAACAAACAAAGGAAAGCATACTTTTAATACAATAGAGAAGACAAACTCCAAACAAAATGAATTTGATTTATTGTTCAATAAATCTGTATAAATATTAAAGTAATTAAATCCTGACCCTTTCATTAACGCGGCAGCTCATTTTCTAATAATTGATGAGCAATATTCGAAAATTGAATATGATCACCACCACCGTCCTACGATTTTCGCCGGCCAGTTTTCACATTCATACCCAACATACATTCTATATATACTCTATAATCATTATCATAAACAAATTAAAGGATACTCTTGGCTCCAAAATCTGATAATGGCTGCGCCGGTGGCGGTGATCGACCTGGAAAACTTCCCGGCTGAGCTGGAGAAGCTGGCCGCAGCGGCCGCCAGGCAGGGCTGCTTCAGGATTGTCAAACACGGGATGCGACCGAGTCTGGAGGCAGAGATGAAGGCGGTCACACGATCACTCTTTGAGATCCCAGCCGAGGTGAAGCTGCTCAACATCAACGAGCGAATTGACAATGGAAGCTACGTGCCGCCTACGAAGATGGGTCGGTTCTTCGAGTCCTTCAGCATCTACGACGCAGCCTCCCTTGCCGACGTTCATGCTTTTTGCTCCATACTGCAAGTCTCAGAGTATCAGCGGTGTGCTCTGCTTCACCTTTCTCTTGCCTCCTACGTTCTCTCTTCTCTTTAGTAATGCTATCACACATTACAATATTTTTGGGGTGCTGTTATTAGCAAATTCACTTTCGTTTCTAGTAAATCAGAAAAAAATAGATTCTGTCATTTTTTGCATTTTTTTCTCTTCCCAAAAATTACTACTAGCAAATCAATCTTATTTTTTTGACAATTTTTGCATTTTTGAATTTTGATCCCCAAATATCTTTCATTTGAAAAAGTGATCAACATAAAAGTTGTAGTTCTTGATGAGATATACAACTTTTATGTTGATCATTTTTTGATTTGAAGCCGTTTAGGCCTTCAATTTGGGCCCTAAAAAAGACATGCACGGAACGTACAGATTTTCGGCGTGACTTTTTTCGGAGCTCAAATTGGGGGTCTAAACTTCTTCAAATCCAAAAGTGTTCAACATAAAAATTGTAGATCTCGACGAGATCTACAACTTTCATGTTGAATACTTTTTGATTTGAAGTCGTTTAGGCCCCCGAAAAAAGTCACGTCGATCCCGGACGTCCGTACATATGTACGACGTAACTTTTTTCAGGGGTCAAATCGGGAGTCTAAAGTGCTTCAAATCAAAAAGTGTTCAACATGAAAATTGTAGATCTCGACGACATCTACAACTTTCATGTTGAACACCTTTTGATTTGAAGCCGTTTATGCCTACGATTTGGCCCCCGAAAAAAGTCACGGCGAACCCGGGCGTCCGTACATATGTACGACGTAACTTTTTTCAGGAGCCAAATTGGGGGTCTAAAGTGCTTCAAATCAAAAAGTGTTCAACATGAAAATTGTAGATCTCATCGAAATCTACAATTTTTATGTTAAACACTTCTCATGAAATTGTACGTATAAGACGCAGTTCAAAAGAACGTATATATTTTTATATACACTTAACTCGTATATACAACACATCCTTATAGGAATTAGAAATCAAATATATTTTTAAACCGACCGATATTTTGTTTAAAAATTTTGGTGCAGATAATGATATTTTGTTGAAAGAACAGTTTTGGACATACTAAATATTCGCGGTATTTTGACTCATCTATAATGCTAACACAAGTGGTTGAATGAATACATTTGAAATCATCTGTAATGTCATTATATGCAGCGTGTTATTTTGAAAGAATGAATGTTTAAAACAAATTTTAAATTTTTTTTTTTAAAAATTTATGTTAATTTACTAGTAACAAAATGGTTTTCAAATAGCCATTTTGAAAAATGAGAGTTTGCTAATAGTAATGATTTGCTAGAAATCAAACTGAATTTGCTAGTAACAGCACCCTATTTTTGACCTTTCACAACACTTTTGTTTGCAATATTTATAAAATATTATCTAAACAAAAAATAGATAACAGTTTATAAATGTTTCAATCAAGTAACAATTTTTGACAACTTTTGTGACGTAGCATTCAGTAAATGATGTTTTTTATCCATTATCGAGAACATTTGTTAAATGCTGTATCTGCCGATGCACTTTAAGCAACAATTATATTTTAAATGTTGTACAACACGGATACAATTTCATGTTTTTTTTTCTCAGGGAAATTCTTTGTGAATGTGTTGCGGAACTCTACGGTGTGATGATGAACGTCGCCGGAAAAGTAGCAGAGAGTTTGGGTTTGAATGGTTACTCCTTCGAGGAATGGGCATGTGGGGCAAGGCTTCACCTTTACAACTTTAAGGAAGAAGAAGACATCGGGTCGATTGGGCTGCCGGGTCACACGGACTCTAACTTTCTTACGCTCGTGATAGAAGATGACTCTGTCGGTGGTCTGGAGATCATGAACGCAAACAAAGATTTTGTGGCTATTGATCCTGTACCAGGAGCCTTTCTTGTTTTCGTCGGCGATGCTGCAAAGGTACATCACCCCGCAGTGTACATTACGTCCAATTAATATTATGTATTTATTTATGTACGAGCATTCTTGCACGGACTATGCCAGTGCTCCAGACGTCAATGAGGGTTGTGCTCATAACAGGGCCACATATATATTCATAGTACTTTAATGTTTCAATATTTTTTATTATTTTTTGAAGTGGCTCCCACTCCTCTCTCCTCTCTCTTTCTCTCTCTACTCCCTCCCGCCCTCCCCAACGAAATTTTTTTTAGTACGCTTAGCGTACATGTGCGGGAGAAAGGCCGTTCGTCCGATTTTGCTTGGTAGATAGTGCATTGTTTTTGTTTTTATTTATTTTTTCCTTCATTTTTTCGCAGTTGTTGGATCAAAAGGTAAACGCCCCAGATTTTTTCCCGCTTCAGCATCACGGAACGCTAAGCGTACATAAAAATTGCTCCTCCCCAACACCCCTATAATCCTCTTTCTATTTCTTTCTATTGAAGTGAGTCCCACCCATCTCTCCTGTTTCTACTCTCCACCCATTCTCTCTCTACTCTCTCCCCCCATTCGAAGAGGATCCATTTGCCGATCTAAAGGTTTATTTGACACTCCGTCCCGGTGGCACGCCGGCGAGGAGAGAGACAACGCCCAGTGAGAACGGCGGACTGGTGCTCGGCAATCTAGCGCCAAAACGGCCGGGCTGCTACCCTTTCAGGCCGGGCGTTTTCAAAGGGCGCTTGCAAACCAGTCCAAACAGGATTAGTGAACCAGTCCAAACATGATTAGAAAAAAAATCTAAGAGTGGAGAGTTTTTTTATTTAAAAAAAATATAAAAGGTTGGGGATTAGTGAACCCGTCAGATCCTCCTCAAAAAAATCTAGACCGTGAAATGGATTCCCTTCATTTCTGACGAAATGGAGAGGATCCCCATCTCATTCTAACACGGCCCTCGCTCTCTCTGGTATGATGGATGCTCTTCCTCTCTCTCTCTCCTTCATATCTCCTCTCCCTCTTTTTTATCTCTCTGTCCATCTATTGAAAAATAGCGGTCACAATTTTTTAGATAGACTTTTGAAGGACCATTAATGTGTTTATTGTTAGTGTATATTTGGACGAATAACGGGTTCGGAGGCATAACGGGTCAGTTCGGGTACATGGTTAACCAATACCCATAGTAACTCCTAAGGGTTTTGCCTATTTATACCCACCTAGGGGCAACGGGTAGGGGATTCCACCTAGATCCTCATCCGGATGCTTCGAGCAACACTTTCATTCTCGAAGTCTGCCCCGTTGTTCGTGCATCCAGTAACCGTCTCTCTCGTTTTTTCCATCGCTGAAATCGGTAGAAACTGTCGCCATTTCTGCGATAACCGGTGCCGCCGCTTGCTAAAATCCGGAGGAAGAAAGGGATAGCCGCCGGCGTGTTCTGTCGCGGGAAGTAATCGGGAATTGTTCCGTCGCCGTTTCTCTGCTGTTGCAGTTAGGGCAGAAAGGAAAAAATCACGCTGCCTCTCCTCTGCCACTTCCCCATCCGACGCCGACTTGTTTTGAGAAAAGGAGGAACCCGCCGACTGCAAGGACAAGCCTCTGTGTGGTTGCCGATCGGGAGAAAACGCTGAAAGTCGATGTTTTGTTTCTTTTCCGCCGCGTATTGCGAGATCGGAAAGAGGTTTTCCGGTTCGGCGATTATGTTTTCCGCTTCTCCCGATTTTCATTTCGCCGCCTAGGTCGCGACCGCTCCCATCCTCAAGATTGTGAAATAGACTTTCGTGCCTTGGAGCCTTCTGGTTTTTTGGCGTCCACAGGAAGAAAGAAGACTAATCCAGCTCGTGTTTTCCGTCACACTCTCCCTCGTTTTCTCGTGCGTTGTTGCCTCTCTCTCGGTGAAAATGCTCATAGTAGGATCTGGATTGTAAAGCTGCTCTCTCTATGTGCTTCATTGCTCTATTACAAGCCTGGATCTTAGATCTAGGGTTCCTATTATTGTTCTCCTCATCAGCAAGGAGAAGTAGAGAGCTACACTTCTTTACAATTCCTGGAGATAAATCTGCCTCTCAAGTTCAAGATAATCGAGTCTTCCCTAGAAAAGTTCGTGACAAAAGTTCTCTGTATGGGATCTCTTGAAGAAAGTCTCCACTGTTATTTAGTGGAGTTCCCAGATCCAAGATCTCAGAAGTATTTCGGAAAATCTGTTCCTTGGCATAAGATTTTTGAGCTGTGGTCATCGCCATAGAGTGCATGTGTGCAACTCTCTGTGTAATCTCTTGCTTTTATCGAGCATTGTCACTTGGAGAAGGTGTGCTTCTCAGAAGACGCACTGTGTTTCTGTTGAGTTTGTTGATCGAGTATAGTCTCAGGTGACTGCATTCAGTCAGAGAGGAGCAAACAAAATTTTCTAGATTGGATCCGAAGAATTGTCATTCCCACGCGGATCAGGTGACTTTGTTCTTTAATTTTGTTGAAATGTACTACTATGATAAAGTGAAATTGCAGTTTTTCAATCCCACTGATTTTCATGGGTGGAAACTCCACGTTCAACCTGATTTG
Organism: Platanthera zijinensis; assembly: GCA_039513925.1. Classification (NCBI taxonomy): domain Eukaryota; kingdom Viridiplantae; phylum Streptophyta; class Magnoliopsida; order Asparagales; family Orchidaceae; genus Platanthera; species Platanthera zijinensis. The sequence continues at coordinate 36,888,018 of CM077078.1, forward strand.
AAAAATAGGCGATTTACCACACACTGCTCAACGATTTCGCCACTATCCGAGAGGATGTGGATGAATATCAGTGGAGCAAAGACGAGGAAGTTTTGTAGGATTTGACTTTTGAATCCCCTGAATCCTCGTCTTACTATTGACCATAAACAAATTGTCTCATCATTAAGTCTGCAATGGACAGAATGAAGAAGAAAGAGAGAGCCCCACAGAATACTGCAAACATGTTGGTATTCTGAGTGGTGGCTGGACAACGCCGCTACCTGTCATGTGTCTAATGACAAAGATCCTCTAACTAAGGCCATAATAGTTATGAAAAAGGTGGAAAACTGCAATGGAGAGACCAAGGTAACTCATGTTGGGAATGATACATTGGTCTAGCCCTCAGGTAAAAATTTATTTTTGCACTAGCTGCTAATTTAGTGTCTATTAGTTTACTTTGTGAGGCTGATATGCCTTTTAATTTCTATAGCGGTAGAGTAACTTTGTCAGTTAACTCATACTATGTTGGATGTGCATACGTCCAAAATAGGATGTACCGACTAATTCTAGCAAACAAGTTAGTTCAACAAGTTCAAACAAACTTAGTTAGCCCTAAGACTCTACATGAGAGATTAGGACACGTGAACTATAGAAAAATATTCCAAATAACTAGAACTCACCAGATCACATTAGACACTAAATAACCGCCTGAGAAATGTGACGTGTGTGCTCAAACTAAGATCACTAGAAAACCTTTTAGTGTGGTTACTAGGAACACAACACCCCTAGAGCTTATACATTCCGATATATGTGACTTTAAAAGTTTTGTCACCAGAGGAGGAAAGAAGTATATGATCACATTCATAGATGACTGCTCTAGGTTCTGTCACATATATCTTTTTAAAACTAAAGATGAAGCGTTTGAAAAATTCTGTCTTTTCAAAACGAGGGTAGAGAACCAACTAGACATAAGAATTAAGAGATTTAGAAGTAATAGATGAGGAGAATACATGTCTAGTGAGTTCCGGGGTTTCCTTGCCTCTCAAAGGATCATAGCAGAAACCACTACTCCTTACTCACCCCAATCGAATGGTATAGCCGAGAGAAAGAATAGAACGTTAACAGATATGTTGAATTCTATGCTCCTCACTGCTGGCATGCCTACTGCCTATTGGGGAGAAGCAGTTTTAACTGCAAACAACATTCTAAACAAATTTCCTCATGCTAAGTTAGACGTCACACCCTACGAGCTTTAGTTTAAAAGACCCTCGTCTTTAACTAAACTTAAGACATGGGGCTGCATAACCTATGTCGGGATCTCTGACCCTAGACGGTCTAAACTTGGACCTAGGACCAACACGTGTGTCTACTTAGGTTGTGCTGAAGATAGTGCTGCAGATAGATTCTTAGACCTGTCTAATAATATAATTATTGAATCTAGGGATGTTGGGTTTTTTGAGGATAAGTTCCTTAAGGATAATAACCTGTCAATCCCAAGTATGCAAGCAACTATTACTGAGGACGAACCTGAATCAGTACCGAGACCCTCTTATTCAGTTCCGGTAGGCAATAGTGTCCTAGAGTCTAGAAGGGCTTTAGTGAGAGAGCGAACTCCCAGAACCTTTGGTAGTGACTTTATCACTTACCACGTTGAGGCCGATCCATCCACCTATAAGGACGTGATGAGATCAAGAGATTCATTACTCTGGAAAAAAGCCATTGATGAAGAAATGAACTCTTTGCTTCAAAACACCACCTGGACGTTGGTTGATAAGCCAAAAGGGGCTAAAACTATAGGGTGTAAATGGGTTCTGAAAAAGATGCTCAATCCTGATGGTAGAGTAGCTAAGTATAAAACGCGCTTGGTGGCTAAAGGTTTCACACAAGTTAGTGAGGTGGATTACTTTGATGTATATTCACCAGTGTGTCACTTAGCAACCATTATGATCCTACTTGCTATTGCGTCTATTGAGAACTTTATTGTTCATCAAATGAATGTTAAGATTGCGTTCTTGAATGAAGATCTGACCGAAGACATATACATGAGCTAACCTGAAGGCTTCATAGTAGACGGTCACGAAAGTAAGATCTGTAAGTTAATCAAATCGTTATACAGACTAAAACAAGCACGAAAATTATGACATGAGAAGTTTGACTATAGTGTAAGGAATATGAGATTCATGTCGAGTCTCTCGGACAAAGGTCTTTACATACGTAATAGATCGAATAAAGTCGCTATAATATGCTTGTATGTGGATGATATACTGATTCTTGGTTCTGATCAATCCATAGTGGATGGCGTGAAGTCAGAACTAATGAAAGAGTTTAGCATTAAAGACCTAGATGTAGCTGAAACTATACTAGACATGTAGGTGAGCTTTGGGAAAAATGACATTTCCCTAAGTCAAAGCCACTATATAAAGTCCATATTGGATACGTGAGAATACAGTGATCGTAGAGCAGTATTACAATAATCGCTTGAAGCCCAATGATGGAGATGCGGTTATACAATTAGATTATGCTAAACTGATTGGTAGTCTCATGTATGCTATGGTCTGCACAAAACCTGACATAGCCTTTACGGTCGGCATGTTAAGCAGATTCACTAGTAATCTTAGTCAGGACCATTGGGATGCCCTTGATAGGCTGGTGTGATACCTAAAGCACACCCAAACGTATGTATTATGTTACCATGGTCATCCTCCAGTTTTGGAAGGATATTCCGATGCATCATGATGCTCGGAATTAAACGACAGCAAGTCCATTAGTGGATTTATATTCACACTATGAAGAGCAGTTGTAGCCTGGAAGTCCAAGAGGCAGTCATGTATTGCACAATCTTTTATGGAATCTGAACTCTACGCTCTAGCTTCAGCGGGAGAAGAAGCAGAGTGGATAAGAGATTTGGTGATGGACATTCCACTATCAAGCCTGAAATTGAATTTTATTGTAGTTTACTGTGACAATCAGACTACTAAAATGATTGTTACGAACACGTTGTTCAATAGCAAAAAAAGACAACTACGGATGAAACAAGCTTGGTTGACTTCTCTTATGAGTCAAGGGATTATGACCCTTATGGATGTGAGTTCGAAAGATAATATTGCAGACGCCTTGACAAAGGACTTAAATAGAGTTCTCACAATTAAAACATCGGGGGAGATGAGATTAAATTTCATAGAAATATGAAACTTCCTCCAATGTTTATGTTTTATGGTAAGAACCTATAGTTGCAATATTCAAGCATCTAATAACAGACTGAAACCCCAAATAATTTCTTGATGAAAGCCAAATATGGTTAGATGTTAGTCATTCCACAGCTGATGACTTAACATTTTTCTCGTTGTAAGTCGATTTGAGAATTATTCAATTGAGAATAGAAAGTCGTTGTACGAGTTAATCTAACATTGGTGAGCATAGCACATTATTCTACATTTGATAATGTTACAAATATCGGTGTGTCAAATCATATGATGAGGTACATAGTGGTCACTAATGAGTAAGATAACAACATTTGATTTATTAAAATCAAAACTTGACTGGTCCTAGCTAGACTGAATAGAGATGCTGACAATGTTACTTCATTACTGCTACAAGTACTAAGCTCATTTAGGTAGAGCTAATTTACTTTGATACGCCACTGTATATGTTTATGAATTCATAGAGTCTGACTCATGAAATTCTTTGCATGCACTGGTGAAGATGGAGGAGAGAAAGTAGACTTTAACTTGGATGATGATGATCTACTCTCTGAGTAGAATTGTTACACATTTATCCATTATCATTTTTATTTTTCCAGACTTATTTATTATTGAGTAGCACTTTTGCTTTTGGATGTATTATGTTATTGTTTTAAAAACTCATGTTTGTGTTTTTCTTTAAAAACTGTGCTAACTCTTATGAAAATGTGTAAAGTCGGAAACTTGTTTTGTTATTCTCCACTTTATGCACTCTGAATCGTACACGTTATTTGTCACAAATATAAGAGGAGATTGTTAGTGTATATTTGGACGAATAACGGATTCGGAAGCATAACGGGTCAGTTCGGATACACGGTTAACTCATACCCGTAGTAACTCCCAAGAGTTTTGCCTATTTATACCCATCTAGGGGCAACGGATAGGGGATTCCACCTAGATCATCATCTGGATGCTTAGAACAACACTTTCACTTATATGATTGATTACTTATGTATTCTTTTAATATAAATATAAATATAAATATAAATATAAATAAATAAATAAATATATATATATATATATATATATATATATATATACACACGAGTGCCCGACACGGGGCTCCGCCTCTATGGCCACGAGCCACAGTACGCGGCCGGCGATGGCGGGCTCCGCCCGCCCCCCGGCGGGCTTCGCCCGCCTCCTGATGACAGTACCCCCGGCGTCGCCCCCTCGGCGGGCGAAGCCCACCTCCGGCCCTACGGTTCCGCGCGACAGTACCCGGCCTGCGGCGGCGGGCTCCGCCCGTCCTGATGCAGTGGCACCTTTTTTTATATATTTAAAAATTTAATTTTTTATTATTTTAAATGATTTATATATTATTTTTTCAATATATTAATTTTATTTTTTTAAAAAAAAAGAAAATAGCCTAATTCACGGTCATCTCCACCTCTGGCGGTGGAACCACCTGCGGCTTGATCGGAGACCCCCGGTGGGTTCGCCGGGAGCCGGCGAACCTGCCAGCGGTATTCCGGTGGCGCTCCGGCGGGGCCACCGCCGGCGGTGGCCCCGCCGGAGCGCCACCGGAATACCGCCGGCAGGTCGGCGAACCCGCCAGGGGTCTCCGGTTAGGCCGCCGACGATGGAGATGACCGTGAGAAAGGGGAAGAGCGTTTTCCTTAATCGGGATTTAGGAGAGAGAGAGGGTGAGTATTTGGGGGATTTTTTTATTTGCAAACCAAATACGCTATTTGAGAGCTTAGGAGTAAAAAAGGCAAATTTGATGGCTCATATAATTACCTTATTTTCGAACTCATTTTTATTGACAGACCCTGATACTTCTTTTTAGAATAGTATAGATGTGTGTGCTTGTGTGTGTGTGCGCGCACGCGCGTAAGTGTGTGTATTATGTAGCAATATTGTTCCTAATTATATGAATATACATGCATGGATGAGTTGAAGGCATGGAGTAACGGGAGAATGCGTAACGCGATGCACAGAGTGATATGCAAGGCGGCCACGCCACGAATCTCGATCGTCTATTACCTACTCGCGCCGAAGGATGACAGGATAGAGCCTGAACCAGCTCTTATTGATTCCGACCACCCAAAGCTCTACCAAAGCTTTATGTATGGAGAATACCGAAAGCTCAGAAATGCATATCATTTGAAGACTGAGGAGATGATATTTCCTCTCTTGAAAGCCGAAGAGCATCAAGTTACAATTTCAACTAGCTTGAGTGATAAATTACTGCAATCACTATCGAATTACCTACATTAGTATGCATTAGTACGTACTTGTAATGTATATTCCTGCTCTATTCAGTCATTCTTTAATGACTGTGAAGCATATATTTGGATTATTTTCATGTGTATTTGTTATTTTTTTCAGTCACACTATTTAAGCTATTTATATGTTTAGTTTTCAATGTGATTTGTGTTTAAAATAGTTGTTTAATTGTATATAACTCATAATTAATTAATAGGAGAGCAATACATGTCGCATCCAGATGGCACAGCTAGTATATATGTATGTACTTGAGACTTTGGATCTGTTTGGGAGGACTTATTTTAACCGGTCAAAAGGGTTACGACCGCATGAACCGGACCTTAATTACTATCCGGTTCATGCGATTGTTCATGCGGTCGTAACCGCTTGACCGGAGAAAATAAGCTCCCCCCCCCCCAAACAGAGCCTTTGTTGTGGGAGGAAGCATTGCCGTCAATCAAACTAAAGTGAAATTTTATTACAAAAATGTAACTAACCATGCAAAGCTGTGTATGACACCACAGTAAATGTTCATATACTTGGAAGCCTCATATTTGAGGTAATATTGAAGCTTTTCAATTTATTCTATATATTTTATATTATTTTACCCTGGAGGACCGGAGGTAAGAGAAAGAGGGGTTGAAAAATCTCGGGTGTTGATACGTGCATATCATGTTTAACTTTGTGCATAACATTGCTATGTGCACACACAGTGAAATTTTATTTACAGGTCAAAATGTTTTTTAAAATATCAAAATAATTTTTTGATTTTTTTCTTTGATTCGAAAACAATAGTCTTCTTTTCCCTTCTCATTTCAAAAAAAAAAACAAAATATAAATCATAAAACAAAAAACATTTTCAACATTCATCCAAAATTTATTTAGATGATAAAATTTAGTTGCATCAAAATTTTCAGATTTCATTATTAAGTTCATGTTGACATGCACGAACATAAAGATATGAAAATTAGTTATGCTGTGAATAAATAAAATATTTGATTGTTCTTATATTAAGGCTCCGTTTGGGGGGACTTATTTTCACCGGTCCAGCGGTTACGACCGCATGAATCGGGCCTTAATCATGGTCCTATTCATGCGGTCGTAACCGCTTGACCGGTGAAAATAAGTCCCCCTAAACGGAGCCTAAATTTAAAGTACTAATATCTCTTGAATAATACATAAATCTCCTCATTCATAAATCCCAAAATTTATCTGATCCCTACGTGAGAAATACTATTAGATAGAAAAGTTGAATATTAAGTATAGTAATGAGCCCAAAAATAATTTGTACACACATTTTCAAGAAACGGTCAAATTTACTACATTATCGTCCAACTGTTTGTGTAATTGTCAATCTGTTGCAACTGTTTCATGATACCTTAATCACATAAAGTATATAGGTGGAAGTGGACACTCTTTTGTGATCAACAAATGTATTAAATGATTACCATTCAGAAAACCAATAAAAAACATCTTCGAATTCTTTGGAGGTGCATAATATAATAATAGTAATGTGAATGACTGATATTTTGAATAATGAACGAAGATGATATTATATCAAGATGCAACTATCTATCCAATGTCAGGCATGAATATCCAATTTTCAAGAAGCGCTAGAGTTGCATTACAATCTAGAGATACAGTTAACTCTAGTCGTCTTACATCTCCAAAAATATGAGTATACAAACTGTCATTATTAGCAATTTTTACTACACCATATCATGCATTTGGTAGCGCTTAATTTGTAGCGGTTATGTAAACGCTACCAAAAGATATTTATGGTAGCGTTCATAACTGCAACTGTAGAAAAATAAACGCTACTATAAAATATCATTCCTATAGCATCAGTTATTTTGTCGCGGTTATAAAAACACTACCAATAGAAATTTATTGTTGTGTTTCCAACCGTTACTAGATATTATAACCGCTACTAGATCTTATATTATAATTAAAATAATATTTAAATACAATATTATAATATATAGCCTTAAATATCCCGAGTCCCAATCATCATAATTTATACAAGTTTCATTTCTTCGTTCTCCACAGCCGCCCCACTCGGCCTCTCATTAGGGTTTCCGCCGCTCCTCGCCTCCCCCGCTTCTCGCCTCCGCCGCTCCTCACCGCCATCTTTCTTCTCCGCCGCTCGTCTGCTCCCAAGATCTTAGGTACGTGACTCGTGAGTGCTTCATGGTTCGATCAAGTTGTATATGAGATAATTAATTTGTTCATAACATCCAGTTCTCCGTTTCTCAGTTAATTATTGATTTTGTTCTTTAAGATCTGTTTTTGATTTCGTTCTTTAAGATCTGTTTTCCTTGTACACAATTCATTACTGATTTCGTTCTTTAAGACCCATTTTGAATCCGTTTTAGAATCGTCTTTTTCATGACACTTCTCTGATTCTATCTTTATTTTGCTCTCACAGCCTTTTTTTGGTTTCGTCTTGTATTTAGATTTCCAGTTTATGAAGTTTTAAAGTACATTTTGGATTAACATTTTGTTCTTATCGAGAAGAACAACCAACATAAAGTTTGCATAGGTAAGACTATGACTGCTCAACATGTAATACTTACAAAACAATGTTTCAAACCCACTCTTTGTTTATATTGCAGATAGAAAACTTCACTGATCTGACCGTTCTTGTTCAGTCTCCTAAAAATCACAAAGTAGTTCTTCCAAGGGTCAATCATCTGCTATTCTCTTGAGGTAATTTAATTTTAAAGTTGATTATTATATAGGTTTGAACATAAAAGCACCTTTCACACTTCAGCTGTTTCTGTTTGATCAATGTTTGATCATACTAGCTAGGCCATGTAAAGTTAATTCGAGGCCCTTCTTAATAAATGTCTTCCTCACTTCCATCACTGCAGTGCATCCCCTAAGCAAATATAATACAGTTTTCTTATATTTGATTTGTGTTTTGAAGCATAACTCTTGATTTATTAGTTGGTATTCAATAGTTTAATTTAAAATAATATGTTGTTAATTAACATTGTCATTTTATTTGAAGCATAACTCTTGATTTTAATATGTTGTTATTCATTAGACTATATTTATGTCACCAAGTTGCAATATTGTTGCTTGTTTTTATGTATGTTTATTCCATCAGATAACAGGTTGGACATGAACATGTATGTTCTAAGTTTGCAGATGATTACATATCCCTTTTCATCTCATAATCCTTGCTTCTTGATGTTTCTATTTTAAGACAGCTTTCTACATATTTTATGTCATAATTCTTCATGTTTTCAATATTAGTTTAAAGTTATGAATAATTGCTTCCCAATAATTGTTCAATAATTATCACTATGCTTATTTCTTCTTCTTTAGATATACATTTGTGATTTTGCTAATGGATAGAGATAAGAGTTGGATGACCCTTCCTAGATGGCATCATGATTACATTAAAGGGGTTGAATATTTCCTTCAAACAACATTTGTCCAAGAAAATCAAGGGGACGAATTTTGTTGTTCATGCAACAAGTGTGTTTTTCGTTTTTATCATACCAAGGATATCGTGAGAGATCACTTGATTGTTGAATTGAAGGCTTTATTGATTGTTATGATGAATGGGTTTTCCACGGGGAAAGTGATGAGATAAATATTGACAATCGAAATGATGATGGTGGGTTCATCCATGATGACATTGATGGTATGTTGCATGACATGTATAGAAACGTTGAACAAAATTCTCCTCTGCCTCAAGAAGATAGGGGAGAAGCAAGGGAAGGGCAAAATGAAGACGCCAAAAAATTTTATAAGTTAGTAGAGGAAGGCCAAGAGCAGCTGTATCCTGGGTGTACTAGTTTTTCTAAGCTATCCTTTACTATTCGTTTGTATATCAACAAGTGTGTCCATGGAATTAGCAATGAAGCTTTTGATGATCTTTTGTGTCTGCTAAGAGAAGCCTTTCCAAATGCAAAACTTCCTGATTCTTTCAATGATGCAAAAAAAAAGTGAAGGATTTAGGTCTTCATTATCAAAAAATACATGCATGCCAAAATGATTGTATGTTGTACTAGAAGGAGCACATTAATGCTTCATCTGGTCATATTTGTAGATCTTCTAGGTGGAATTCTGAAGGAGATAATAAAGAAAAAGAAACTGATTCATTAGTTAAAAAGCTCGTCAAAATCCAGCAAAAGTTCTATGACATTTCCCATTGAAGCCTAGGCTTCAAAGGCTATTCATGTGCTCAAAAACAACTGATTTGATGACTTGGCATGCTAATAAATTGCCAAAGGATGGAAATTTAAGGCATCCAGCTGATGGTGAAGCTTGGAGAACTATTGATGCCTTAGATCCTGATTTTTCTATGGAACCTCGGAATGTAAGGTTTGGCCTTTCCAGTGACGGATTCAATCCTTTTCGAATAATGAGCAGTGTCTACAGCACATGGCTTGTGGTGTTGATTAATTATAATTTACCACCGTGGCTAAGCATAAAGCCAGAGTTCTTGATCCTGTCTCTTCTAATTCAAGGACCCCAATCTCCTAGAAATAATATTGATGTTTATCTGCAACCACTGGTTGAGGAATTAAAGGATTTGTGAGAGTTCGGTTTGGAAGTATATGATGCTTCAAGGAATCAAACATTTCAAATGCGTTCAGCTTTATTGTGGACAATCAGTGACTTCCCAGCATATGCCATGCTATCAGGATGGAGCACTAAAGGAAAATTTGCATGCCCTTCTTGCAATTATGAAACATCTTCTCAATACCTAAAACATAGTAGGAAGTTATGTTATCTGTCCTCTCGGTTGTTCTTAAAGGAGGACCACCCTTTAAGATTTGCTACAAGATCCTTTAATGGGAAAGTGGAAGTAAGGACAAAACCTACCCCTTATCAGGACAAGAAGTGCTGGAGTTGACGAATTTTGAAACGGTGTTTGGCAAAAAACAGAAGAGAAAGTTAGCCAGCGATACCCCATGGAAGAAAAGATCAATATTCTTTCAGTTGCCCTATTGAGAGCATAATCCTTGTCGTCATTGCCTTGACGTTATGTACATTGAAAAGAATATATGTGAGAATGTGCTTGGAACTTTGCTAGACATCCCAGGAAAGACAAAAGATCATGCAAAGGCTCGCTATGACCTTAAAGAGATGGGTATCAGAAAAAAACTTTAGCCTTTTTTTGTAAGAAACATAAAAAAACAGTCTTCAGGGCAGCAACTTTCTCAATGACAGATGATGAAAAAAGAACCTTTTGCGGTGTCTTAAAGGCTGCTAAGTTGCCATATGCTTGCTCATCCAATATATCCCGCTTTGTGCAAGGCAAAAAACTTTCAAAAGGATATAAGAGTCACGATGCACATATTTTAATGCAATACTTGCTTCAAGTTGCTGCTAGGAAGGCATTACCGAAATAGGTTGCACTAACTTTAATTAGACTTGGGTCTTTTTTCAAGTCCATATGCAGTAAAGTTATCAAGGTTCGCGACCTTGATCTATTGCAGAGAAAAATTATTGAAATACTCTGTCAACTTGAAAAGATTTTTCCTCCAAGTTTTTTTGACGTAATGGTACACTTGCCTATTCATCTCATTCATCAAATAAAACTGGGTGGACCGGTGCATTTTCAATGGATGTATTGGATGGAAAGATATCTTTGTAGATTGAAATCATATGTACGTAATCAGAGTCGTCCAGATGGATCTATTGTAGAAGCATACCTGGCAGATGAATGTTTAGCATTTTGTTCAAGGTATATGCATGATGGGGTGAAAACAAGATTGAACAGGTATTCTTGAGAACAAAACTCAGGTGAAACACATTCTACTTTTCCCTTTATACAAATGGGTTATCCGCTAGGGGGAAAGAAGAAAAGAGGAAGAGGGAAGAAAAATTTGAAGGGTGAGGCTATTATGCTAGATAATACTAGCTTAACATTAGCTCATCGATATGCTGTCTTCAATTGTGGAGATGAAGAAGTTGAGAAGTACATAAAGTAAGTCAATAATTACTTTGACTACTTTTTTCTATTAATACACATGCATTACTTTGAATCAATATCATCTGATTATTTATCCTAACTTTATTTCATGTAAATGTAGAGAGCATAAAAATTTGATTGATAGTAGACGTGGATCGAGTAAATGGGCTAAAGAGAAGATGCATAGTCAAGATTTTGTGCATTGGTTTGAAGCTAGAGTAACTAATAAACAAGTTTTTAATTACATAAGCTGGCTTTCCAAATTTCCAAATCCAGTGGCAAGGAGATATAAAGGCTATTGTATTAATGGTTATAAATTTTATACCAGGGAACGAGATGGGAAATGCAAGACTCAAAACAGTGGAGTTACACTTGTAGCAACAACTCCAAGTTTTGCTAGCTCAAGGGACCAAAACCCTATTGTCGGCAATGTAGAATATTATGGGGCAATAGATGACATAATTGAGATAGATTATTGAGGAACATTTAGTGTTGTCTTATTTAGATGTGTCTGGTTTGATGTTCTGAAAGATGAATTTGGGCTTACATGTGTTAGCTTCATAAAGCTCTGCTACATGGATGATCCTTTTCTGTTGGCTTCTCAAGTCCATCAAGTTTTTTATGTACAAGATCCTTCAGAAGAAGAATGTCACTATGTCCTAAAAAATATTCCTAGAGATTTGTTAGATCTTGACCAATCTTTAGTACCTAGTGAAGAATCATATTGGGCAGATGCACTTAATGTTGGGGTTGATGTTAATCCAGCTATTGGAGATGATGATGATACTTGGTGCAGGCGCGATGTGACTCTTGAAATGCCTTTTAGTCCTGATGATCTTGATCGACAAGAAATTCAAGATGATTCAGAATGATTTTGAATGTGTATTTAGAATATAACTTGTATGACTTGTATCATTTTAGTATGTCATGGGGCCAAACAGAGTACTCAAGTATGATAAGCTGCTTACTTTACTCTTAACAAACTTCTTTTATTTAAGATAATGTTATTTGCACACTGTTGCTTCATGCTTCATTTTAAGTTTTAAAATATTTCTTATTTTTTTTACTACAAGTGTATTTTTTCCTTTATGTTTCTTGGCTCCATTTTCAGATATGGGCAATGAGCCCTTAACCATGTTTGGGACCATACAGGTTTTACCCCTTTTTTAGCATGATCTAAGTCTGTTCAATTAAATTATAACTTCTACATATGCTTTTAATTTATACTTGTTGACTGAGTTTTAATTTATAAGCTTTTAGGCACAATGCAAGGAAAGAATCAGAGCCGACAACCAATGAAATATTGTAAGCCGGGCTCCATGGTCCATTATCTACGAATGAAAAAGAGAAAACATGTGAATGATGATTTGTTAGAAATACTTCAACCTTGTCCTGATGAGCAGCCTCAAGAGCTAGAAGTTGCTAATGTTGAACAAAATCTTCATGTTGTTGTGGAAGATGATGTAAATTTACTGACAATAATTTGGAAGATTTGTTTCTAGAGGAGGAAGAACTTAATAATCTTGAGGAGGATCGACACGAAGAAAGTCTGACTATAGGGAAAGGGAAAGAGACAAATGCAGAGCCGGAGAAAGGTAAGTGTGTTTGGAGTGTTTACTTAATCTTTTGGTATTGTCTGATGTAATCAACATGTATTATTCTTTGATATTCTTTGATTTTTGCAGCAATCGAAGCACAAAAGTGTAGGGGGCGAACCATGATGAAAGAGATACACAGTAGAAAGTTTGAGCATCGTGTTGTTATTATCTTAAATGAGTACAACCAACGAATAGGACCTGTTAAAGTACCAGTGAACCAATTTTCAAGTTTTTTGGGTACACTGGCTCGAATTCCAAGTCTTTGTCGTATAGATTGTACAGATTGGACGTTGCTGAAGACTAAAGAAAAGATGTGGAGTTATGCACAAGTAAATTTCATACTTTTATACCTTTTCTTTCTCTGTTAATTTCTGTGTTTAAATTAAATTTTTCACAAAACTTTTTTTTGGGTAGAAAAAGTGGATAATTCCAGATGACGGAAAGAAGTGGGTTCTTGCAACAATTAATGGTAGCTGGCGAAGATATAAGATGATAATCAAACAGAAGTTTTATAAGCCATATGATAATGACAAGGAGAGACTCTTGAATCGACCAAAAGGTATTCTTGAAGAACAATTCAAGGGATATATCGAGAAGGTAGGGTCCAAGCAATATAAGGTATGCTATTTTGAGCATATAAAATTTTTTTGGTTTGAACTTTCCTTTTTTCCTTTTATTTGAAAGTTGATACATTTTGATAATGTGTAGAAATTAGCCATAAGAAATAAGCGATGCCGGAAAAAGCAAAAAAATATGCACACAACCGGTCGAACAAGTTTTGCATGTGTAAGAAATGAGCTGGTATGTGATTTTGTGATTCAGGAATTCAAAACTTACAATTTAATATGTAGCTTATAATTTAATCTATTGTCATTTACAGCAGAAGGCTAATGCAAACAAAGAACCTCCCACGGCAGTGCAGATGTTTACCGAGACCTGCAAAAGAGTTGTTACCCGAGAGTACAAGAAATCGTTCGAATATACCCAACGAAAAATTGTAATTATGATTGTTATCTTTCCACGGCAGTGCAAAAGAGTTGTTTTATTAAATACTAAAATGTGTAAGTTGTAATACAGGCTGAAATGGAGCAAATGCAAGCGCAACAGAGCGAGAATTGTAGCACAAATGATCCGTTCAATGTTGTGATGTCGAAGGAACATACTAGTCGTGTTAGGCTAATGGGAAAGGGTGTCACTAAATCTGATTTGAAGGCATCATCAACAAGTACTAGTACATTGGTTGATGGCATCAATGTAAAAGTTCCGGTAGAGCTTGTGCAGTCTATCACCGCAAGGGTTAAGGATGAATTGACGCAGGAGATTCTTTCAACAGTCTTAATCAACCTCCAACGTGTCATTCCTAATTTAGATTCGGAATCTATTATGGCTGGATTTGCGGCAGGGATCATATCTCCAGGAGATGCCGTTAGTGGACATGGGATAAGGAATGCAAGCAGCTCATCTTTTGTTCCTTTTGAGTAATGTTTTGTTTGCATTATGGAAAATTAAGATGTTTTGTTTGTAAGATGCATAATTAAGATGTTTTAATAGCTTTAACTTTTAGGAATCATAAAATGTTAATTAATAGCTTTAACTTGTGTAGTTAAAATTTTGAACCTTGTTTATTTGAGATCGACCAACTAGATTTTCGTCTTGGTTTTATGATTGACTACATAAAAATGCATCATAGTCAAATTTGATCAGTGTTGTCAAAGGTTACTATAAAGCTACTGTTGATCAGATTTGACACCCATACTATGATACCACTTGATGCATTTGTTTTTTCATCTATATAAATTGCAAGTTAAATGCAATGGCATTTGTAATTAAACACTACATAGGATTTCTCTATGTATCATAAGTAATCTAGAGGCTAATTTTCTTATCCCAGATTCAGGATGAAACTATTGCTTCATATGCTGAAAGGTTGCAGAAGACGCAATCTCATGTCAAAGAGGGATGCTTTCAGTTTGTGTACTTAACTCTTCTTATGGTTGCTATGATTATTTTTTTCCCTCACAGCTTCAAAGGCATATCCAAGCGGATGTTTTCCCATGGGTCCAGAGGTTGCATCAGAAATAGCAATGTCTTCAGCGACGTCTTTTAAAGGTGAGTCTTAAATTCAACTGTCACCTAATAGCTCTTTTCCTTATGGACTTTACTTAAAATAAGAACACATGCCGAGTCTTTTGAAAAAGATTATGAGAATAGTGGAAGGATTGGAGGGCAGAGGTCTTCGGATGCCATTGATGAAAGAGGAACTTGTGCTAACTGATAAATTGGATTTAATGCTAAGACAGGTCTGTTACTTCTTCACTCCAGCTAGTTTCCCTCTGCACATGCAAAACTTAATATATATATATATATGTATATTGTTCTAGGTAAAGGGACCGGTTGGAGATCTGTCTAGGAAGCTTCACAATCTGCTATCCTTAGCTAGTGTGCAGGCCAATGCAGGTGGCATAGGAGCCAGCTATCATTTAGGTTCTATCAAAATAGATGACCAAAGTCTTGTGGACTTGCAAGAGGTATGGGAAGCTCAACCATTTCCATGTGATCATTAAAGCACTGCTCTGTTTGATCCTTTCTTATTATTGATATAAAGGCTAACATGATATTAGAATGAAAAAACCTTTGTTTATTACATCTTGCATAAGGTGTATATAAAAATGGAACTAAGTACATAGAAAAGGCTATAGTATAAATGTTTACGATATATCTTTTGTTCCAACACTCCCCCTTCATTTAGGAAGTAAATATTCATCCCCAAATTTCCTACTGGAGAACCAACAATTGAGAGGATCATTCTTTAATCATGATGTCAACAATGTGCACGTTGCTCTTGGTAGATGTTAATTGAATTATGCCATTGAGAAACTTCTAGTGGATAAATTACTTGTCAATCCCAAACTGTTTGGTTCTATCACGTAGGTTTTGAGTTATGTTAATTGTTGATTGATTACCACAATAAATCATAGATGAGTGAGAATACTCAAATTCTGATAACAACCGCTTGAGCCAGATAAACTCGCATTTCTCTCTCTGATTGTAAAAATTTGGCCATGACATTTAATTTAATTCCAACAAGTTGCTTCTTTCATTCTTTTTAATACTAAAAAATTTTCTCCAATAGAAATAAATATCCGAGATATGAAACACTTATCATCACAAGATCCTGCCAATCAACATCCAATATGCCATTGATGATATTCTTTTACTTGCAGGATACACAGGAGGAACACGAGTACTGAAGCAAATGGATACTATATTTTTGTGCTTTTTATGCATTGGAGTATTTGAAGCTGGATGCACATGTGACTTGACTAGCTAATTTAATTAGAATGAAATGAATGCAAATCAGCAAACAATGTTATATATATTATATATATAAGTACATTAGCTTTTGGTGTGAGAGCTTGGTTGTGAAGCAAGAGATTGATGATTTTTTTTCCTTTCTGTGCATATATTGTAGTAATTGTATCGATATTAATATGTATGGATGATATTAATAAGTTGGAGAGTTATATATGAATATATGTTTGTACTTAATTATTGGATTGTGTCCATCTTTTAATTTGATGTATATATATATATGTATATATGATGATGTATATATATATGGATATTGAATCTGAAAGCATGGATGGATATTGAATCTGAATGCATACATGGATACATTTTATGGATGAATATTAATCGTGACTGGCCATATATAATTAGGCATAATATTCACTACCACTGAAAAGTTGTATTATTAATCATCTTAATCGTTAATTGACATTGACAGTAAAAATCGTTGCTATATATACGGATAACCGCTACCATAGAAAAACAAAATTGTTGCCAAATGCAAGTATAAACGCTACCATAGAGTATCGTAACGTACGTACCGTTCTTGGGTAAAATGAAATAATCGCTACCATTGAAAATCATAACCGCTACAATAGATGCATCTTAAGTAGTGATTTCAAAAATGCCACAATACATTGGGTAACCGCTACCATATACTATGACCACGGCAGCGGATGCAACACACACGCAACCGCTACCGTAGCCCTACAGTAGCGGTTTTTTCAAATATAGTAGCGGTTTTTGAGCGCTACCAAATGCATGATATGGTGTAGTGTAATTTGTTGTCAATTTCTTGTGCACTTATCAATTCCTTGTGCACTTGTAGTTAATTTCTTGGAAAGAATGCTTCAAATAAGGTGAAATGTTGTTATTCATTTGGGGAATTCACGAAAAATCAATTGCACATAACTCAAATATGTATAAATCCACAAAAATAAAAAAAAAGGAGAAATTCACAGAAATCAAATATGTAGAAATTCACAAAAAAATGGAGTACAACGAAATTGGAACGTCGGGATTCCTAAGAACATATTGCAAGGGGAAATACACAGAAAAAGATCGACAATCGAAACTAAAATTTTGGGAAGGGCAAGGACGGCGACAATAATGGTCTCATAGTAGGCAATACGATTTGTCGTTACAGGTGGTGGAATTGGTGTAGGTCGTGAGATGCAGAGAGTTTTGAGAAAGTGTAGTTGGCGAGATAGGGGTATATTGCGAGATGAATGAGTTCACCTTCAAGTAGGTCACGCGGGTGTGCCATGATGAGGGATATCTATTGGCAGTGGACCGACGACCAGAATCAAAGGGTCATTCTGGCGGACATTTTCCACCAAATTCCATGAAATTAAAGCACAATCGAGCTTGATTTTGATTCAAAATCCTTATAGGATGTTTACACTAGGGGAAGAGGAGGAAACCTCACCTCAAAAGGCAGTGTTCTCCTGACCGGGTGTAGGATGTCATGGCTTGGTCGACTATGGGCTCTCCACTCTTCTTGAGGGCTTCCACTCAATTTATTTGCTTAGATATGAGCTTTTTGAGGAGAAATAGTGGGCTTTTATAGGCTGAGGAGGAAGATGTCATCTTCCTCCCCTTCCTCCATAGTCAGCTATAGTTATATATATGGCTTGTTGTAACCTTGTTGGCTTTTGATGAGATCAAAGGCTTTCTCTCAGCTTCCTAAGGACAAGGTGGGCCATAATTGTCTCCAAGTACATCTCTTGAAGTATTTCCATTTTTGAATCATTTTATCTTAAGAGAGCTTTGAACTTTAACTTGGGTTAATTAGCCTAATCATGGGTTATCTGAAATTGAGCATGGGGTTTGAGTCAAAGTGTGGTTAGAGCTTGATCCTTGAGCTTTTGGGCTAGTGTAGGGCTAAGATATTTTTGAAAATGGGTTTAGGGCTTAATTAAACCATGGTTTGTGCATGGCTAATTTTGGTTGACCAAGTAAACAATTTTTGGAGTTTATCTAACCTTGGTCATGAGTCATGGTGTGGCTAGCTCAATTGATCAAGAATATTGGGGTCAATTAGGTTTGATTTGGTCAATTTGGTCTAAATGCACCCTTTACCCCGTTAAGGGTTCCACCTTGTCTTCAAGGTGAGGTAGTGCTTATTAGGGTAACAATTGGTGGTTTGGTTAATTTAATTAGATCATGAGGAAGGAAATGGTTGCCTCAACTGGTTAAGAGTGGGGTCAATTGGGTTTCATTTGGTTAATTTTATCTAAATGGACCCTTTACCCCTCTAAGGGTTCCACCTAATGTTTAAGGTGAAGTAGTGCCCTAATTGGGGTGTTAATGTTCTTCTAAGGTGCCATATAAATTTGGGATATTACATAGATAAACCCATAAATAAACAACTAGATGAATCCACTGGACAAACCCCTAAAAAACCCTTAAATGAACCCCTAGAGGAACCCCTCGAACATCCCCAAGACAAACCCCTAGATGAACTCCTAAAGAAACTTCTAGATAAATTCTTAGATGAATCCTTCGAAGATCTTCCTATGAGCTTGAAGGGATCCTCAAAGATCTCGCAAAGGCCTTCAAACACCCCTTTTGAATTTAATCGCGCACATTATGCCACCCCCCCCCCCCCCCGCACACTTCACCTTGTGCACATTTCACCCTGTGCACATTCCACTCCACGCACACTACTCTCTACTACCTGCAATGAGCACACTGCTCCAGATTTCTCCGCACGCAACCAGAGACTAGCCACAGATTCCATACTGTGCCAAACGCATGCCCCTAGCAGCCAAGCATCAATAGAAGGCCACAAAGCATAGTGAGATAGTTGTTTCTCTCTGTACATATGAAAAACACTTAGCTCCACGAGCGGTGGTATTCACCCTTGGAGTCTCTCCCTCTCTCTTTCTCCACAATTATAACGAGAGGCATTATGTTGTCTTCGAGTTCTCTACAAATCTTCTATAACACACCAAGATATAGTGAAAGTTTGATCGGCACTGTCTGGGCCACATAGTTTTTTACCCATTTCCGAGAGTTTTCACGTTAAAAATTCTCCTACCAGACGTCCCACTTTTCCATTGACTTTTGTGTGTTTGACCGCTCTCAGGCTAAGACTGTTCGAATTAGACCGATCTACCGGAGCATCAAGTTGACCCGCAACACATCTAATTTGTGATATATGTTGTCGTTGCCGCAAAAAAATCACAGTGATTATTTTAGGTCTCATTTGGCGCGGTATTTTTGCACAAATCATTTGATTCATGACAAACCAAGAGACAAATAAAAATAATAAATAAAACTACTTGAGCTCTACAAAATTTGCTTTATTAGCTCGATGATGTATATCATTGTCCTTGGAGAAGCTACATTGACGTGCATCACGTGTGCACCAAAAATTTAAAACTTGGGACTGATTATTGTAGGAGTTTGAAATCTCAAGTTCCTTTTTTATATATTGCAGGGAAGAAATATGAGATAAAACCGAAAGGAAGAAGAATACAAGATAAGAGAAATAAATTTGCAATGCAAAACATTTCATCATTCATACTTGATTGAAAACAGATACATGTCATTTGATTATATGGGTCCAACGGAAAGAAAAACAATTGTGAAACAAAAACATCATTAAAGAAGTGATACTTAGATATCCTGATACATTCAATTAGGCATAAAAGTAGCAGCCATCAAGTACAATTTCTTATACCACGTCTTGGACTGATGGCAGTGAAACCATTAGGTTTTTTCTGGGTTTTGTAAATTGATTTCTGTGAAACAGCTTGGTAAAGATGTCGATGAGTTGTAGGTCAGAGGGGCAATACACGGGCTTTGCTTCATCCTTTTCAACCTTCTCATGAATTAAATGGTATTTAATATCTGTGTTTACTCTTGTTATGAAAATTAGGTTTCACCGTGTGAGAAATAGCTAAAATAATATCATATTAATTGAGTATCATAGCACCATAATCTTCTCCAAACAACTCCTCTAGCATCCTTTTTAGCCATGTCCCTTCACAAATAGCATAGGAAATAACCATGTACTCGGCTTCTGTAGTAGAAAGTGACACGGTTTACTATTTATGAGAGCTCCAAGCAATGTGACTGGATCCATAGAAGAAGAAGATGTGGCCTTCTGCACTTATTTTATCATCATGGGAACCTCTGTAGTCTGAGTCATTATAGCCAATCAAGGAGGGATTTTGATCCTTTATGTAGCTAAGACCAGATTGCTTCGTCCCTTGCACATAACGTAGAATCCTCTTAACAGCATTTAGATGAATCTTTTCTAGTTTTCTAACAAACCTAAAGATCAAATTTATAGAAAACTCCAAGTCTGGTCTGGTGTGGGTGAGATAAAGGAGTGGCCCAACCAAGATCCCATAATGTTCTTCATCTACTAGCTCATCTCCCTCATTAGTTTTGTTGAGTTTTTCATCAGGAATTATGGGGGTCAGTGATACATCCGAAATAGATTTACTTATTATATGCAAGTGCACGTGCCAGATCAAGTCATATAAGGTGAGTTAAGATCGTTTCCATAGAGAACTGATTAATTTAGCGTTCGCAAGCACTAGCTCTACCTTTTCTTTAAATTCAAGCGGATTGATTTAGAGTGAAATTTTTTGATGATAGAAAATTAAGATAAAACAATAACAAAACTACATAATGTTTACTAAAAAATTCTTTTATCAAGTTGAGAAAACAGTCTTGTACGTTGATTTCTTTTGTCTATTAATGTGAAGAGTTTTAAGAGTGAACCTTCATAAAATGCTTGATTACCATGTTGCAATAATTTAAAAGTGGACGTCATCATCTTTCGATCTCAGAAATCCGTTTACCCTAATTTCCCTAGTTATCTCTAACTTAGGTAGAACAAGAATAACATAAAGCGCACAAATCAATGTTGCTAACATAAGATGAAATCTCTTTCTTTATTTGTGCTATATTGATATTTATGCTATAATTTCATCACTCCTCTCTCAAATCTTATAGCGTGGTATAAATATGGAATTTGGCTAAAGATTTGTGTGACTCCTCTCTCAAATCTCGCCACGTAATTTAGAAGAAGAATAATTAATCCAAAATTTTTATAAAATAAAAACACAAATCCAATAAAGATAGTTTTTAAAATAGTCATAAAGAAGAAACTAAAAACCCAACATTCACAATAAAGTAAAGTACTTTTAACATACAAGACCTAAATATTTAGTTCATGGTAGATGAAACCGCACAATAAGAAAGAACTTACTAGACATGATTATGAAAGTTTAAACACTGCATGAAATTGACTTCAGATCTCGCTTCAAGGTCTTCTTCCTTCTTGCCAGTGCATCCAAACCCTAGCTTTCTTTTTTTTCTCCAAGATGATGGTTCTCTAGATCTCTCCCCTCTAATGTATTTCATTTAAAAAATATTTGGCTGAATTTTCCCATCATCCTTCTTTATATTGCTACCCAACTTCCTTTTTATCAACCCCTCAATGTGCTCTAGTCAAAAATCTCAAAAAGATCATTTTTTATTTATTCAAAATTATCATTTTAATGGAAATTTTTTTAATCAAATTTTATAGAATTTCAAACTATTCTAGATGATAATTCTGCATATTTATTGCTTGCCAAAACTGAGTCAAGGTCCCACATTTTTGAATTTGAAATCGGCGCAATTTGAATTTTAATTTTTTAAAATCCAGATCCAGACTTGTTGCAATAACTAAAATAGATTATTGCAATAATCTGCTCATATCAAAAATATAAGTTCAGTTTTACTTCTCCAGATTGAATTCTTTAGCATTTCTAGCAAGAAAACATAGGAAAAATAATCAAATTAATCCAAAATAAAATAAATATGAATTTATTTTTATTTTTACTCATTTAAATCTTTTTTCTCATTATGATGAATATTAAATCAGAATAAAGCACTATATAACCTTTTTTTGGAAGTTATCAATCGGCCAGGGACTGCAATCAACTATATAACCTTCATGTTGAATAATGATAGTTCATTTTTACTGGAGATAAAGCCTTACTGGAAGAGATAGGATATTATATTTGAGTGTCAGGCCCTTGAAGCCTATTACAGCCCATACAAGACCTTATGCAGTCTGTAAACATAATTTTCTTTCTCATCTTTTGTGAAACAATCTGACTGTTCAACATAAATCTTTTCACTTAGCAGCCCATTCAAGAAGGCCGGTTTAACATCCATGTGGTGAATTGGGAAGTGGTTGTTGGTAATAACAGCAAGAACGAGCTGGACGGTCTCCATACGAGTCATTAGAGAAAAAGTTTCACAGAAGTCCTTCTATATTTTTGGTTATAACTTCTAGCATCAATAATCCTTGCTTTGTGCTTAGTTACTTCTCTTGATTCATTTTACTTAAATTTGTACACTCACTTCAACCCAATGACATCCTTGTGGGCTGGCCTTGACACCAAACTCCAGATCTTGTTCTTCTTAACTAGATCAATCTCTTCTTTCATGGCTTGTGACCACTGCTTTGATGTAATTGCATCATTGAAAGAGGTAGAGATGTTATGAAAAAGTAAAGCAGTAGTTTCATCATATATATCTGTGAGGAATCTCATCCTCCTAGACGGTGAGGAATCAATTGTGACATCATTTGACACTTCTTTTTCTGGTACAATGGTATTTTGCAACTCTTATATGGGTTGCAAAAAGTCCTCCTCATTTAGTGGCTCCTAGATGGGGTTCTGAGCTAACTCAACTGGAGCACTATGAAGGATAGGATTGTCCCTTGCTTCTGATGCCTAATTTCAACAATCATTCTCATGGAACACCACATTTCTTGTTATGCTCAGTGAATGGGTTAGATTGTCTATAGGCTTTCCTATTTTAACTATACCCTATGAAAATACATCTAACACTAATATTGTCAAGCTTTTTTCTTTTCTCCTTAAGTATGTGTGTAAATGCAGCACATTCAAATGTTCACATATGCTCCAGGTTTGGCTTATTCTCAAACAATTTTTTGTTGGGTGTGATGTTCTTGAGAGGTTTAGTAGACACCTTATTCAAGATATATACAACAATACTTGTTGCTTCGTCCAGAAATTTTTTTTGGAAGTTTTTTGTGAATGAGGAATGTCGAGCTATTTCAACAACATTTTGATTCCTCTCAACGATCCCATTCTGCTTTGGGGAATATGCACAGTCATCTCATGTCTGATCTCTTGATTTTGACAGAAATGGATTAGAGGGTGTGTGGTAAATTCGCCCATGTTATCACTTCTAATTGTCTTTATGTTTCTTTCAAACCTTTTTCAACTTTTCTCTTAAATTATAAGAAACAAAAATGTTTTTTATTTTTGGGTCAAGAAGTCACTACACCATATCATGCATATGGTAGCGCTCAAAAACCGCTATTATATTTGAAAAAACCGATACTGTAGGGCTACGGTAGCGGTTGCATGTGTGTTGCATCTGCTGTCGTGGTCATATATAGGGTATGGTAGCAGTTACCCAATGTATTGTGGCGTCCTTGCAACCGCTACTATAGGTACATCTATTGTAGTGGTTATGATTTTCAGTGGTAATGATTTTTCCATTTTACAGCAACGGTTAGCATAATCTATGGTAGGGTTTATGCATGTATTTGATAACATTTATGATTTTCTATGGTAGCGATTATCCATATATATAGAAACGGTTTTTATTCTCAATGATAACGATTATGGTAATCAATACAAGCAGTTTGAGAATAGACCCAAAATTCAATAATATTCAATTTGGAGGCAAGAGTGGAACCAAAATTCAAGTACAAACGTGATTTCACAACCAAGAGTTAAAATTTTCAATGTGATTACAAATGTGATTATCACTGTCATTCCCAAGCCAAAATTCAATTACATCTCAAACACTCAAATGTCATTCCCAAGCCAAAAGTTAAAATTTCAAATGAAAAATAATCCAATTAATTATATATTATCATCAACTAGATGACAAAAAAATTAAAACTTTTCACCTCAACCCATATATCTTGAACACTCAAATTGGTAACAGAATCAACAGAATAAGAAATTCCATGCTCCTCCGTCAATTTTTCCACAAAGTTTGTGGCCGGAGACCTCAACGCGCGCGACACCTCCAAGTTTTTCTTTTGAATACTTCCGGTCGATCACAGTCAGCTTGCTATCTTAAGCAGAAGAATGAAATCCCACCATAAGCTTAGCGCACTCCCTGTGTTGAAGCCAAAATTGACCTAAGACTTGGGAAACTAGGAACAGACCCTCGGCTCTAGCATGGAGGTCCCACCTCACACCCGGGAGACCTTTGAGGTCTCCCCCTCCCTAGCCGATGCTTGAGCTAGGTGCCTTGGAGGAAGAAAACCAAGGGGATTTAAGTGGATAAGAAGTGAAACTCTCAAAGGCACCCTCAAGGGTCTATTTATAAATTTTCCAAGCACTGGGGTTAAAAATGACCAAAATGCCCCTAGGGCAAATAAGCCTCAAGCCAATAGCAAACCTCCACACAAGGGGGTCAAGAAGTAATTCCCCCCAGGGCAAAATGGTAAAAGCGTGGCCCATAGAGGTCTAGGGGGCGGAGGCCGAACCCTCCACAGACTAGCCTCCTGAGGCGAGAAGGATGGCCGCCCGGTCTCGCCCCACGGGATAGCCGCCTGGGGCGAGAGGGTTGGGTACCCCGTCTCGCCCCGCGGGCTAGTCGCCTGGGGCGAGAGGGCTGGCCGCCCCGTCTCGCCCCACGGGCTAGCCGCCTGGGGCGAGAGGGATGGCCGCCCGGTCTCGCCCCGCAGGCTAGCCGCCTAGGGCGAGAGGGCTGGCCACCCGGTATCGCCCCGCGGGCTAGCCGCCTGGGGCGAGAGGGATGGACACCCCGTCTCACCCTGCGGGCTAGCCGCCTGGGGCGAGAGGGCTGGTCGCCCCATCTCGCCCCGTGGGCTAGCCGCTTGGGGAGAGAGGGCTAGCAGCCTGGGGCGTGAGGGCTGGCCGCCTGGTCTCGCCCCGCGGGATAGCCGCCTGGGGTGAGAGGGCTGGCTGCCTCGTCTCGCCCCGCGGGCTATCCGCCTGGGGCGAGAGGGCTGGCTTGCCCCGTCTCACCCTGCGGGCTAGCTGCCTGGGGCGAGAGGGCTGGCCGTCCCGTCTCGCCCCGCGGGCTAGCCGCCTAGGGCGAGAGGGATGGCCGCCCCGCCTTGCCCCGCGGGCTAGCCTCCTGGGGCGAGAGGGCTGGCTCCCCCATCTCGCCCCACGGGCTAGCCACCTAGGGCGAGAGGGTTGGTTGCCCGGTCTCGCCTTGCCCTAGGCTAGGGTGTCGGGGACGGGATCCTGGTCTCCAGCCAGTCCCGCCATCCCACCTTGCACCTAGCAAGCCAGGGGGGTGCCGACCTTCTTGCCACAACCGCCCCCCTAAAGGGTCCGGGGGAAGATGCCGATTTTTTCTCCCCCTACTAGTATATTTCCATGGCCAAGCCAAAATTAGCCACCAAGAGTACAAAACTCTCCAAAAGCTTAAAAACTCAGAACTGGTCCCATGCCTGCCGGGGGGACTCTATTCTGCGAATACAGGGTTGTACACAATCCCCGCTCTTTTCAAGGTTAGCACAAGCTCGGAAAGAAACATCCAACCCAACGTATTCGCTAAGTGGCATCTTCTCACGGTTTGAAAGATTATAAGATCTCTCCGAGGGGTCAACCTGTCATGCCAGCTTGATGGGAGCCTTGGTGGCGAGACCTCCTCCGGGCCAAAAAGCACTTAACCTCCCGGAGGGGTCAACCTGTCATGCCATCTTGATGGGAGCCTTGGTGGCGAGACCTCCTCCGGCCAAAAAACACTTAACCTCCCGGAGGAGTCAACCTGTCATGCCAGCTTGATGGGAGCCTGGGTGGCGAGACCTCCTCCGGGAGAAAAAACACTTAACCTCCTGGAGGGGTCAACCTTTCATGCCAGCTTGATGGGAGCCTGGGTGGCGAGACCTCCTCCGAGCAAAAAACACTTAACGTCCCGGAGGGGTCAACCTGCCATGCCAGCTTGATGGGAGCATGGGTGGCGAGACATCCTCCGGGCGAAAAATACTTAACCTCCCAGAGGGGTCAACCTGCCATGTCAGCTTTATGGGAGCCTGGGTGGCGAGACCTCCTCTGGGCAAAAAATGCTTAACGTCCCGGAGGGGTCAACCTGCCATGCCAGCTTGATAGGAGCCTGGGTGGCGAGACCTCCTCCGGGCAAAAAACGCTTAATGTCCCAGAGGGGTAAACCTACCATGCCAGCTTGATGGGAGCCTGGGTGGCGAGACCTCCTCCGAGCAAAAAATGCTTAACGTCCCGGAGGGGTCATCCTGTCATGCCAGCTTGATGGGAGACTAGGTGGCGAGACCTCCTCCGGATGAAAAGAAATGGGCATCCACGAGACGTACGCCTGCCCTGCTAGCTAGTGAGAGCCTGACAGCGGGACCATCATCGGAGCAAAGAGGACTTAGCTTCCACGAGAGATCAACCAGCCCTGCCAGCTAGTGGGAGCCTGGCAGCGGAATCATCTCGGAGCTAAAAGGACTTAGCTTCCATGAGAGATCAACCTGCCCTTCCAGCTAGTGGGAGCCTGACAGAGGAATCATTTCGGAGCTAAAAGGACTTAGCCTCCACGAGAGATCAACCTGCCCTGCCAGCTAGTGGGAGCCTAGCAGCGGAATCATTTCGGAGCTAAAATGACTTAGCTTCCACGAGAGATCAACCTGCCCTGCCAGCTAGTGGGAGCCTGACAGCGAAATTATCTTGGAGCTAAAAGGACTTAGCTTCCACGAGATATCAACCTGCCCTGCCAGCTAGTGGGAGCTTGACAGCGGAATCATCTCGGAGCTAAAAGGACTTAGCCTCCACGAGAGATCAACCTGCCCTGCCAGCTAGTGGGAGCCTGACAGCAGAATCATCTCGGAGCTAAAAGGACTTAGCCTCCACGAGAGATCAACCTGCCCTGCCAGCTAGTGAGAGCCTGGCAGCGGAATCATCTCGGAGCTAAAAGGACTTAGCCTCCACGAGAGATCAACCTGCCCTGGCAGCTAGTGGGATCCTTGCAGTGGAATCATATCGGAGTTAAAAGTACTTAACCACCATGAGAGATCAACCTGCCCTATCAGCTAGTGGGAGCCTGGCAGCAGAATCATCTCGGAGCTAAAAGGACTTAGCTTCCACGAGAGATTAACCTGCCCTGGTAGCTAGTGGGAGCCTGGCAGCGGAATCATCTCGAAGCTAAAAGGACATAGCCTCCACGAGAGATCAATCTGCCCTGCCAGCTAGTGGGAGCCTGGCAGCAGAATCATCTCGGAGCTAAAAGGACTTAGCATGTTACCTGAACACTATTAGAATTCAACATCCTCCAACGGGGAAAAAGAGTTAGGTTACATGACCCCCCCCCCCCCCACTCTACCGGTCGGGGGCTGGACTCATTACAACATAAGAGAAAGATACATGACTCCGCCGAGGCGAGGCTTCTTCAGGGGTCTGGGCATGATGGTCATCCTCCGACTCCATCCCACTGGACACATCCATCCTGCTCAGGCTCTCCATGACCTTCTCCATCTCCTCCGCCTTGGCCAACCAAGAGATGGTGTTGACAGCCGCGATGTAACACTGCCTCGCCATCCTGGAGTCTCCCTTGATCCTGACCTGGATCCCTTCTGAGCTCAACTTGAGGCACTGGTGAAGGGAAGACGACACACAACAGAAGGCACTGATGAGGGGCCTCCCGAAGATGGCGTTGTAACTTCTTGGGGCATCAACAATGACGAATCTGCAAGTTCTTGAGGTCCCCCTAACTTCACCTAGTGTCCGACTCCACCTTCGACTTCCTTCCTCTCCCATGAAAATCTAAACAGGGGTCCATCCGAGGCCAGCACCCTCCTTAGCTCTACCTTCATCCCATCAAATGCTTTCTTGAAAATGACGTTGACAGAGCTTCTATTGTCAACCAAGATTTGGGAGATGGTAAAGCCTTCGATGGCGGCCTGGATGACCAGGGCGTCGCAGAATGGATCCTCAAGCTCTTGCATGTCCTTTGACGAGAAGGTGATCTTTTCTTCCGGGGGAGGGGCATGGGATGTCGAGGCAACGCTCCATCGGTACATCACATGGAGACTTGCCTTCCGAGTGGCTTCGATCCCCCCCCCCCCCCGTGGATCACAGCTATACCACCTCGAGGTCCTACGTCGACCCGGTCCTCACATACATCATCTCCTCCCCCTCCTTGGGGTAGAACTTCAATCCGCTCTGGCGGCTGCTGCTAGGTTGGAGCTCCCATTCCCCTCACTTCCAGGAACTTGGGGCAGGTAGCCGTGGCATGACCCTCAGACTGGTGGAAGTCATAGTACAATAACTCTACCATGTCTCTCTCTCTTACCTGTCGATTCCTCCTCTCCCTTCGACCAATTGCCATTGCTTGCTGCGGTGGGGGCAGGAGCTGTCTTGGGGCTTGCCTTTGAAAGTTGAACCTCCCTTGGCCCCCATGAAAGTTCCCCCCACCCTGGATGAGAGCTCTTCCTGGACCCTGGGCAGGTCCTCCTTGCTGTCTCCAGCCTGGTTCGGACCCTCCTGTCCCTGGAACCCCTGAGCTCTCTGCTCTTCTCTCTGTCTTCCTTCCTAATACCTTGAGCCACCTTGCTCCTTTGGCTCCGACTCTGTTAGCCTTGCAAACTTCTTGATAAATGCCGAGTTGGCCGCCTCCATGGCTATCTCCTTAGACTCCCTTTCCATCAGCTCCTCGAAAGAAAGGGGGGCCTTTTGGGTTAGGATCATCTTGAAGAACCCCTCGCGCAACCCCACCATGAACGTCATCTGGAGCGCATACCCTGGCATCTCCTAAACATCCAGGATCTCCTCCTGGAACCTGTCAACATAGTGAGCCAGCGACTCCTCGGCCCTCTGCCTTATCAGAAAGATGGACTCAGGACTCCTCTTCCTCTTCTTGGAGGTGGAGAAGCGGAGCTGGAAGCTCCGGCTCAAGTCCTCGAACCCATAGATTGACCTCAGAGGGAGTTGACGAAACCAGTCCCTTACCTTCTCCTTCAACGTGATCGCAAAGAGGCGACACTTGAAGGCATCTGTCATCGGCCTGATGGAGACGGCATCCTCGAACTACTGCAGGTGATGGACGGGATCATCCTTGCCGGTATAGTAAGCCATGTCTGGCTCTCTTAACCCCTCGGGAATGGGAGCTGAGATGATCAACTCGCTGAAGGATGACCCCCTCAGGGGTGCTCTTGCCACCTCTACTCGTGCGACCTGCTCGCCTGGAGGGCTAGCACTCGCCGGGCTGGGGAACAGCTCCCGACTGGGGAGGTCTCGCTCGACCCCTTCCCCCATCCTTTTCTTTCCCAGGTCGCCTACCTGGTACACTTCCTTCTCCCCCTGCTGGGGTCATCTCGCTTATGCCTCTGGGAGGCAGCTCACCGAGACCCCTGGGGGCTAGTCCCTGGGGGGTGGGGGTTGAGCTGTCAGCCCGAGGGGCAATTCTTCTAAGCATCTCCATGATGCCTTGGATGGAAGCCATGAACTCCTCCCTTCCTACGAAGGGTCCGGGGTTGGGGAGCTCGCCGAGATCATCACTACCTCCCTGATTTCTGGCCATGACACTCTTCCGAGATCTTCTGTGTTGGTCACTCTCCACGCTCACCGCACCAAGAGTGTTGAAGTCAAAATTGACCTCTGTGGAGTTCGGGGTCCCAAAAGAGGGGTGATCTCACACCTACTACACTCGGAGGAACGTCACGGACCTAAGACCTAGGAAACTAGGAACAGACCCTCAACTCTAGCGTGGAGGTCCCGCCTCACACCCGGGAGACCTTTGAGGTCTCCCCCCTAGCCGATGCTTGAGCTAGGTGCCTTGGAGGAAGAAAACCAAGGGGATTTAAGTGGCTAAGAAGTGATGCTCTCCAAGGCACCCTCAATGGTCTATTTATAGATTTTCAAAGTCCCGGGGTTAAAAATGACCAAAATGCCCCTAGGGCAAATAAGCCTCAAGCCAATAGCAAACCTCCACACCAGGGGGTAAAGAAGTAATCCCCCCCCCCCAGGGCAAAATGGTAAAAGCGTGGCCCATAGAGGTCTAGGGGGCGGAGGCTGAACCCTCCATGGACTAGCCGCCTGGGGCGAGAAGGTTGGCCGCCCAGTCTCGCCCCGCGGGCTAGCCGCCTGGGGCGAGAGGGCTGGCCACCCCGTCTCGCCCCGTGGGCTAGCCGCCTGGGGCGAGAGGGTTGGCCGCCCCGTCTCGCACCGCGAGCTAGCCGCCTGGGGAGAGAGGGCTGGCCGCCCCGTCTCGCCCCGCGGGCTAGCCGCCTGGGGCGAGAGGGCTGGCCGCCCCGCGGGCTAGCCTTCTGGGGCGAGAGGGTTGGCCGCCCCGTCTCGCCCCGCGGGCTAGCCGCCTGAAGCGAGAGGGCTGGCCGCCCGGTCTCGCCCCGCGGGATAGCCGCCTGGGGCGAGAGGGCTGGCCGCCTCGTCTCGCCCCGCGGGCTAGCCGCCTGGGGCGAGAGGGCTGGCCGTCCCGTCTCGCCCCACGGGCTAGCCGCCTGGGGCGAGAGGGCTGGCCGCCCCGTCTTGCCCTGCAGGCTAGCCGCCTGGGGCGAGAGGGCTGGCTGCCCCGTCTCACCCCGTGGGCTAGCCGCCTGGGGTGAGAGGGCTGGCTGCCCGGTCTCGCCCCTGCCCAAGGCTAGGGTGTCGGGGACGGGATCCTGGTCTCTAGCCAGTCCCGCCATCCCACCTCGCACCTAGCAAGCCAGGGGGGTGCCGACCTTCTTGCCGCACCCGCCCCCCTAAAAGGCCCGGGGGAAGATGCCGATTTTTCCTCCCCCTACTAGTATATTTGCAAGGTCAAGCCAAAATTGGCCACCAAGAGTACAAAACTCTCCAAAAGCTTAAAAACTCAAAACTGGTCCCACGCCTGCCGGGGAGACTCTATTCTGCGAATACGGGGTTGTACACCCTGCACCATAATCAGGATGGTCAATTACAAACATGTTGTCTAACCGCCGAAAAATTCAACAATAAATACCACCAAGCAGAAGAGTTTTGACCTCAGCCGCGACTCTGAAAAACCAGTATGATACTGCAAAGTTTTGGTCCACGGCAGAGTCTTATTCAGAGTGCATTGTATATTCCAAAGGTATTGGCTGCAAACAGCAACACCAATAATGCATGCCAAAGGTACTGGCTGCTCCTGCACATGAATTCCAGACTAATTAAGATCTAATGAACTAATTCAGTCCTGGAAAAACATGCATCATACTCTTTTTCAACTATTTTGTGGAATATGATGCTAATGACATAGACGATATAAGAAATCACTGAAAATTTTGACTGACTAGGCTAGTCTGTAATTTGGAAGAGAAGTTCCAGAAATATTAAGGATGAATTGTGGTGCTGGCAACTGTGGGGCAACTAATTGGGTTGTATAAAAGCAATTTTATGCTCTGCGCACCAGCCAGTGGAAATTTAACTGTATATGTTTTGGTACTTCTAGCAAGTGTAAGCAATGACACAAAAAGAGAAGCAACTCGCATGATTTCAAACAAGAGGCAAGAAAAACGAACTGTAGATACAGTACCTGTTTAGATCATCAATGTGCTTCAGTCAAATGAGAAGCATTAACTTTGACTATTTCCCTTGTTCTACTTCCAAATTACCTAATAATAAAAGAAAAAACTAAAAGAAAAGGAAAAAAAGGAACAATTGGGAGATAGACGAGTAAAATATAATAGAATGACTAATGTCCCTCCAAGAAAAAAGAAAAAAATTATATGCTGCATTTTTATAAGAGATAAATACCATAGAAAAATGAACCCAAGAGTATTGGCACCTTTGATTAGGCATCTAACAGGAAATACATGAACACACGGAAACGTTTGAAACTCTCGAACAATAAGTATATGAAAAAAAATCATGATAAACGGAGCCTTAGTTAACATGCTAAGACAAAAGAAACAATAAAAAGGGATAATCCTAGCAACATATAAACTATGTTCAAATGAAAGCTTATATTCAATGAAATGCCATGAAAGAACACATGAGATAGTAAAAGAAAGTTCAAACCTATGGCCTTGAGAAGAACAGAGGCGGGAGGACTTTTTAATACACCATTTTTGTCCTGCGGTGTGTCTTCGAGGAGGTTGAAGAGAGGCAGTGAGTAACGGCGAAGAGTCTGCGGGAGTCGGATGTGAGAGCAGATTTCGGAGTTCCGGCGAGAGGCATGAAATGTGGGAGGTGCGGAGAGGAGGAGGCCCAATGTGTTCAGGCTACCGGAAGTTGCGCAGATCTGGATGGTTAAGGGGAAATCTGTGAGGCTTTTTGGTAGAGGAAGGTGGAGAGGAAATTAAAGAAACCAACCAAGATTAAGAAGATTTTTATGCGACGGTCACTTACGATCGGTGATCGGGAAGTAGATTTTCAGGTTGTAATTCGCAGTCGGCGACCATTCCCCCACCGGCGAAGCTTCACGGGCTGCGACGAATCTTGGTAGGGTATCGCGAGCGAGCCGAGGAATGCTGGAGGCGACGCCGTGTCCGTGTGGTTGGCGTTTCACGAGCTAGCAGAGGAGAGCAGGAGGGTCCCTTATGTAGTCGAATGGGGAGGGTTTCGTGAGCGGGGCTTCCGAGTGCTCTAATTTTGCGACGGCGGAAACATAAGTGGTGTATATATTGTGCCAAAATCATAGTTTTAAGAACATAAATAAATTTAGGGGATCGTTAAAGAAAAACCAAATTTGGATATACGTAAACCAATGTTAATGACAAATCATATATTTTGAAAAATACTCTGTGCAAATCAAATTGTTAACCACAAATCAAAATTGTTAACAACAAACCAACACAACAAATTACATAATCAAATGTTTTAGATAAAAAAATCATTTCATGAGAAGTCCAGTGCAACAGTTCGACAAAATAACACGTTTATAACCTAAAAACACAAAATTTATGACATTTAATATATGGTAACTGTAACATCAACTTCAATGAAAACAAAAATGAAAACAAAAACGAAGAACGAAAACAAAAACAAAAACGAAGAACGAAAAAGCCAACGTGTAGAATCCATATGTAGAATCCAAAACGAAAAATTAGCTACTCAATATACTGAAGATAAAAGAAGAAAATATGTATTAAAGAATCCAGATGCAAAATCAAAACAAAAATGAAGAGAAGCGGCGGCACACCTTCAAAGTCAACGAAAAAAACCACTGCCCATGACGGGAGAGGCAACGAAAACAAAGAACCAACGTGCGCACATTCAAAATAGTCTGGCTGTTGTACTTCGAACCGCTCATCAGAAGCCTCGCAACCTACCGGTGATGGGGGAGACAGTGACAGAGAGGTCGAGAAATGCGACGGGAGTTGCGGCGAGAGAGGCGGCAGAAGGGGCGACGGGAGAGGCAACGACAGAGAGCCCGAGAGATGCAGCGGGAGCGGCGGTGAATTTGGTTTGCGTATATCCAAATTAGTTTGCATAGAAAAAACCACCGAAAAAAAGGACTTGATTTTAAGATTTTGGTTTGTGTATATCCAAATTGGATTTGCCTTTAACAATTCCCTAAATTTAATAGTTTTCTTTAATTATATATATATATATATATATATATATATATATATATATATATATATATAGGATACAGTTCATATGCGAAGAGTTGTTTGTGCGAAAGTGCGAAGAAGCCAGAGCCACCGTCCGATTTCATCTCGCCTCTACTGAATCAAACGGCCAATAGCTTCACACCGCCACCGCCGGCGGCTGCGGGCTCGCGGGCCACCGGACGCTCGGGGTTCGTCGGCGGCCACGCCGACGAACCCCGAGCGTCCGGTGGCCCGCGAGCCCGCAGCCGCCGGCGGTGGCGGTGTGATGCTGCAAATTTTTTTTTGCAGCGGCGGCGCCGGCGGCTGCAAGCTCGCCGGCCACCGGCCGCCCGGGGTTCGTCGGCGTGACTGCCGAAGAAACCCGGGCGGCCGGTGGCCGGCGAGCCCCGAGCCGCCGGCGCCGCTGCTGTCCGTCTCCCTCTTCGCACCTTCGCACAGTTCTTGTGTTCGCACAGGAACAGGCCCCTATGTATATATACATATATATATATATATATATATATATATATATGTATATATATACATATATATATGTATATATATATGAGTGACACTGCACGGGGGGCCCTCGTGCCACGCTGGACAGTACACAGCTCGGGACGGCGGGCTTCGCCCGCCCCCCGGCGGGCTTCGCCTGCCCCTGACGGGCGAATTAACCACTAAATTAAAAAAATTCATTAAATATATTTAACGAATAATATATAAAGTTATTATAATATACATAATATATATGTACTCGCAATAATGAATTATATATTTTATAATAAATAATTATAGTATAATATGTTATATATATAATAAATGTCTTTGAACTAAACATAAATATTTTTTTTGTTGGTTTGTTTGAGTCCTTCTTCTTCTCTTTGAGATCCCGGGATCAAAACTTGGTATCCTTCAATTAAATTTTTTTTCAAATCTCATAAAAAACGGACGGTTAGGATCATTTGGAGGGGCCTCAAGTGTTACACCGTGCAATCACAACGGCTGCCCATATTCTTTTGTATATATAGTATAGATATATACACACATATACATATAAGAGCATTAAAAAGTCACCAACTCGATATATTAGACTCTATATACATGTTTCATACTCGGTCAAAATTACATATTCTTTGTTTATTATACTCATTTAAAATTTAAAATAACTTTTTATGAAGATTTTATCAACAGAAAAATCATTTATTTACTCAAATTTTAGAAAATAACATTTCATAGTTATTCATTTTACCTGCTAGCTGTTACTAATCACATCATCAAAAAAGTAACACAATGTATCATGAGAAATGCCAAGTTTCAACTACGTCTTGCCTGACATCACTAAAAAGCTTCTACGATTATGTATTTCTTTTTATACTATAGATTAGGAAATCTAAATGGGGAAAGTGTGGGAGAAAATTTTGGGGAAAAATTAGGGTGTGGTAGCGTTTATAATATATAGTAGCGGTTGTAAACGCGACCATAAATTGCTATTGGTAGCGTTTTTATAACCGCGACAAATTAATTGATACTGCAGGTATTATTGGTTATAGTAGCGGTTATCTATCTACAGTTGCGGTTCTAAACGCTACCATATATATCTTTTGGTAGCGTTTACTTAACCGCTATAAATTAAGCGTTATCATATGCATGATATGGTGTAGTGAGTATATCCAACAATACCTCGTGTAGTCATCAAGAAAAAGGAAGAAATACATTTTGCCACTGTGTTGTAGTAGAAGTTGGTCCCCAAAAATCACAGTGAATTAGCTCTAGAGGATAAGAGATTTGCCGTTGTGAGGGGTGAAATGGTTTCCTGTAAGACTTCCCTAGAGCACAAGTTACACATTGGTTATGATGAACTCGGAGTTTTAGTAATCCACAAGCTAGATTTTCATCAAAGAGGTGCTTTATTTACTCGAAAATTAAGTGTCTCAATCTGTGATGTCATGTGTTTATATGATCAGTACTGCAACCCAATGAGGAGAGGGCATTCTGATTTGGTAACCCTAATTCCAGAGGGAAAATCATGTTTCTTGACATCTCAGCAACGACAATCTGGTGGGTGGATGAGTCAACCCTAAGCAAGTTCTAAGCCTAAGTTGAAACAAACTGAACATCATGAATTACTTGGTTGTTATTGTCAAAATTGTTCACAGTTATGCTCCCTTTTTTCTTCAATATCTTTGCACTTGACTTCACCCAAATAGACTTGATTTGCATGACTCATCTAATGAGTTGAACAGAGTTTTATCATTAGTCATATGATTAGAACATCCCGAGTCAATGAACCATTGAGAATATTTCTCGACTTTATCTGAGTTTGAACTAAAGGTAAGCAGCAATTTTTCATCATTTTCTCTGGGTTCTTCAACCATCTTAGCTTTCTCTTTTTCTTTGTTTTTTAACCAACAATCCTTATCAAAGTGCGCAGGCTTTCGACATCTTTTGCATTTGAAGAAACATTTTGATGCATATCATGGTTTGTTTTTTTAACAAAGGGTGCAAAACATTGAATTGCTATTGCCATTACCTTCTATATGTTTTGTGAAGTTTTTTGGGTATTGAGCAGGAAGGTTACCTTTTGTCTGAACATGCTTAGGAGGAAATTCGTTCCTTTTGTTGTAACCTTGTCCACGCAAGGACGTCTTCATCTGTAGGGCATGATCAAGAGAGGGAGCATACCCCTCTTCATTATTTCTTCATGTGACTAAATCTTGCTGACAAGTATGGTTATGAAAAGTTGCTTAATGTCATTACTTTTCTCTATAGAAGCTACAACATGTTCGTATGCATTGGGTAAGCTCCTTAAGATCTTTAGAACTATCTCAGAATCTGGGATTGGAGCACCTAGATTTCGGAGTAGGTTCGTCTAGTTTGTAACCCATGGTAAATAGTCAAATATTTTTTCTTCATCTTTCATGGTTAGTTGATCAAATTGACGACGCATGTTTTGGCGCCTATTGGAGATCACTTTCTTTTCTCCTTGGTAACATTCCTTAAGGATGTCTTACATGTTTTTTGCAGTCTTTGCTCCCATAATGCAATGAGATATGTTGTTGGTGATGGAGTTCTAGATGATGTGCAGTGCCAAAGAGTTTTTCTTCTTCTTTCCCATGGTATTACTGCTTCACCTCCTTCGGTCCCTTTGGTTTTGGGGTCTGGAGCAGGTCCATTCTAAATAGTCTCCCAGAGTTCTTGGGAATCAAAATAGGTCTCCATCTTGATTGCCTAATGCTCGCACATCTCCCCGTTGAAGATGGGGCAGCATTGTGAGATGAGGTGATTTGCGGGGTAGATGATGAGGCCATATGATCCAAGACAACAGAAATATAGGATTTAGAGGCTATGATACCACTGTAGGATTATGACATTTAAAATTCTTTTCTAATACATTGTAGGGAAGAAATAAAAGATCAAACGGAAAGGAAGAAGAATAAAAGATAAGAGAAAGAAATCTGCAATGCAAAAATATTTCATCCATTCATGCTTGATAGAAAACTGATATATGGCATTTGATTATATAGGTCCAACGGAAAGGAAAATAGTTGAGAAACAAAAACATCATTAAAGAAGTGATGCTGAGATATCATGATACATTCAATTAGGCATAAAAACAGTGGCCATTAGGTACAATTTCCTATAATTATATTGCATATTTTATTTACCACAAGTTTTCTGTTTTTTGTTTATTTTGGATTTGAACATAAGTGCAGTGTGTCGCTTAATACAGTTTAGTCCAACGATTGAGAGCGTGCAGAAGCCTGTAAACCCTCTCTCCTTCTTCATGCAGTTTTTAGTGGAATATTCTAGCTAGAGATATGCATACACATGTATATATAGATACTATTATTATTGTGTGTATAAATGCTAAAGAAATATTCCGAGAATATTCCAAAGATATCTGTAGGGTTGTATATATACCTATTTGTTGACGCACGAAATGCGTCCTCCAGTTAACGGTTGTTCGATCTCACAAGCTAGAAGAATAAGAGGCTTGCGGTGAATAGAGGCGAAGTTTGAAGCAAGGAGGAAGCTTGCTCGAACAAAGAAGAAGCTTGCTCGGGCAAAGAAGAATCTTGCTCGGGCAAAAAAGAAGCTTGCTCGGGCAGAGAAGAAGCTTGCTCGGGCAGAGGAGAAGCTTGCTCGAGCAGAGGAGAAGCTTGCTCGAGCAGAGGAGAAGCTTGCTCGAGCAGAGGAGAAGCTTGCTCGGGCAGAGGAGAAGCTTGCTCGGGCAGAGGAGAAGCTTGCTCGGGCAAAGGAGAAGCTTGCTCGGGCAAAGAAGAAACTTGCTCGGGCAAAGAAGAAGCTTGATCAGGAGCTGTCGAGCAGACGTTACTTTGGCGGTTGGGCTCTGATGGTCATACTGGGAGAAGAAAAGAGAAGAGAGGGCTGCTAGCAGCGGCAACAGCAGACTTCGCACGTCGCGGCTTAAATGCTACTCTTGCGGCGGGCTTTCCCTTAATCAAGAAGCAAGATTACAGTTTGCAAGTTCACCATTACATGTAAAAACAGTAAAGGGTACAAGGGGAAGCTGGCGGCTGAGAAAAAGAGGGTGCCAGAGACTAAGTAAAAGAACTGTGGAAAGCTGGGCGGACTAGAAATCTGAGTCCGCAGGCCTTGCTGGCAGAACTGTGGAAAGTTGGGCGGACTGGAAATCTGAGTCCGCAGGCCTTACTGGCAGAACTGTGGAAAGCTGGGCGGACTTGAAATCTGAGTCTGCAAGCCTTGCTGGCAGAACTGTGGAAAGTTGGGCAGACTGGAAATCTGAGTCCGCAGGGTTTGCTGGCAGTGGCAGTTCTTTGGCGCCCGTCGTCCAAATGAGAGGTCTCGGGGCCTATTTACAGGCCCAAAAGGAATCTTATTGAAGCGGGGCCCAATGACGTCATCATGGAGGACTGGGCGGACTCGGAGCAGGTTGTCAATGAACTCGGCGGACTCGACGGACTGGCATTTTGAGTCCGCAGGTCGTCGGGAGACCTAAGCAGAGGAGGCGGCGCGGCTTGAGGAGCAGGTCGCGCCAAGGGCAGCAGAGGGCTCGGCGGCCTGAAGCCAGGCCGCCCAAAGAGCGGCGGCCTGAGCACTAGGCCGCCCCTAGGGCGGCGGCCTGAAGCACCAGGCTGCCCCTAGGGCGGCGGCCTGAAGCCAGGTCGGCCCTAGGGCAACGGCCTAAAGCACCAGGCCGCCCCTAGGGCGGCGGCATGAAGCCAGGCCGCCCCTAGAGCGGCGACCTGAAGCCAGACCGCCCCTAGGGCGGCGGCCTGAGCACCAGGCCGCCCCTAGGGCGGCGGCCTGAAGTCAGGCCGCCCCTAGGGCGGCGGCCTGAAGCCAAGACGCCCCTAGGGCGGCGTCCTGAGCACCAGGCCACCCCTAGGGCGGCGGCCCGAGCACAAGGCCGCCCCTAGGGCGGCAGCCTGAAGCTAGACCGCCCCTAGGGCAGCGGCCTGAAGCACCAGGCCGCCCCTAGGGTGCCGGCGTGAGCACCAGGCCGCCCCTAGGGCGGCGTCCTGAGCACCAGGCCGCCCCTAGGCGAGGCGGCCGGAGGAGCGGGCCGCCCTTAGGGCAGGCAAAAACCTGAAGCAGGAGGAGGTCTCCAAGCCTGGGATGGTTGCGCTGGTCGAGGGTCGACACCGGCGGAACGTTCCAGCGGACTGATGCAGGTTGCCTCCTACAAGGAAGAATGTTGCGCGGTTAGCTGGCCAAACCGTGTGGCCTGCGAGGGTGGGCTATGGAAGCAGCCCGTCATCCCGCAGGACACGCGGTGGCTATGCGACCAGGGCGGTTAGACAGGGGAGACCGTCCTAGCTGTACGGCCTGAGCGGATAGGATACCCTATCCGCCTGACCCCAAAAAAGGAGGGTTAAGGCAGATCGCGGCCTTTGAGGGGAAACCCTGAGTTGGCCGCAATTTGCGAACCCGAGACCTTGGGAAGGGATCGTTGATTTTGGGGGTTAACATAATCCCCGCACTTTTTCAAGTTCCGAAAGGAACTTCGAAAAAGTAGGAAACCCACAAAAATCGTGATCCTTCCCTCGAGAAAAAAGGGACAGGAGAGGTGGAACCTGATGTCTCTCCTCAGAGGAAAATTTGCTAATGCTTGCCCTTCCCCTGCGAAGGAGAAAAGTCAAAGTAGGCGAAAAATAGGTACACTATATGCGTACCTGGGTTGCCTTTGCAAAACAAAGAAGACATGAATGTCTCCTAATGGGTTCTGCAAAACAGTGATGAGATGAAAACATAGGAAAAATGACAACTTGCAAGTACCTGAAGGGGGCTTGCAAGTACCTGTTAACTTCTGCCATAAGAAGGGTAAGAGGCATATATAAAAGAAAACTTACGACGCAAGTACCTGGACGGAACTTGCTAATATCTGTTAAGCTCTGCAAAAGCAGAGTGAGCAAGTAGATATGAAATACGAACTAAGTTGCAAGTGCCTGGATGAGACTTGCAAAAAACCTACTAGGCTCTTCAAAGGTAAACTGAGTAGCGTATATATGTAATAGAAACTAAGCTGCAAGTGCCTGAATGGGACTTGCAAGTATCTGCTAAGCTCTGTAAAAAAATAGTGAGCAAGCAAATATGAAATAGGGAACTACGCTGCAAGTACCTGGATAGAACTTGCAAATATCTGCTAGGCTCTGCGAATGTTTCCTTTTGATATGATAAGATATGACAAAAGAGATATTCGACAAACTCTGTCATCAACTGAATGGAGATCAGAATATGATAATGATCATCTCGCATGATCAGATATAATGTTAACATGAAATCCAGATCATCAAGATGAAACCATCTTAATTTAGACTTGCAACAGCATGACTTGTCAATCAAGAAAAACCAGATACTCTGATCAATGATTTGTGCTAGAAATATTCGATAAGAGAGCTTGTTGATAGCCATCTGATAGAACTCTATGCAAACAGCGCATAAAAGATGATCATAAGCCGAAAAGATATTGTCAATCCTTAGAATAGATTGAATTTAACCTATTGACCTATAAAAAAGGCAAAAAAGACAAAGGAGGGCTACACCTCGACGATGTTCAAAAAAGACTGGATGCTGCCACAGGTGTTCCCTGTGGGCGTTATGCACTGCTTGCCTTAAGAAGAAATCATCCAGAGGGTAGTCCTACTTAAAGCGGGCTGGCCGCACTCCCTTTGAAGGGCACAAAAGAAAAAACAAGCACGGAAATTCCTGAGAAGGAATCGACAGATGCACTGCTCTCATGCCTCGGGTTACAAGCATCGCTGATCAATTAGACTAGTTGCGTCAAGTGGCCTATTGCTTGTCTGCTGATTGATCATCAGAGTTGTGGGCCCCGCGAAGGCACGGATTGAGAGTACCAAAGAATGTTCGGCCGTCACAATTGTGGGATGATCGAAGGACAAGGCTACACTTGATCGCCATTGCTTGTCACGCAAAGATCATCGTAACTGTAACGTATCCTTTAGTGAAGCACAGCAGAGCTAACACATGGGTCCTCCCTGGAAACGCACTCTGTGTTAGATGCTGGCCATGATCCGAAGTCCCGTTATCGTCCGCACGAGAGTTGAACGGCCCCCACTGCACATATGCGAAAACTCCTCGCGATATGTGGTCGTTGTTGTTTTAAGCCAGAGGACAATCTCGAGGGGGCCCTGAGCAAGACTTGGCGATATCTCGGTGGTTCAGTGATTTCTTTGACAAAGATAAAAAATAGAGGAGGAAGCACTCCACAAAGGGAAAAGTGTTAGTATGGGATCTCTGACGTAAACTTTATTGAGATGAAAGTAAAACACTTAGAAGTGTTCAAAAATATAATGAAGAGTAAAGTAAAAGCAACCGGTCATGATTGTGAGGGGCTTTGAGGAGCTGCAACGTCCTCTTTGCTTTAGAATAGCCTTCCAAGGGAACCCTCATCAATGACATCGATGCACTCATGCTGAATGTTGATAGGCCCCAGACGGCCTTCATCCTCTATCTCCACACACTTCAACCGAACTTCAGCCACCTCCTTGCCCTTGGAGGTGGAAGGCTTCGAAGAATCAATTTTGTTAACCAGGTCGTTGATCTTGCCCTCGGCGAGCAATCTTTCAACCAACCACCAAAGGGCTTTGCATTCTTCAGTTAAATGACCTTTCTCTCGATGGAATTCACAGAACGGATCTGAATCTTTTGATCTCTGATTCGCCGTCTGATAAGGCCTTTTGGAAGTTGCCCTATCCTTCATGATCTGGCAGACTTCTAGCATGGCCTCATCGAGTCCAGAGTATGATAAGTCATCATCTTGCGGTTGATGCACCGAAGCTGTTTGTAGAGGTGGGGCTGGTAGCGGCTGTAGTCGTTCACGGGCACGATCCTGGCCTGGGAAGGGGGGTTGATGATGATTAAACCTTTTTGCTTTCCTTGAGTGGGATGTAAAATATTTCCGAGGAGACCTCGGAGGCTGCTTGTAAGAAGGATTTTACTCGGATACAAGTCTGGAGACGAAGCTGGGGTTGCTCTTCTCACCGCGGATGTATGAATTGGCTAAACCAATCAGCTCTTGATAAGTCCTTGGCGCTCGGATGTTAGCCTCAAACTTGAGTGGTCCTTCCTGCAGGCCGTGAATAAGAGCCACTCGATACATTTCTTGATCGACGATCTCAATGTCTAAGATCTCTTTCTGGAAACGATCCACAAAATGGGACCAAGTTTCGGGCTCTCGCTGCTTGATCTCAAAGAGGGCTTCTAGGCCGCCCTTTCTCTTTGTTGAAGTAGAGAATCTGAGCAAGAACTCCCTTCGCAGATTAGCAAAGGAAGAGATGGACTGAGGACGCAATCCATAGAACCAATCCCTTACTTGACCATCAAAAGTCGTTACAAGGAGTTTGCTTTTGGTTGCATC
Organism: Platanthera zijinensis; assembly: GCA_039513925.1. NCBI lineage: Eukaryota > Viridiplantae > Streptophyta > Magnoliopsida > Asparagales > Orchidaceae > Platanthera > Platanthera zijinensis. The sequence goes on from CM077078.1 coordinate 36,930,736, forward strand.
TGAGAGAGTCTTGAGAGAAACGGCAGATTCAAAAGCTTGAAGGTGTTTGACTGAATCAGTTTCCTCAGTGTAAATGGGCAACCGCGGCTCTCTGAAGTTAACTGGAGTCGGTTCATACCGAACATTCTCTGTAAACGGCGACTGCTCTTCTTGTTCTCCTATAGCATAAGGAAAAAAGGGAGCACAAGTTGCAGATGCACAAGGAGCTGGTGGATAGGAGGGAAAAGTCATTGTGGAAGGAGAGAAGGCAGGAGTTGATGAGTAGAGATAACTTCCCTGAAAATTTAGAAATCTCGCTGGACTTCCTCGGGCAGCTTCTCGGAAGAAGTTTTGACGAGTTGCGAATTCCTCATTCTGAGACCACAAAGGGGCTGCAGGCCCTTGCGGGAAGGTTGGAGTGTAAAGAGGAGGGTAGGTTGGTGAATAAACTTGAGGGGTCTCGAATGCTGGTGCTGGATTGATTGGAGGGGCTGGTGCTGCTGAAGATTGTGCTTCCAATCGCTGGGTGATAGCAGCTAGAGTATGGTTGATCGCTTGAAACTGTTGTGTAGTTTCTCTGCTAGATTGCACTAAGGCCTCCCAAAGAGAATCATCACTGGGACTTGGAGCAAGGTTCTCGGTTGGTTGATGGTTTGTCATGAGTAATCGCTGATTTCACTGTCTGTTCGAGATCTGAAGGTCGCGTGTTAACTGTTGACGCACGAAATGCGTCCTCCAGTTAACGGGTTGTTTGATCTCACAAGCTAGAAGAATAAGAGGGTTGCAGGGAATAGATGCGAGTTTTGAAGCAAGGAGGAAGCTTGCTCGAACAAAGAAGAAGCTTGCTCGGGCAAAGAAGAATCTTGCTCGGGCAAAGAAGAAGCTTGCTCGGGCAGAGAAGAAGCTTGCTCGGGCAGAGAAGAAGCTTGCTCGGGCAGAGAAGAAGCTTGCTCGAGCAGAGAAGAAGCTTGCTCGAGGAGAGGGGAAGCTTGCTCGAGCAGAGGAGAAGCTTGCTCGAGCAGAGGAGAAGCTTGCTCGAGCAGAGGAGAAGCTTGCTCGAGCAGAGGAGAAGCTTGCTCGGGCAGAGGAGAAGCTTGCTCGGGCAGAGGAGAAGCTTGCTCGGGCAAAGAAGAAGCTTGCTCGGGCAAAGAAGAAGCTTGCTCTGGCAAAGAAGAAGCTTGATCAAGAGCTGTCGAGCAGACGTTACTTTGGTGGTTGGGCTCTGATGGTCAGACCGGGAGAAGAAAAGAGAAGAGAGGGCCTCTAGCAGCGGCAACAGCAGACCTCGCCCGCCGCGGCTTAAATGCTACTCTTGCGGCGGGCTTTCCCTTAATCAAGAAGCAAGATTACAGTTTGCTAGTTCCCCATTACATGTAAAAACAATAAAGGGTACAAGGTAAAGCTGGCGGCTGAGAAAAAGAGGGTGCCAGAGACTAAGTAAAAGAACTGTGGAAAGCTGGGCGGATTGGAAATCTGAGTCTGCAGGCCTTGCTGGCAGAACTGTGGAAAGCTGGGCGGAATGGAAATCTGAGTTCGCAGGCCTTACTGGCAGAATTGTGGAAAGCAGGGCGGACTGGAAATCTGAGTCCGCGGGCCTTGCTGGCAGAACTGTGGAAAGCTAGGCGGACTGGAAATCTGAGTCCGCAGGGTTTGCTGGCAGTGGCAGTTCTTTGGCGCCCGTCGTCCAAATGAGAGGTCTCGGGGCCTAATTATAGGCCCGAGGGGAATCTTCTTGAAGCGGGGCCCAGTGACGTCATCATGGAGGACTGGGCGGACTCGGAGCAGGTCGTCGATGACCTCGACGGACTCGGCGGACTGGCGTTTTGAGTCCGCAGGTCGTTGGGAGACCTGAGCAGAGGAGGCGGCGCAGCCTGAGGAGCAGGCCGCGCCAAGGGCAACAGAGGGCTCGACGGCCTGAAGCCAAGCCGCCCAAAGGGCGGCGGCCTGAGCCCTAGGCCGCCCCTAGGGAGGCGGCCTGAAGCACCAGGCTGCCCCTAGGACGGCGGCCTGAAGCACAAGGCCGCCCCTAGGGCGGAGGCCTGAAGCACCAGGCCGCCCCTAGGGCGGCGGCATGAAGCCAGGCCTCCCCTAGGGTGGCGGCCTGAGCACCAGGCTGCCCCTAGGGCGGCGGCCATAAGCCAAACCGCCCCTAGGGCGGAGGCCTGAAGCACCAGGCCTCCCCTAGGGCGGCGGCCTGAACTACCAGGCCGCCCCTAGGGCGGCAGCCTGAAGCCAGGCCGCCCCTAGGGCGCCGGCCTGAAGCCAGGACGCCCCTAGGGCGCCGGCCTGAGCACCAGGCCGCCCCTAGAGCGGTGGCCTGAGCCCCGGGCCGCCCCTAGAGCGGCGTCCTGAAGCCAGGCCGCCCCTAGGGCGGCGGCCTGAAGCCACGCCGCCCAAAGGGCGGCGGCCTGAGCACCAGGCCGCCTCTAGGGCGGCGGCCTGAGCACCAGGCCGCCCCTAGGCGAGACGGCTAGAGGAGCGGGCCGCCCCTAGGGCAGGCGGAAACCTGAAGCAGGAGGAGGTCTCAAAGCCTGGGACGGTTGCGCTGGTCGATGGTCGACACCGGCGGAACGTTCCAGCGGACTGATGTAGGTTGCCTCCTGCAAGGAAGAATGCTGCGCGGTTAGCTGGCCAAACCGCGTGGCCTGCGAGGGTGGGCTATGGAAGCAGCCCGTCATCACGCAGGGCACGCGGTGGCTATGCGACCAGGGCGGTTAGACGGGGGAGACCGTCCTAGCTGCACGGCCTGAGCGGATAGGAGACCCTATCCGCCTGACCCCAAAAAAGGAGGGCTTAGGCAAATCGCGACCTTTGGGGGGAAACCCTGAGTGGGCCGCGATTTGCGAACCCGAGATCTTGGGAAGGGATCGTCGATTTTGGGGGTTAACACTATTGTTTTAGAGTCCTCCACTGTACTTACATAAATGATGTACAGAATATGGTGAAATGTAATTCAATTAGTTTGTGTTGGTACTCTCCGACGAGGTCAAGTGGCGGCAGTGGCGGGGTCCGTCTATGTGCCACTATCGAGAGTGCGTGCGGGCAAGGGAGGATCTGGGAAATAGGAGAGGGGTGCGGTTATCAAGAAGCAAGACTTCCTACTTTTAATTTTAGCTCTTAATTTAAGGTGTGTGGATATACATCAATCACTTAAAAAATACATGTACTTTTTATAATTATTTTGATATAAATCACTTTCTAAACCATAAGGTGGATTGATAACAATGACATTTTGTTTTTTAACTAGCAATCTCAATTGCTAAAAAATGTCATGGATAAAAAATAAATAAAAGCAATAAAATATTTATATATATTACATGTGGGCCGTAGGGGTGCAAATAAGGCCCGATAGGCCCAGGACGATCCCACACCTCACAAGGCCCATGCGTTTTGCTGTCCGGCTCAAGTTGGGCTTTATTTGAACTGGGATCAGAACGGGCTCGGGCCCTTGCAATTTTAGGGGACCTGCTAAGCCCATTAAATGGGAACATGCAGACCACCAAAAGCAACAGCTAACTGTTAAAAGGGCAGCTAGCTGCTACCGTCTTTGCTTTCACCTGTTAGATGGCCACGCATGGCCGCCTTGCATTTATTTTAGGCAAAACTCATAAATCAGTCCCTAAACTTGTCATGCTTTTAGAAATCAGTCCCCATACTTTGTTTTGCATGATTTCAGTCCCCCAACTTTATTAATTAACTGAAATCAGTCCCTCTAGAAAATTTTTCATTAATACATAGGATTAAAGGCCTAAATTGTTTTAAATAAAAATTTCGGTAATATCTTCATTTTCATCCACGACAAGTATTATCCTTTTTGAGCAGATTACCCACTCTCCAATTGCCGGCGGCCGCCCTACTCCGGCGAGAACCTCTCCAATGGACGCAGAGCTGAAACCTCATGTCCTATTCCCAATCCCCGTGGCCGGATGAGAAGCAAATCCTCCTAAACCTAAAAAACGCTTGGGACAGCCCCGCATCGCTCATATCATGGAATTCCGCCGGAAACCTTTGTCAATATGCCAGAATTAGTTGTTCCGGAGAGTGTTTTCTCGTCGGCATAAGCCTCTACAACAGCAACATCTCCTTCCCCATCCCCTCCTTCATCTGCGACCTTAAAGGTCTGACAAGTCTCAACCTCTCCTACAATTATGTCCCCGGAGAATTCTCATCCTTCCTGTATAACTGCTCCTCGTTGCAGAAGCTCGACATTTCGGACAATTACTTCGTCGGCGAACTCCCTGCAGACATAAACTGGATGCCGCAAAACCTCACCCATCTTGTCGTGGATGAAGATGAAGATGTTACCGAAATTTTTATTTAAAACAGAATTTAGGCCTTTAATCCTATGATATTAATGAAAAATTGCCTAGAGGGACTGATTTCAGTTAATTAATAAAGTTGGGGGACTGAAATCATGCAAAAAAAAGCATGGGGACTGATTTCTAAAAGCGTGATAAATTTAGGGACTGATTTATGAGTTTTGCCTTTATTTTAATGCTGGGCAAATTTTCCCAGCGTTATAATATATGTTGGGCTTTGCCAGCATTATAATAAATGTTGGGCAAAAGCCCAACATTTATTATATGCCGGAGAATTTTTGCCCAGCAATTACTTATTGTTGGGCTCAATGCTCTGCAGGCCTATTGCTCGGGCCTGCGCCTGGCCCAAGCCAGGCACCAGGCCAAGCCCTGACTAAATAAAAGGGCCTTTTGAGCCATCTTAAACCTGGCCTGATATTCAGGCCGAATTACAAACATTTAAATCAATTTAATATATCGCTAAAGTTACAATTAAGTCATACAGAAAATATTGTTATCATTTCCACAGAGTCTTATAAACGAGCCCTATTTAGATGTGTCTCGCATTGCGCCAGATGCAATATAGCCGTATGATGGCGTTTCAAAAATCATGCTAGAAAGATGATGTGGAAATATACGACCAGATATGCTTTAAATATTGTATCCGCACTATGTTTTTTGTGCAAGTAATGCATCTATAATTTACTCCATGTAAATAACTGTCCGCGGCCACCCACCAGCCCACTTGGGATTTGCGAATCAACTAAGGCCGTATCAACACTGCCCTACGTCATTAGATCGGCACACGTGTTTTCACCCACGGACCGAAATAGAACAATGGATTTAATTTAGTATTTGATAATTTTCTTTTGGACACATTATTAAGTGTTTCAAAAATTTAGAAATAAAATGAAAACGATAGAATCAATTTGGCTCCGTTTGGCACGGTGGTGGCGATCATGAATATAGGGTTACATTGTCATTTGTTTAATGCCCGCCTAAAGAACTTCCATTTTTATATTCAAATAGATGATATTTGTTAGGTGATTCAACACGGAGCCAAAAAAGGTTAGAATATTAGAACAAAAGAACCATTCATTGACCGAACATTATAATCAACCATTATTTATACAAGAGAAAACTAGAAACACTAGACAATACAAAACAAGAAAATAATTGGAAGATCAACTCATAACGGACGTAGGAAATTTTTTTAGTGTAGGTGGAATTAAAAATAGTCAGATTCAACAATTTTATCATGACCACAAAGTGTTAAATCTTGCTTTAAAAAAAATCTAATGCAATTCACTAAAGCTTCCAGTCCGGTGTGATAATCAATTCGAGCTTGGTCAGATTGTGTGCACAAAGCAACTTCAAAGTTTTGTTTTTGTTTCATCATATCAAGGCAAGTTTTCAAGCACTTGTTAAGGATGCTACTCTGACTTCCAACATGAATATCAAATATGTATTTATGTTTCACACACTATGCCTAAGTCCGTCTCGAGCTTTGAGAATGACGGAAATATGACGTCTACGGTTTAAACCTTCGCTAATACTATTTTTTTAAAGAATAGGTATTACAGTATTAGTCATGGTGTAAATCGTGGCTACTACTATTTAATTATTTTTTTAAGAATAAGGTATTACTTTTTGCCACAGTTTAAAATGTGGTTAATAGTATTGATTTTTTAAAAATTAATTGGATAATAGTCACACTGTAAACTTTGACTAATACTATTAATATTTTTTTTAAACGAAGTATTAGCAACGGTTAAAATCGGGGCTAATACTATTAATTATTTAAAGCACAGAGTATTAGTCATGATTTATACTATATTAGTCACGGTTTAAACAGTGGCTAATACACTTAATTTTTTTAAAAAAAATTAAGTGTGGGCGGCCGCCAACACTCGCCTCAAGATGGGTCCACCACTAATGCTATGCATGAAATAAATCTTGAGGCTTGTTTAATAATCAAGATTTTGCACAAGGAGAATCTAAGGTTGTTTTGTTTTTTATGGTGTTCCTCTAATGCTATCTACGTCAAGTCGGTTTAGACCTCTTTTGAGTCATCCCAGACGGTCTAAGACGACCAACCGAGCCACAATATGCGTGTATGTGCACAAGCACGGGCCAGGCTCGCATGTTCAGTCGCGTGTGTGCTCGCTAGCGGCGCGTCCTCGCTGCCTCAGGCGCACCACCACCTTCGACCACCACCTCGGTCTCCGCCCTCACAGGTGAAACTGTTTGAGCCGTTCCGATTTCCCGAACTGCCCAAGAGGAAATTCGTCTTTTTCAAAAAAAATTGTTATCGAGGCGACCGGAATCGCCCAGTCTCATTCGTCAACTTAAATTTCAGTCGAACGCATTAATAACCAACATGGCCCAAAAAAACCTATAAAAATGTCTCGTCCTTCATTTTTAGACAAGCAATCAAGAAGAGAGATCTCTGAATTTTTTTTCTGAAGACTTAGGCTCCGTTTGGGGGGACTTATTTTCACCGGTCAAGCGGTCACGACCGCATGTATCGGACCATAATTTATGGTCCGATACATGCGGTCGTGACCGCTTGACCGGTGAAAATAAGTCCCCCCAAACGGAGCCTTAGAACTCCGCTTCTCTTGCTCGAGTGATCAAGTGTTCACTCTGGATAATCTCTCGCTCTAGCTCAAATTGGACTTCGCTTTCCAAGTGTTTGATCCAATGCCTGCTCCAAAGGCCACTTTAGACCCGTTTAAGTCGAGACGTTTTAGATTCTGATCGAGTCCCCCCAAACAATCCGGTCTGACCAAGCGAGCCATGATCCGCATGCACAGGCCAGCCTAACATGTACAGGGCGCGCGCGCAAAATCCGTCGGCGCCCTGCGTGCGCATGCATTAGGACGTGCGCCAATTGCATGCAACACCAATGATATTTGATCGTCATTCATGTAAAATATATGCTCTCACATAGACAAAATTTCTTACATACAATAAAAAAGGTGCTCTCATCACCGCTCGCAAACCCTCATGCACAAGGAAAAAACGTGTGCCGGACAGAGTATAGCGTGTGGGGGTTTGCGATTGGCGGGAGCACCATCACATCGAGGCAGTGTCGTTGTCGAAGGACTGTCGCGCGGGACATTGGGGGCCTGCCACGTACACTATCGTGATCATGATACTATTGAGGTTGGTCATAGGAGTAGAGCCCTATATAGTAATAATAATTTTATGGTTTAATACTGCTAGTGTTCCCTCTGAAATCCTCGAGTCAAATCGGGGGCATATCGATAAACACTACAAGAAAAACTTCATTTAGCAATTAAAATTAGAAAGACTAAATAATTTGTTGCTAATTAGCATCGAATTTAGCAAGGTATATGTTGGATTGGTGACACTTCACCGATCCGTGGGATCAAGATTACCTTAATCGGAGATGCCCAGTTTTTGGAATATTAGGAGAATCTATTATATTTGGCCGGCTACCCAATTATTGAGTCTATTCCTAATCTACGATATTCTCCAAATTAAGAGGTTGATTCACTCCTATATAATGAGCAGCCCCCCATTCTCATATCATTCAAGCAATCAGCAATCCGTGAGATTCCTTCAAAGAGAGAGAGAGAGAGAGAAATCGGGTTATTCAACCCGGCGAAGGCGGCGGCGATTTCCGTGGTACTGCAGGGACTCTAGGCAGAGCAAGGCAGCGGATCCAGGAGGCGGCGACTCCAGGCGGAGCCAGCGGCGGATCCAGGCGGCGACGCATATATTCTATCGAGTATCCCCGGCATCAGGCGTACAGCCCAGGCGGCGGAGTTCCAGCGGAAGGAGGCGGCACCGACGCACAGCGACGAAGAAGACGAATAGTGTTCGTGAGACATCGCCCTTTTTTGTTTTGATCTCTGAGGTTTTATCTCTTTGTGGCTCGACAGTGTATCGGTCTCTATTGTAATCTGTAACTCCTATCATTATAGTGGATCTTTTCCGGCGCGCTCTTCCCGTGGACGTAGGAGCTTCTCTCCGAACCACGTAAATTTTTGTTTGTCGTCTGTATGCTTGAAATCTCGCTCTGCTATTTTTATTTTGCGCGATTGTTTTTGCTCAATTTAATTCTGTTGTGCTACCGCAGTACTCGATCCGATTGCATAACAATTGATATCAAAGGGAGATTCTGCGAAGGTGATCGATTGTACGTTCTGTCTTAGGTTTGGGTCAACGGTAGGCGACGACCATCGGTCCGCTCCCTATCTTCTCAGATCTGATCCGTGAACTTAATCGGATTACCTAGTAGCCCTGCGAGCAAAAAATGGTGGCAAAATTCGAGATTTCCTGCAAGTACGACGGCAAGATCGATTTCGGCTTATGGCAGAAACGGATCAAGGCGGTTCTCGTTCAACAAGTTCTCCACAAGGCGCTCCTCGGCAAGGAGAAGTCCGGAAAGAAGGATGACGAGTGGGAAGAACTGGATCTGAAGGCCATCAGCACGATTCAGTTGAGTCTAGCCAATGAAGTGATGTACAACGTAGTTGACGCTGAGACTACAGAAGAACTATGGAAGAAGCTAGAGGAGCTATACATGTCAAAGTCTCTCACCAATAAGCTCTACGTGAAGAGACAGTTGTATAGCCTGAGGATGTCCGAGAGTAATCAGCTGTTGGAGCACATGAACGTATTCAACAAGCTTATATCCCAGCTGCGGAGTATGGACGTGAAGGTTGAAGAAGAAGATCAGGCTCTTCTGTTATTGTCCTCCCTACCTAAGTCATATGACCATCTGGTCACCACCATCCTCTATGGAAAAGACACCCTTAAGATGGAGGAGGTGATGATGACGTTGCTCTCTAATGAAACGAGGAGCAAATCTGGTTCTAGCACAAGCGAGGGTTTGTTCGTGAAGAACAAGGAACCGGTCAGAGGTAGATCGAAAGATAGAGGGAAGTAGGTCAATCGACCTAGGTTCAAGTCTAGGGACAAGAAGAACCAGTGTCACTACTGCAAGGAGGAGGGACACTGGAAGATCAACTGCTCGAAGAGGAAGCTGAAGGAAAAAGACAAAGAGCCACAGCAGGCGGCCGTGGCTCCAGACCCAGATAGCGATGCTGACGTCCTACACGTCTCACCCAGTCTCGATACTACTGACGCATGGATCATGGACACCGAATGCTCATATCACATGTGTCCTCACAAGGAGTGGTTCACCATATTCAGGGAGTACGACGGCGGTCAGGTATTGATGGGAAACGACTCGGAGTGCAGAACACTGGGTATTGAGAGCGTTAGAATAAAGATGTTCGACGGGACGATTAGGACTCTCATCGACGTTAGATATGTGCCTGATCTAAGGAAGAGTCTGATATCCCTAGGAACTTTGGAGGCGACTGGATGCTTCTACACCGGCGAAGGCGGATATCTGAAGATCAAGAGAGTCGCTCTGGTGGTTATGAAAGGAGAGCGCTCTGGTACTCTCTACAGATTGATCGGCACCATAATTGTCGGTGATGCAGCAGTTGCTGCGACATTACATGAGGACTCATCTCTGCTGTGGCATGCCAGACTTGGCCACATGAGCGAGAGAGGACTGCTGGAGCTTCACAAGAAGGGCCTATTGAAAGGGGTTAAGACATGCAAGTTAGAATTCTGCGAGACATGCGTTCTCGGGAAGCAGCACAAGGTGAAGTTCGTGACATCTTCGAAGCGAAGCAAGCAGGCATTGGAGTATATACACTCAGATGTTTGGAGGCCTGCCCCATAGCCATCTCTAGGAGGCGCTAGATATTTTGTGACCTTCATCGATGATCACTCTAGGAAGGTTTGGACGTATTTTCTGAAGCACAAGTCCGAGGTGTTCGACAAGTTCAAAATCTGGAAGACAACCGTGGAGAAGCAGACCGGGAAGGAAGAAGGTGAAGTACCTTCGATCTGACAATGGTGGCGAGTACACCTCAGCGGAGTTCCAGGAATACTGCAATCAGGAGGGCATCACCCGCCATCTCACGATTCCTGGGACACCGCAGCAGAACGGCATTGTAGAAAGGATGAATAGGACGTTGTTAGAGAGAGCTTGGTGCATACGTCTGTTTGTCGGTCTACCAAAGTCATTCTGGACCGAAGCCATCAACACGGCATGTTATCTAGTGAATCGGTCTCCATCGATGTCACTAGATCTGAAGTCGCCACAGGAAGTTTTGCTAGGTAAGCCGGTTGACTATTCTGACATACACATCTTCGGTTGTCCTGTGTACACCCTAGTGCAGGACTCAGAACAGACAAAGCTCAATGCCAAGTCCAAGAGGTGCATATATCGGGGCCGAAAGGCCGGCACGAAGGGGTTCAAGTTGTGGAATCCTGATACGAAGAAGGTGGAGGTTAAGCGCGACGTGATCTTTGACGAGGTCTCTATGCTGAAGAAGTCTCAGTCTTACTCCAAAGAGGTGGAGGAGACTCCCAGCTCACCACTGGAGGTGGAGCTGGAAAGAAGTGACAAAGCTGGCAATCAGGGTGATTTCCCCAACCCGGAGGATGCTGATGTTGTGAAACCTACTGAAGTGGAACCATACTCCATTGCTAGAGAAAGGGCGAGGAGAGAGGTCAAACTTCCTCTCAGGCTACAGGACACTGTAGCATATGCTTTTCAAGTGATCTCCTCAGACCCTCGGTCTTACCAAGAAGCTATGAAGAGCAGTGTCCGCTCTCAGTGGAAAGATGCGATGAAGGAGGAAATGGACTCACTTCGAAAGAACCAGACTTGGGAACTGGTTAGCCTACCGAAAGGAGCTAAGGCAATCAGCTCCAAGTGGGTATTTAGGAAGAAGGAGTCCACTTTCGGGAAGGACCAGTGGAGATATAAGGCAAGGTTCGTGGCTACGGGATTTGCACAAAAGAAAGGAATTGATTTTGACGAAATCTTCTCACCCGTAGTAAAACACTGTTTCATACGGGTGCGACTTGCTATAGTAGCATTGTGAGACTTAGAGCTGGAGCAAATGGACATGAAGATGGCTTTTCTTCACGGCAACTTAGAAGAGGAGATCTACATCTTGCAGCCTGAGGGGTTTGTTCAACCCGGTGACGAGAAAAAGGTGTGTAAGCTAAGGAGATCACTCTACGGTCTGAAGTAGGCTCCGAGAATGTGGAACACGAGGTTTGACACGTTCATGGTCTCCCAGGGTTTAAGCAGAAGCCAGTACGATAGCTGCGTCTACCACAAGTTCCTGGCGAATGGCGACATTTTGATTCTGATGCTATATGTCGACGACATGCTAATCGCTTGCAAATCAGCTCGGGAGATTCAATTACTGAAGGAGAAGTTGCATGCTGAGTTTGAAATGAAGGATTTGGGTCATGCACAAAAAATTCTTGGAATTGAAATCAAGCGAGACAAAAAGCGAGGAATGCTTTGGCTTTCTCAGGCAGGCTATATTCAGAATGTGCTGGAGAAATTCAATATGATGGAGTCTAAACCTGTTACCACCCCTCTCGGGCAACAGTTTAGACTATCGTCACAGCAGTGTCCAGACACCGAGGAGGAATGCCAAAAGATTCTCAAGGTGTCGTACGCTAGTGCGGTAGGATGCTTGATGTATGTCATGATCTGTACGAGATCAGATATCGCTCAGACTGTGAGCGTGGTCAGCAGATACATGGGGAATCCGGGGCGACAACACTGGGAAGCAGTCAAGTGGATTCTAAGGTACTTAAGAGGAACTCCAGACGTCGGCTTAGTGTTACGGAAGAGCAAGGATGACAGTGCTCTAGAGGGCTACGTTGACTCCGACTATGCCGGAGACCTCAATAGGAGGAGATCTACTTCCGGGTATATCTTCCTTCTAGGTGGCGGTCCCATCTTTTGGAAAGCCACTCTTCAGGACATCGTGGCTCTATCTACGACAAAGGCGGAGTACATTGCTGCAGTGGAAGCGACAAAAGAAGCCATCTGTCTCAAAGGTCTCGCCAAAGAACTTAGGATTTCTCAGGAGGCGGTGAAGCTGCACTGTGATAGTCAGAGTGCGATTTGTCTGGCCAAAGACCCGGTCTATCATGCCAGGACAGAACACATTGATGTGCTCTATCACAAGTTGAGGGAGTTCGTTGCTGGCGGAGACATTTAGTTACTGAAGGTGCCCACGGAGGATAACATTGCGGACATGCTGACCAAACCAGTGACGGGAGTCAAGTTCAAGCACTGCCTTGACTTGGCTCATATTGGTGCATGTTAATTAGGGCGACCCCAGGGAAAGGGGGTAGTTTGCCGGAGGGAGGAGATCCATGCTGCAGGTGGAGTTATGTTCTGTGAGGCGTCAAGGTGAAGATTGTTGGATTGGTGACACCTCACCGATCCGTGGGATCAAAATTACCTTAATCGGAGGAGCCCAGTTTTTGGAAAGATATTAGGAGGATCTATTATATTTGGTCGACTACCCAATTATTGGGCATATTCCTAATCTGTGATATTCTCCAAATTAAGAGGTTGATTCTCTCATATATAATGAGCAGCCCCCCTTCTCATATCATTCAAGCAATCAACAATCCGTGAGATTCCTTCAAAGAGAGAGAGAGAGAGAGAGAGAGAGAGAGAGAGAGAGAGAAATCGGGTTATTCAACCCGGCGAAGGCGGCGACGATTTCGGTGGTGTCGCAGGGACTCTAGGCAGAGCAAAACGGCGGATCCAGGAGGCGGCGACTCCAGGCGTAGCCAGCGGCGGATCCAGGCGGCGGCACATATATTCTGTCGGGTATCCCCGACATCAGGCGTGCAGCCCAGGCGGCGGAGTTCCAGCGGAAGGAAGCGGCACCGACGCACAGCGACGAAGAAGACGAACAGTGTTCGTGAGATAACGCCCTTTTTTGTTCTGATCTCTGAGGTTTTATCTCTTTGTGGCTCAACCGTGTATCGGTCTCTGTTGTAATCTGTAACTCCTATCATTATAGTGGATCTTTTCCGGCGCGCTCTCCCCGTGGACGTAGGAGCTTCTCTCTGAACCACGTAAATTTCTGTTTGTCGTCTGTGTGCTTGAAATCTAGCATTGCTATTTTTATTTTGCGCGATTGTTTTTGCTCAATTTAATTCCGTTGCGCTACCGCGGTACTCGATCCGATTGCATAACAGGTATATGATATTTGTTTTTACCTGCAAAAATAGCAACGGAAAAAATCGTTGCAAAAATAGCAATGAATTATTTGTTGCAAAATACTTATTGCTAAATAGAAACGAAATATTTCCTTTCAAAATTTCTATACTAATTATTTTAGATTAAATATTTATGGAAGGAAAGATTCAATTCCCTTCAAATATTTGCATCTCACTTTTAATAAATATATATATATTATATGCACAACTCCATATTCGCTGAGTGGGACCCAGAGGCACCGAGGGTCGGGTCTGGACTAGCTTGGGCTAATGTTGGGCCTCAGAATAGAAGAACTCCCGCCTAGGAATGGGCGGTAACGCTCGCGCTCAAGCACCGGTCGAGACCTGCTTCTGCCCATAGACGGGCGAGAAGGCTCGCGCCCCACGGGAAGCGGAACTGTCTCGGTCCGAGGCATTCTTCGACATCTCTTTAGCTCCCGCCAAGTGAGGGCGGGAGAGTTCTCGGCAATAAACAGTTTTCAGCATAGGGGGTTCTCGCCAGGTGGGGCCCAGGGAGAAATTACCTGGTTGCTCTCGGGTAAATTACCTATATGCCCTCAGGGTCTGCATTCAGTATTTCAGGACAGCGGGATTTTGCTATTGGCAGACCAGCCAGGTGTAATTTTGTAATTTCAGGACAACAAAAGCTATAAATAGACCCAAATGGGCTCTTCAGAAAGCAAGCTTACATATTTTCCCTAAGGTCTTCTGGTGCTTTCTAAGGAGCTCCAAGCTCAGCTTTTGGCTTTGGAGGGGAAGCTTTCAGAGATCTTCCGGGTGAGAGGTGAGACCTCCCTGCTGAGGCTTTGGGTCAGTTCTAGGTGCTTTTCAGCCAGTTAGGGGGAGAAGTAGGTGTTGGCTACGCCCCTATTTTCGAACTCTCGTTGAGATCATATTTTGGCTTCAACATTATAAGTTCTTAAACAAATTAAAGAAGCCAAAACGAGGGCAAAGCCGCACGCACACCCGCCAGAGCGCCAGGACAGGACAGTGCAGGCGCACGCTGTGAACTCCTGCGTGGCGGCCGCCGACGGGGACCCTCGCAGCCTTCGCCCGCCTCCGGTCGCCACCTCGGCCTCCGGGCACCTTGCCTGGGCCACCCGAACTGCCCGGGGGAAGGGGGGCACTCCTGTCATTTCAGCAAAAATGGTGATCTACGTGATCAAAATGGAGCGACGTCATTCGTCGGCACAAATTACTCCCCGGCACAATTACCGACGCGCCCCTTCAGAAAACTATAAATAAGCCCTCACACCTTCATTTCATGCCAAGCAATTGCATATGCAAGAGAGAGCTCTGAGGTTTTCCGGCGAGATCGTGGATTTAGGCTGATTCTCCATTAATTTCACTCTTCTCCTTGCGCTGCGGATTGTTTACGCCTTAAGTGACGTCAACCGCCTCCACAGGAGCACTCTCACTTAGGCTTCGCATCAACGACAGCGTTACCTTCAGAAGCTCTGTGGACTTAGAAGATTTTTCCAGTCGAAACGCTTACACCAAGATTCCGTGAGTTCGACGTCATCTCAAGGCCGAAGCGCTCCCATCGATGCCCTGAGGACTTAATCATTTTTCTCATTTTTTGTACTTGTAACGGAGTAGCGATCTTCTCTCTCTGAGATCAAACTAATCTCTGTAACACTCCAAAAGCTAGTGGATTTTGGCACGACACAGTTCCAGTCATGTGTTTTTTCACCATTTCCGGGTTTTCTACGTCAAAAAACGTCTCTTGTGCATTGCTACGGTTTTCTTTGACTATTTGCACGCCCGATCCGACTCCGAGCTAAGACGATCTGATTTCTTCGGAACAGGAAAAAACCGGACGACCCGCAACAAAAACAAAATATTTTAATGAGAGACATAACTAACTATGACATCGATGTTTATTCCGTCAACAATTTGAATGATTCATCAATTTGAGTTGTAAAAAATATGTAATTTCCACATCATTGATGTAATTAATGAATTTATTATTATTATTCAATTATTCTAACGAGCCGGCCCACAGTATAGCTAAACTAAGGCTTCAAGGTTCGGCGGTGGCGGGTCGATCCGGCGGGTGGAAACGGAGTGTTCGAATCGGAGGGGGGAAGTGGCTGCTCCAAACTGAGCTTTTTGGGGCGTTTCTCAAGGTATGCGGGTGGAAACGGAGCAAACGCCGTCGGAGGTTCATTTGTCTACCCTCTTTCCGGCGGCGTTTGCCCAAAACGGAGCAGCGAAACGCCCAAACAAATAGAGCCTAAGGGTCTCTTTGGGATATCTTTTTGGGCCCATTTCGTTTTAACCGTACCTATACATTATTTTTGGTACCTGTTTTGTTGGAGCCATTTTAAACTGGCCGGCTGAAAAGGGCAAAATCCCGTCGTTTTGAGGCTGGAGGAAAGAGCACCAGCGCGCCCGTCCGCAACCCGCCGTTCTGCTTTTCCTCTCCTCCTTGCTGTAAACCAACCCCGATCTTCCTCCTTCGCGCAGATCTTCCCCCTTCGCCAGTTCGCAACCATCGTCGGTCTGATTTTTCGACGTTGCTGGCCTCCTTCAAAGCCGATCTTCCTCCCTCGTAGACTCGTGGTGAATCAAACGCCGATCTTTCAAACCCTAGCGTCGTTCTTCCTCCAAGGCCGATCGATCTCAAAGCCGCTCTTCCTCCACAGTCGATTTGCCTCTTTCGCCGGAGAAGAGCTTTGATATGAGGTTAACTTACAAAAATTTATTAGCATTGTTATTAATGTGAGAGTTTATTAACAGAGCGATTTATGAGAGTTTATTAGCGTTATTTTTTGAGTTCTTGGATATCCCCATAATTTCACTTAATTTTTAGACAAATTTCTTGGACAAACTTCACAGATTTTTTTTAGAAGAGCAGAGATTGTGCTATTTTTTGACAAATTTCACATATGAGTACTTAGAAGCTTATGAGAACTTATGAGATTGTACAGAGAATAGTGTTGTGAGATTGTGCAGAGAAATTATGACAAATATGGAATTTTTGCTTATGAAATTTTCACATAACAGAGCTAATACTGCAATATTCAATTCCCATTAATTGTTATATCTGCTTTGGGATTTCTTATTTGTTATATTTGCTTTGAGATTTGTGCTTTGGAGCACAAATCACCGGATATGATGCTTTGAGATTTGATTTTTGTTCTGGGCAATGTTTTTTTCGTAAATTTCACATCTAATATGGTTGATTAACTGTTATCGTGCCAGATGGATTCTGAAAATGATGCAGAGCTCATTGACACGGATTTGAATACTCTAAATAAAAGACGCCGGAGAATAGCTTATTATATCATGATGGTGAACACAAATGTCTGTATTGTTCTTAATCACAGCTCTCATTATCAAGACAAGACCCATTGCATGACATCAACTAACACAGGAGATAAATGGGTTGAAGAACTATTGAATGGTCATCATGTCCGATTTCATGATAACTTTAGAATGTAGAAAGACATTTTTGTAAATGTACTTCAACAATTAGTCAAATCTCATGGTCTACAAGGGTCAAGGAGTACTACTGCAAGAGAAGTACTTGCGATCACAATAAATATTATGGCGCATAATATGACAATGAGGGATTGCAGTGAGTGTTTCAGCATTTGATATAAACAATAAGTCGATATTTTTCACGATGTTTGACAGCTTTAATGAAGCTATCAGAAGACTTTATTGTGCCGGTAGACGGATAATTTACAAATATCTCTGCAAAGATTTTAAAGGATGATCGATACATACCCTACTTCAAAGATTGCATCGGAGCAATCGACGGGACACATGTTGATCCCCGCATCCCAGTAGACGAACAAGTTCCCTACATTGGACGTCATGGTTATACCTCTCAGAATATTATGGTTGTATGTGATTTTGATATGACATTTGTACAATCCCGTATCCAGCGAGTGAGCTAACAGGAGCCGATCCGGCCGGCCCAGACCGCCCCCGAGCCCCAGACGAGTTCAGCAGGGTATGCCGAGCCCAGCATGCCGAGTACGGGCTCGGCAATCGTCGGGTCGAGCTCGAAGATCGTGGAGATGAGCCCGACGAGAGGAAGCCATTCATCGTGGGGCCGGCCGAGTACGTGCTCGTCTAGAGCCAAGGGGTTGGCGAGTGCCAACGCGACCGTCATCTGCGAGCAGGGGCTTCAGGCCCAACTTTCCCAGGCCTGAGGCGAGGCGAGCTGGACCGCGGCGCTGAGAGAGACGAGCTCACTCGCCGCTTTGCACCTCGGCACAGGGGGGAGCCTTCTCGCGCCCGTACTCGCCGCCCCCGCTCAATGGGCTCTTCTCAGGGCCGGCTCGCCCTTCAGTTGTGGGGTGTTTTTACCATGTTATCCCCCTTTGGATTGTCTATAGTCCTCGAAAACAGTGACGGCTGGATATTTGCATACCATCTTTTCCTATAAATAGGACCCAAGGGGTACCTCAGAAGGCACGCTTCCTTGTGCCCGGTCTCCTAGCGCTTTTTGAGGTACCTTAGCTTCAGCACTTGGCTAAGGAGAGGAAGCGCTCTAAGATCTTCCGAGTGTGTGGTGGGACCTCCGTGCTGAAGCCTTGGGTCTGTTCCCGATCCTTCTCCCTTGTCACTTGGGCCTGTGAATAGAGAAGTAAGTGTGCGATCACCCCTTCCGCAAGGGTCGGACTCCACAGGGACCGATTTTTCGGTTTCAACACTTTGGTGCGGTGAGCGTGGATCGTGGTCAGCACAGAAAATCTTTCGCATGACCGATGACAAGAGACGAGGGGCAAGGTTCAGGCAGGGCGAGCTCGCCACCCCCTCCCCCTCGTGCGATGGCGGGGATGTCCGCGGAGCTCAGAGAGGAAGTGCTCGGACTCGTCAGGGTCGCACTCGGCATGCGAGCCGAGAGCACGACTCCAGCGGTTCCCGTGGTCGCCGATCCAGCGCTAGGCAACGATGCGCCCCTCAGACGCGCGGGGAAGGAGGTCGCGAGCGAGGGGGAGCGCGAGCCGAGGGGGCGAGTCCTCTTCCCAGGCTCGGCAGGCGAGTACCTGTTCGGCGAGACGGTGGGGAGGGAGTTCCCAACTCGCCTGGCCGAAGGAGGAAGTCCCTTCAGCGAGTTCGTTTCGTCAGCCCCAGTTCCAGAAGGGTTCCGAGAGCCGGAGATGTCCTACTACTCAGGGAAGGGAGATCCGATCCAGCACGTTCAGTGATTCGAAGATGTGGTGTCGATCCGACAGATGTCGGATGACTTCAAGTGTAGGCTCTTCGCCATCACCCTCAGGGAGAAAGCGAGAGATTGGTTTCATCAGCTCCCGGCCGGTTCCATCTACTGCTTCGAGGATTTACGCAGGGGATTCATGTTGAGATTCACCACCTCAAAAAAGAGGAAGAGGGAGGTCGAGTCCTTGTTCCGGGCAGAAAGTAGGGGAGACCCTGGGAAGTTACCTGGACAGGTTCCAGGAAGAACTGTCCCAGGTACAAGAGATATCATGTCACACTATGATGGTGGCCTTCACCCTGAGTCTCCAACCCGGGTTCTTCGCCATGGAGTTGAAGAGGACTCCTCCGGTGTCTTTCGAAGTGCTCCTGGAAAGGGCGGCAAGGGAGGCCGACATAGAGGCAGCACATCCAGAGTTCGCTCAGAGGTTGGCCAGGTGGGCCGTGGAGGAGGAGAAGCCAAGGGGAGGTCGGGCCCAGGAGGAGAGAAGGGTCGAGCCCCGGCAGAGAGAACAGCAGCCGCAGCAGCACAGGTGGGGGCGTCAGGAGCCGAACAACCGATTGGGTTGGAGACCGGAGTGACAGGATCAAGGGCCACAGAGGGGTTATCAGGGGGGAGACAACTGCCAAGGTGGGCGTGGCCAGTTTTACCCCCAGGGAGGGAGGCAGGGCCAGAGACCGCCTCTTCCCGACCAGGAGGAGGCCATGACTATCGCCTTGGGGGGGGCGAAGGAGAGGGCAACTAAGGAGGAGGAGGGAGGTCAGGGTAGACCTGCCCTATTGCGACTACCATCAAGAGGAGGGGCACACGACGGTCACGTGTCCGGAGTTCCTCGAGATGCGGGAGAACAGGGAGCAGCAGCGGCAGCAGCGGAATCATCAGGAGGTGCGGATTGAGGAAGTTCGGCCTCAAGAGGAGGGGGATCGTTGCGAAGACCGGGCCGATGTGGGGACCCGAGGAGGGATCGGAGTGATCCATGGGGGGGTGGGAGTCGAGGCTTCCCGGAAGGCAAGCCTCCACACCATGTACCGAAGGAGCATCGGCTCCACATCTCAGACTCCACCTCCAGAGGAGAGGATCACCTTCTCAAGGGAGGATATGCCGGGTCATGATGACCCCTTCTGCGATGCGCTGGTCATCCAGACAGCCATCGAGAATTTCACAGTCTCCCGGATCCTCATTGACAATGGGAGCTCCGTCAACATCATCTTCAAAAAGCCCTTCGATGACATGCAAGTAGAAGCCAAGAGGGTGCTGGCCTCCGATGGGCCTCTCTTCGGTTTTTTTGGGGAGAGGAAAGAAGTAGAGGGGGGAGTGGGACTCCATGTCAGCTTGGGGGGACAGTCCAGGAATTGTCGGTTCGTCATAGTGGAGGCCCCCAGCAGCTACAACGCCATTTTTGGGAGGCCCCTCATCAGCGCCTTCCGATGCGTCCCCTCCTCCTTCCATCAATGTCTTAAGTTCAACGTGGACGGGATCCAGGTCCGGGTTCGCGGCGACCCCAAGACAGCTCGGGAATGCTACGTGACGGCGGTGAATTCCATTCTTTGGCAGGAGGAGGCCGAGGAGATGGGGAGAAGGATGGAGGAGATGGAAGGGCAGGAGACCGGAGAAGAAGGCGGGGAGGAAGGAAGGATGGAAGGGGAAGCACGCGAGGAGGTATTCCCAGAGGAGTCAGTTGAAGCGATGATCGTAGAAGGAGGGGAGGTCCTTACTCCAAGGGGGGAGGACACCGCAGAGTGGGAGGAGCAGTCCCGGTTGGAGGCCACTGAGGAGGTAGTGGAGATGGAAGTTCTCACCCAGGATGGCAGGGTGGAGAAGGTCCGCGTCAGCGGGGGGCTGACCCCGGAAGATCAAGGCAGGATGTTGGAGTGCATCCAAAAGCATGTGGATGTCTTCGCCTGGAGCGCAGTAGAGATGCCTGGGATCGATGCCGACGTCGTCTGCCACCGCCTCAATCTATGCCCGGAGGCTCGCCCCATCCAGCAGAAGAGGAGGTCCGTCACGGACAAACTGGCCGAACCCATCAGGGAGGAAGTCGCCAAGCTCCTTAAGGCCGGTTTCGTTTCCGAAATTCAATACCCCGGCTGGATCTCGAATGTTGTAATGGTGAAAAAAGGGGATGGCCGATGGAGGATGTGTGTAGATTTTTCACTACTTAATAAATCATGTCCGAAGGATTGTTACCCCTTGCCTAGAATCGACGCGCTGGTAGATTCAGCCGTTGGTTTCTCTGTAATGAGTTTTTAGATGCTTTTTCCGGTTATCATCAAATCAGGATGCACCCTCCTGACATAAAGAATGTCTCGTTCATCACGGGAGATGGATGCTACTGCTACAAGATGATGCCTTTTGGGATAAAGAACGCAGGGGCAACATACCAGAAGATGATGGACTGTGTATTCTAGGGGCAGAAGGGAAGGAACTTGGAAGTGTACGTGGATGACCTGATGGTAAAAAGCCGGGAGGTCGATTCTCACCTCCAGGATCTGGAGGATACCTTCGGCACCTTGCGTAAATACAAGATGAGATTGAATCCTCTGAAGTGCATCTTCGGGGCGAGCAAAGGCAAATTTCTGGGTCATCTCCTCACCCCCGCCGGAGTCGAACCAAACCCTGACAAGGTCCGGGCGATTATGGAGTTGGGGCCACCTCGGGATGCGAAGGAGGTACAACGGCTGACAGGGAAGCTGCCAGGACTGAGCAGGTTCATCTCCCGGGCCGGGGAGAGGTGTTCTCCCTTCTTCAAGACCTTGAGGGGAGGTCGGATGTTCGAATGGACCCCGGAGTGCGAGCAAGCATTCCAGGCCTTGAAGAGGCAGTTGACTCAGGCCCCCTTACTCCAAGGGCCAAAGGAGGGGGAGGACTTGTTTTTGTATTTAGGGGTCGGGGAGGAGGTCGTAAGTTCTGTCTTAGTTCGGGAAGAAGGGAGAAAGCAGCTGCCCATCTATTATGTGAGTAGGGTTCTGAGGAAGGCGGAACTCCGCTACCCCATCTTTGAGAAGTTGGCCTTCGCTCTAATCATCTCGGCCCGGAGGCTCAGGCCTTACTTCCAGGCACACTCCATCCAGGTAGTAACCGACCACCCCCTCCGCAACATCTTCGAGGGAGTGGAGCATTCAGGAAGACTCGCCAAGTGGTCGGTAGAGTTGAGCGAGTTTGACATCTCCTTTGTCCCTCGACTCGCGATTAAGGGGCAAGCAATGGCTGACTTCCTGGCTGACTATGTGGTCGAGGTAGCAGAAGACAAACTCACTTGCCCCGTCCCTTGGAAGGTGATGGTGGATGGGGCTTCAGGGAAACACTCCTTGGGAGTTGGGGTCGTCTTGGAGAGTCCCCAAGGGACCCGGATTGAGCAAATGGTGGTGATACATTTCTCCATAACCAACAACCAGGCCGAGTACGAGGCGGTAATCGCAGGACTGCGCCTGGCCAAGGAATTAGGAGTGCATGATGTGAAGGTCCTCACTGACTCTATGGTAGTAGCCTCCCAGATCAACGGAGAGTTCGAGGCGAGGGAGCCCACCCTGCAATGATATCTGGCCAAGGTTAAGGGAATTATTGGGGGGTTCCAAACCTTCTCCATTCAGCATGTGCCGCGGGAGGAAAATGAACAAGTCGACCACCTCGCCAAGCGCGGCCCTCGGGTGGGGGGCACTATCACGGACCTTTTCCACCCATCCCTAGAGGAAGGAGAGTTGATGGAGATAGATCGACGGTCCACATGGATGGACCCATTCACTACCTACCTGTCCACGGGAGAGTACCCAGAAGGGATGGATAGAAAGAAGCTCAAGTACAAGTCAGCATACTACCTCTTGCGTGACGGGCAACTTTACCGCAAGACCCTTTCGGGATTACTGGCTCGTTGCGTGGCGGAGGGGGAGGTGTCGAGGATTTTGGAAGAAGTCCACTCCGGGGAGTGTGGGAGTCATTCGGGAGGTCGGACCCTGGAGGGAAGGATCATCAGGCAGGGCTACTTCTGGCCTACCCTGGGGCACGACGCCTTAGAATTTGTCAAAAAATGTCATAAGTGCCAACTGTTTGCCCCCCTCCAACTGCAACCGGCTCAGCGACTCAGGAGTATTACGGCCCCTTGACCTTTCATAATTTGGGGAATGGACTTGGTAGGTCCCTTCCCCCAGGCAAGTGGGCAGAGGAGATTCTTGTTGGTAATGATCGATTATTTCTCCAAGTGGATGGAGGTGAAGGCTTTGGCCAAGGTGACCTCACAGATCATTCGAAATTTCGTATGGGGGAGATCATCTGCAGGCATGGGATGCCCCAATCCATCATCACCGACAACGGACCACAATTCGCCAGCAACGAGTTCATCAAGTTCTGTGGAGAGCTAGGGATCGACCTCAGGTTCGCCTCTGTCCACCACCCAAAGAGCAACGGGCAGGTAGAGGCGGCCAACAAGATTATCGTGAACCTCCTGAAAAAGAAGGTGGAAAATTTGAAGGGGAATTGGGTAGAGCAACTCCCCTCGGTCCTCTGGGCCCTGAGGACTACTCCCAATACCGCCACGGGGGAGACGCCCTTTAAACTATCTCATGGAAGCGAGGCGGTGCTCCCCATCGAACTTGAGGTCCGAACTCCCAGGGTCACTGAGGCGGAAGCCGAAGGGGAGGAGTGGAGAGTTGAAAATGAGGGAGAACAACGGCTCTCCTTAGACTTGATAGAAGAACTGCGCGACCTCTCAGCGGTTCGGCAGGAGGAAGTCAAACGAAGAATGGCTAAGTACTTTGACAAACATGTTCGAGTTAAACAGTTTGTGGAAGGAGACCTGGTCCTAAAGAAGGTAGATGCGGCGGGAAGATCGGCGGCCGTGGGCAAGCTACATCCAAACTGGGAGGGGCCCTACATCGTAAAGGAGGCACTAAGATCGGGAGGGTACCGCCTCCAAAATGTGGAGGGCGAGACTTTGAGCCACACCTGGAGCGGCGACGACCTAAAACGCTTCTATCCCTGAATATTTGTATGTGTCTTAATTTTTTCAATACAATGTGTTTCACTCATTTGAGCCCTTTTTGCATGATAATCGTAATAGTGACATGAGATGTGGCGGAACTTTCGTAGCATAATATCAAAAACCCTCAAGAAATGTTCTAAGTCTTCTCGCTCTGGGATTAGGTCTCGATTCTCCCGCTACCAGGCTCCCTCCAAGCTGGCAGGGCCGGGGTCTCGATGGACATCGTTATGACCCTGGAGCTGAGCCCGGAGGATGTTCAACACCCGCCCTCAGGCTCCCATCTAGCTGACTGGCCAGGTGGTAGCACCCGGGAGAGGCAAATGTTCTAAGTCTTCTCGCTCTGGGGTTAGGTCTCGATTCTCCCGCTGTCAGGCTCCCTCCAAGCTGGTAGGGCCGGGGTCTCGATGGACGTCGTTATGACCCTGGAGTTGAGCCCGAAGGATGTTCAACACCCGCCCTCAGGCTCCCGTCTAGCTGGCTGGCCTGGTGGTAGCACCCGAGAGAGGCAAGTGTTCTAAGTCTTCTCGCTCTGGGGTTAGGTCTCGATTCTCCCGCTGCCAGGCTCCCTCCAAGCTGGCAGGGTCGGGGTCTCGATGGACGTTGTTATGACCCTGGAGCTGAGCCCGGAGGATGTTCAACACCCGCCCTCATGCTCCCATCTAGCTGACTGGCCAGGTGGTAGCACCCGGGAGAGGCAAATGTTCTAAGTCTTCTCGCTCTGGGGTTAGGTCTCGATTCTCCCGCTGTCAGGCTCCCTCCAAGCTGGCAGGGCCGGGGTCTCGATGGACGTCGTTATGACCCTGGAGCTGAGCCCGAAGGATGTTCAACACCCGCCCTCAAGCTCCCATCTAGCTGACTAGCCAGGTGGTAGCACCCGGGAGAGGCAAATGTTCTAAGTCTTCTCGCTCTAGGGTTAGGTCTCGATTCTCCCGCTGCCAGGCTCCCTCCAAGCTGGCAGGGCCGGGGTCTCGATGGACGTCGTTATGACCCTGGATCTAAGCCCGGAGGATGTTCAACACCCGCCCTCAGGCTCCCATCTAGCTGACTGGCCAGGTGGTAGCACCCGGGAGAGGCAAATGTTCTAAGTCTTCTCGCTCTGGGGTTAGGTCTCGATTCTCCCGCTGCCAGGCTCCCTCCAAGCTGGCAGGGCCGGAGTCTCGATGGACGTCATTATGACCCTGGAGCTGAGCCCGAAGGATGTTCAACACCCGCCCTCAGGCTCCCATCTAGCTGATTGGCCAGGTGGTAGCACCCGGGAGAGGCAAATGTTCTAAGTCTTCTCGCTCTGGGGTTAGGTCTCGATTCTCCCGCTGCTAGGCTCCCTCCAAGCTGGCAGGGCCGGGGTCTAGATGGACGTCATTATGACCCTGGAGTTGAGCCCGAAGGATGTTCAACACCCGCCCTCAGGCTCCCGTCTAGCTGACTGGCCTGGTGGTAGCACTCGGGAGAGGCAAGTGTTCTAAGTCTTCTCGCTCTGGGGTTAGGTCTCGATTCTCCCGCTGCCAGGCTCCCTCCAAGCTGGCAGGGCCGGGGTCTCGATGAACGTCGTTATGACCCTGGAGTTGAGCCCGGAGGATGTTCAACACCCGCTCTCAGGCTCCCATCTAGCTGACTGGCCAGGTGGTAGCACCCGGGAGAGGCAAATGTTTTAAGTCTTCTCGTTCTGGGGTTAGGTCTCGATTCTCCCGCTGCCAGGCTCCCTCCAAGCTGACAGGGCCGGGGTCTCGATGGACGTCGTTATGACCCTGGAGTTGAGCCCGGGGGATGTTCAACACCCTCCCTCAGGCTCCCGTCTAGCTGACTGGTCTGGTGGTAGCACCCGGGAGAGGCAAGTGCTCTAAGTCTTCTCGCTCCGGGGATAGGTCTCGAGTCCCCCACTGTCAGGCCCCTTCCAATATGGAAAGGCGGGGGTCACGATGGATGTCGTTACGGTCCGGGAGGTGAACCTGAAAGTTGACACATGACAAGCATGTACGAGCAATCCCATCAGTGAGAGGGGCGAGCTCAAGGGGTCCGGTCCCCCTTAGTTTTTTGGTAAAAAGGATTTTTTGACCCCACCTGGTTAAGGGAAAACTATACCTCCCAGGCGAGCCCGTTCTCGCAGGGGTCTGCTCGGCAGAGGGTCTTTTCTCGGAATGATAGGCGGGCGCCCGCGGCGACCGTTCTCGCAAGGGTCGCCTCGCGGGTAAGCGGAGTATTCGCGAGTCTGGCCGCTGCCGACGCTCAGGGCCTCTCGGCGAGCGCGAATCCTAACTCACGTGCATTCTAGCGCTGAAGGTAAAAAGAAGATAGAAAATTTCTTTCATTATATTTTCAAAAGGGGGAAGGCTCGCCTCGGCGAGATTACAAAAAGGGGGGGTATGATTACAAGAATGAATACAGTAGAGAGGGGGGGAAGAAGTCCGGTCAGCTCTCTCCCTCCTCTCCCGAATGGTGATCCTCCTCCTCGCCCCCGAGCGACTTTTCCTTGCCCTTCGCCCAATCGAAGAGGGAGACAAAGCTTTCCTCCTTCTCGCTGGGCGGGGACGGCGGGAACAGGCTTGGCAGAAGATCCCGGACCGCCACCTCCTCGCAGCCCTCGGCTAGAATCCCCTATCCTTTCATGGCGTCCAGGAGGCATTCGGCAGACTCGATCGAGTTGACTCGCAGCCGCTCCATGACCTCCCCCTCGCCAAAGACCCGGGGCCGCTTGTAGGGGAAAGGGGGCTCGACGCCGTTTGGGGGGAAAAGGGCTTCCGTCAGCCGACGGACCTCGCCTTGGAGGCAGCGGTTCTGCTCCTTTAGCGCCTCCACCTCGATCGCCGACCGAGCAGCAAGGGCCTCCTGCTCGCGCGAGCTGGCCTCCTGATCCACGAGGCGGACCCGCAGCAGGGCAGTCTCGCCCTCCAACTCGCTAGCGCGGGCCTGCAACACCTTGGCGTACTCGGCGTCCTGAAAAGCAAAAAGGTCAGATTCTCGGTAAAATATTTTCCCAAGTTAAAAATGAGAATGGATCGGCTCTTACCAGCCCGCCCGAGGCCTCGTCGAGTAAGCGCTCGGCAATACCGAACCGACGCTTCGCGTCGGCAGCTTTCTCTGCCGCCAGGTCGCGCTCCTGCTCGGCTTTTATCAAAAGTTAGCTGAGCTGGAAGCCGCGGCGGACCATCATATGGTGAAGTTCGAAGGCCCTCAGATGTGCCTGCAGACCCTCGTGGCCTATCTGCTGAGGAGTCAAGTTCTAGTAGGCATCGGCGCCCTCCCGGCCATAGAGGCCGAAGCCAAGGGCAAACGCGTGGCCCGTGGGAGGCCGGCGAGCTCCCCAGGAGGGGAAGCGAGTGGAGACGGAGACGTGGTGAACCCCCTAATCCCAGACTAGCATCGGCTCGCCAGCCGCATCCTTACTCCTTCCCCCCTTCCCGAAGTGGGGGTGGTCCCTTGGAGCTCCCGAGCCACTGGGAGCAACCTCCTCCACGGAAGGAGGGGAGGAGGACCCGCGCTTCTTCCCGCAAGGGGATGACGTCTCCTTCAGCGGGCTCGCCGGGGCTTCGTCGGAGAAAACCTCCGGCGAGCTCATGAACCTGACGGGCGATACGGGCTGCTGTGGCTGGCCTCGCGAGACCACCCTCGCCTTTTTAGAGGCCGAGGGGCGGTGGACCGAGCTCGGCCCCCCAAGCTCCAGCCGCCTCTTGCTGGAGGGCTTACCTCTGACCTTCTCTTCCCGGCACACCTCAGCCGCGGCCCGGGCCCGCTCAAGCGGGTCCGAAAACACTCCCGGGTCAGCGAAGGGAGGGTTCACCGGGATCAGTCGCTCCCCTGCAAAAAAGACTTAGCCGAAAAATAAGATTCTGATCGGTTAGGCCAAGTGGCGAGCGGGAGGTGGGCGAGGCAAACCTTCACCAGGAAGGATAGGCGGCAGGGATTCGAGGCCGCGACGGAGGAAGGCGACTTCAAATTCCTTGTACAGAAAGAACTTGTGTAGCTCGGCGTCATTGCCAGACACGGAAGGCGGCCGGTACACCTCCTCGCTCTTCTGCAGTGGCGAGAAGGGAATGTTGCCGAGGTCTCCCCGGATGAAGGCGATCTTCGACATCCAGTTGTGATTTTTGTTGGCGACCTCGCGGTTCTTTATGGATGTACCGCCGAAGAAGGCGACCCCGTCAGCGTTGGCTTTGTAGGAGAAGAGCTTGCGGAAGACGGTGAGGTTGAACTCGATCCGCTCTCGGCGGAGGTAGCAGGCAAACCCCACTATCATCGCGATGGCGTTGGGGTTGAGCTGCGCGGGCACAGCGCTGTAGTACTTAAGTACCTGGCGGACCTCCGGCAAGAGCGGCAGGCGCAACCCCACCTCAAAGTGCGAGATGGGGAAGGCGAGCTCGTCCTCAAAGAAGGAATTGATGGCCTCATGCTCCGCCGGGAGGCGAGCCACAAAGCTGGCAGGTACATAATCCGCCACAAACTCGGCGAGCTCGCTCGCCGTGGTGTTCCCCTCAAAGAAACAGTGGTCCGCGAAGTTCTGGGCGCACTTGGTGCGGCCCTCAGAGTCGGGGTTTCCTTTACCCATACTCGCTGAGGGAACGAAAGCACGCGAGCAGTAGGTAGGGAGAGCAAGGGAAGGAAGAAATGAGAAGGCAATAAAGGCGTAGCCGGGGGGTAGGTGGGGATCCCTATTTATAGAAAAAGAGAGAGGAAGTGAAGCCAACTGACCAGCCCGGCTCGCATACCCTATTTCACGTTTCCCGTCTCGCCGCTCTCTACTCGCCGACCTAGGCGAGCCTAGTTGAGGAATTCGAAAAGACACGCACCGCTCGAAGGAAAAAAGATTCGCTCGCGTGATAAAAATTTATACACTTTATTAGCATTAAAAAAGCAAATTGTCCAGAACAAAGAAAAACAGAAAAGCACGCGCATAGACCAGGCGACAGTGGGGGCGAGTACCGGTCGGCTCGTAAGGGAGCCGTCCTTAATTACCCCGGTCTCGCCGACCCGATGCCGCCAGCCGCTGCGCGAAGAGTTGCCGAAGCTGCCCCAGATTCCTGTTCGCCGCTCGCAGGTTCTCATCAATCTCATCGAAGAGTATGGAGGAAGACGTCGCCGCATACACCGAGCTGACCCTCGGCTCGCCAACAAGCCGCGCGCACTCCTCCTGCAGTCTGGAATTGTCTCTCTTCAGCTCCTGGAGCTCGCGCACTAACTTTTTGAGGACCAGTTGGCTCCGCCTCGACCGTTCGGGGCTGTCCACCTCCGAGTCCATGAAGATTTCCAAAGCGCGCGGCGATGGAAGGGGCGAGTAGACGGCCTGTTCGGTTGAGTCGTCAGCCCTAGATCGGTTGGGGAAGCCTGCAGAGGGAAGTCGAGATAGCGAGTGGGAGGGGCGAGCGCCAAATAGAATCGGACGCAAAAGGAGGGGGTCGGGGACATACCTTCAGAATCTCGGTGGGAAGCAGGAGCGGGTGTGTGCTCGGCATCCACCCCAGTAGCCGCGGGAGCGGAAGAGGGTTGTTGAGGGTGAAGGCGAGCCGGCGATACCAGCCCCCGCGAATCTGGCTCCATGATTTCGGTGGCAAGGGGCGAGTCTCGCGGGCGCGGGTCAGAGGATGGCTCAGGCACCTTGGCAGGTAGATTCTCGACCCTTGGTGTGGAGACCTCGCCACTTTGGTCTTGTTCGGCGGTAAGATCCACAAAGTCTTTATCATGAGGGGGCAGGGCGGAACGGTTGGAAGAGTCGGAGCCATTGGCCAAAGTGCTCTTTAGGTCAGCAAAGATGTGCTCGGCCTCGGAAGAAAAGGTCATCGCCCTCTTGGCCAAGCCAAATTCAGCAAAACGGCGAGCCGGGGCGCTCAGATCCGTCAGGGCCGCAGCGCGAAGGGCTGTCTCCCCGCATGATTTCGCTAGTCGTTCCATGACTTCTTTCGGGAGTGGCATCTCGGCAGGACTTAAGTAAAGAGAGGGGCGGAAGTCAGTCGAGCAGGCAGGGCATGTATATATAGCCACCGGTGGGTCCTACCAAGAGATTCCTTTCGGCTCCTGTCGCACTCGCAGGATCCTAGTGGGTTGGATGTTTCTTTCCGAGTTTGTGCCAACCTCGCAAAGAGCGGGGATTGTGTACAACCCCGTATCCAGCGAGTGAGCTAACAGGAGTCGATCCGGCCGGCCCAGACCGCCCCCGAGCCCCAGGCGAGTTCAGCAGGGTATGCCGAGCCCAGCATGCCGAGTACGGGCTCGACAATTGTCTGGTCGAGCTCGAAGATCGTGGAGCTGAGCCTGACGAGAGGAAGCCATTCATCGTGGGGGCCGGCCGAGTATGTGCTCGTCTAGAGCCAAGGGGTTGGCGAGTGCCAACGCGACCGTCATTGCGAGCAGGGGCTTCAGGCCCAACTTTCCCAGGCCTGAGGCGAGGCGAGCTGGACCGCGGCGCTGAGAGAGGCGAGCTCACTCGCCGCTTTGCACCTCAGCACAGGGGGAGCCTTCTCGCGCCCGTACTCGCCGCCCCGCTCAATGGGCTCTTCTCAGGGCCGGCTCGCCCTTCAGTTGTGGGGTGTTTTTACCATGTTATCCCCCTTTGGATTGCCTATAGTCCTCGAAAACAGTGACGGCTGGATATTTGCAGACCATCTTTTCCTATAAATAGGACCCAAGGGATACCTCAGAAGGCACGCTTCCTTGTGCCCGGTCTCCTAGCGCTTTCTGAGATACCTTAGCTTCAGCACTTGGCTAAGGAGGGGAAGCGCTCTAAGATCTTTCGGGTGTGTGGTGGGACCTCCGTACTGAAGCCTTGGGTCTGTTCCCGGTCCTTCTCCCTTGTCACTTGGGCCTGTGAGTAGAGAAGTAAGTGTGTGATCACCCCTTCCGCAAGGGTCGGACTCCACAGGGACCGATTTTTCGGTTTCAACAACATTCACCCTTATCATGGCTGGTTGGGAGGGTTCAGCACATGACAGCCGTATTTTTCATAGTGCAATTATTGATCGACGTTGGAATTTCCCTCATCCACTAACAGGTAACGTGTAATAAACTATTTTTGATAACAACAATCGTACTATACAGTTTGTTAATACAATTTTGAACACAAGAAAATGCTACTTGGTGAATGCTAGTTACCCATTACAGTAAGGATATATAAAACCGTACCCAGAAATAGGATATCATTTGCCAGACTTTGCACGCGGCTGACGTCTGATACAAGGACGAAAGGAAATATTCAACCAGACACACTCGTCGTTGCGTAGTGTGATAGAACGAACTTTTGGAGTGTGGAAGAAGAAATGACGTATTCTTCGTGATATGTCACAGTATGGATTCAAAAAACAGCGGAATATTGTGATCTCAACAATGACATTGTATAGTTTTATACGCAGACATCATTCTAATATAGACAGTCATTTCTACTGATGTGATAATGATGAGAACTGTGTATACCCTCATGCGCGTCTGATTAGGCAAGGGGTACAAATGGCAAGCAACTCAAGGAGGGAGAACAATGAAATTGGTCGGGATGGAAGGAGTGGATCAAATCAAATGTCGACATTGCGTGATTTCATTGTCGAACAACTTTATGAAGTCGTCGAAAATTGAGTCTGAACATGTTGCACCCTATTTTTTTTGGCCATTAAATTTTCTAAAGAATATTTTGTTGTATTTTATTTAAGTTGTGTGTTTATTTTTAAAGTTTGACGTCTAATCGCCACCGGAATGGTGTTCTCTCACACAGATAAATTATTTTACAGTTTTGAATCTGATTGCAAACGAAGATTACCCAAACATAAACTCAATTTTAAAAATACCATTTAGAATCTCTTTTTTAAACATATCCCTTTTAAAATAGCACCGATATTCCAAAGAGATCCTAAATTAATTAACGAGTTTGACTCTTGTTCAACCATGCCTGGCAGGCCGGCGACTTTTTAAGCCTGCTAAGTTTGAGCACGTGTCAGGCATGATCAACCGTCTATCATGTCAAATTCAAGTGCAAGTAAATCTCTTGATATTTATTTATAATAATACATAGATTGAATATAAAATAAATTAATATCATATTCCCTATTCTTACTAAATTAATTCTGTATTCACATTTCTTACTGCGACGTGTAAGTAGTGGTGTTTAAAAATATCGGGCTGGGGTCGGTCAGAAAAAACCCGACTAGTTTCAGCATGGGCCTAGGCCGGGCTTCGGAGCGTTACAGGGCCCCCAGGTCTGCTCGGTGCCCGGCCTTGGCCGGGCCCGAATAAGCCCGAGCGTCGGGCCCACCGTGAGCCCAGCACCCAGGCCACAGGATATACTGCCACGAGGCGGGATTTCCAATAAATGAGGGAAATTAGGGCCGGCTCGGGACCGGGTCAGCCCAAGCCCGGGTGGAAAAAAGCGCGACCCGACCGTCCTGAACGGCCTTTTTGAATAGGTCTGCTGCTGCCATAGAAGTTCCACCCCATTTCCTATCCAGCCATTCCAATCCTAAAAACAATTAAAAACAGCAATCAGTGATGGAACTATTATTTAAATTAAAACTACATATAAATGTTTTTTTATAAACTCTTTTTATACTATTATTTTAATTAAAATAAATAATACCGTTTTATTAGATTGATCCTAATGGTGACTGAAAAGAATATTTTCGGAATTATCACATACTACAATTTAGAATAATTATGTATTAACTATTAACTAAAGTCTGTCTTTGTGAAAAATAAAAGGTGATGTTAGTGGTAATTTGATTTGGTCTCTACTAAACGCAAACTCCTCTCAAAACTTCTTTTTGTTTGTTATTACAAAATGCTAAATTTCGTTACTAGCAAACTCACGTCCTAATTCATTTTCGCCAACTCCAATTTGCGACTCCCCGTCCTCACCCGTTCACGACTCCAAGGCAAGCTCTTCCCTTTCGCGAAAAACCGCTCGGCTTACATCCCAGGCCACGTGTTCCCTATTGCTGACTGCCACTTCTCCCTCACCGTCGACCGCCAGAGAAAGATAATCTGTGAAGTCCTTCCACTCCGTCTACCCGCTCCTACTCATTTTCACCTTAGTAGTACGTCTTTAATAACATAGGCGATTACTCACCTGCTTTCGTGGGCACCTCTTATTAAATGAGAAGCACAATCTGAACCGTCAGATACATGTACCTGGAAGACTGACCATCAGTTTTAAAAACCAAAGCATCGGAAACTTTTCTTATTCTTCTTATTTAATTCATTGCCTTAATGTGACTTAATTGCAATAGTACGTTTGAGCATCTATAAATATGTAATGGTTGTTATCCGAAAGATATGAACAAGAACCATCTTGCCTTTAATGTTTTTCCTTTTTTTCCCAATTGTTTTTTACTTTGATCGTTTCACACTTGTATCAGAGACATGTTCCGAACCCTGCATGTTTGCATCATCTCGAACTTTTGTGCTCTGTCATGGGAGGCACCTATGTCTCCCTCATTGTGAGGTTCACTGGTTCCTGCCTAGCACTCCCTTGATGGTGTTGATTGGTAGTGGGGTCTACCACAATTTCATCTCCCCGCGATTGACGATATATACAACCTTGATATTCGCCCGTCTCATTCCCCTCTGTCTGCTTGCTCGGGCGACAACTGCCACACTTCCATTGGGAACCTCCATGTAAACATGCACATGACTAGGGGCCATGCCCTCTCCACGCAGATTTCTTCTCATTTGAGCTCGGTGGTGTTGACGCCATACTCGATGTCGGCGCGTCGCGTGGCTTCACCCATTCGGGAACGTGCATATTAGTTGGGCATGCACGGCGATGTCTACTGTTCTCTAGCATGAATCTTTTTCATTTTGGCAGGTGAGACGTTCTTTTCCCATTTGATAGCCGCATGCCCCAGCTATTTCTTTCGTATACATGTGGCGCGGCATCGAACCTACCCACCCAGCAACTCCACCATCCCTGCTGCAGTGTGTCACGGTAGTTGTTTCTGCATTGAGGACAAGGCAAGTTTGTGAGAGGAAGACATTATTACGAAGTTGAAAAAGACAAGAGATGGGGAGACAAGGACACAAATCCCAACTCGACGACGGACGTTCGTCAGTAGCTTGCACGGATGTGCGCATCCGTCAACCTTATCTTTTATTATCGATAATTTATGATTTTTTTTTAAAAAAATTCTTCTTTGATTAAATGAAAGTGTATGGAATCAATCTCTTCAAAGTTCTTCTATTTTTTATTCTTGTCTTCTTAGCAATGTGTTTCTTTTTCTTCATTTATGTTTGCATTATGAGTCTGAGTGGCTGCCAAGTGACTTTAATTTCATAATAACTTTTGTTTGTTGTGATTCTTAAGTTTGAGAAATGAATATGACATGATCAATTCAGATTGGACTATTTTTTGTAAGCTGGTGCAAAGCAATTGAACAGTTCTGTAAATCTGTTAGTATTCTATTTGTTTTTATTTTTATTTTTCATGGAGCAACACTACATCACATCCTTATCTATTTTCATTTTTTATGAAAAAAAACATTTATAATTAGTTTAAATTTAATGCTGGGATTAGGCAAAAAAACTATAGTTCTGTCATTAATCGTTGTTTTAATTGTTTTTTTTTTTTGGATTAGGACGGCTGGATAGGAAATGCGGTGGAACTTCTATGGCAGGTGGCACTGTGGCAGTAAGAAATGTGAATATAAAATTAATATTCAATCAATAATATTTATTATATATTAATAAATACCAAGAGATTTAATTGCGTTTGGATTTGACATGATGGACGGTTGATCATGCTTGACACGTGCTGAAGCTTAGCAGGCTTATTTTAAAATGCCGCTGGCCTGCCGACGTCCAAGGCTGAACACAAATAGTCAAACTCGTTAATGCATTATTTTACATTTTTACTATAACAGTGGGCCGGCCCGTTAGAATATTTGAATATTAAAAAATACAATATTCACTAAATACATCAACGTTGAGGAAATTACGCCCCGTTCCAGGGAAAATTTTTAGGACAGGACCGTGAACGGTAAGCATCGTCCACACAACCAATGAGAAGCCACAAATGATGAGGGCCCCGCGCAAAAGTGTATGGCACAAGCCACAACTGCGTGGACCCCACCTCCTTTGCAAGCCCCTCATTGGTGCAGGACCATGAGCATCATTCACGGTCCTGACCTAAATATTGCTCCCGTTTGAGAGGAATAATAATTGCGTTCCGGTAGCACTTCTTTCTTTGAAAGCGGGTAAAATTTAAGCCGATGATTTTGCATATCCAACGTCGGTGATCTCGCCAAATTAAAAAAAGAAAAAACATAAATTTTGAAAATTAATTGGACGGCGAGATCGCTACCTGCGCTCCTTCCTCTTTGAGCGAGTAGTGGTCCCAAAAAATTTTAGTTCGAGAGGGCTTTTTCCTCCTTTCTATTTGTTTTGGAAAACGTCAGCATTCATAATATTGTGTTCGTTTTAGGGATTTGAGACTTTTTAAAAAGTCAAAATAACTATTTTTGTATTAGCTGCATTTTTAACTGATAGAGAAAACAAACACAATATTATAAGCGGTGTCGTTTTCCAGAAAATGGAAAGGAGGAAAAAAAAACCTCTCAAACGGGATTTGTTTTTTTTACAACCTGTTGCGGACTAACTCGACGCCCCGGTCGGACCGGACAATCTTGGACCGTCTTAGCTCGTGGAGCGGTCGAGCGCGCACACAGTCAGTTGAAAAGGAGAAATGTACACGAGGAGTTTTAGCGTGGAAAACCCTTCAACCGGGTAAAAAACCACGTGACCGGTTCGGTGCTGGTCAAAATCCACTGACTTGTTGGAGGTTACAATATGATGGGTGAATCGGGGCGACAGGCCGCTCCCGTTACAATCTTGAGAGGAGAGAGGGTGACTATAACTGTTGGCGGGCAACAAACTGCTCCGCCAACGTGACTTGAACAGTGGAATGCGCGGGATGTCTCGGGTGCGTGCGCTCGGGGGCGGCGCGCACTCGGGGCTGCCACTGTCTTCTTCGCTCGGCTTCCTCTGTCCTTGGGGTGCTTCCTTCGTAACTGTGCGTTGATGGGGTGTTAATAGCCAATGGCGGGTGCTGGTAACCGCTGGTGGCCGCTGGGGATCGCCGGTGGCCGCTGGAGGTCGCAGGTGGCCGCTGGTGGTTGGCGGCGAGAGGTGGTCGCTGGTGGTTGGCGGCGAGAGGTGGCCACTGGTGGAGGAGACGGGAGAGCTCCCACCTGAGGAAGAAGATGAAGGAGTGTAGGAGAAAACAGAATAATCCGAAATGAGGAGCCCCTGGGGTCCTTTTATAGGCTCCAGGGGGAAGTTATGGCGGGTCCCACCACTAATGTAGTGGGTTAGTGGGTGGTTTCGCCTCGATCGGACGGCCGGAGGGGCTTCCACCTCGATCGGACGGCGGGGAGGCCTTCCCGATGGTGGGCCGCCCGAACGGCGGCGACGACGAGGGGGTGGCCGGCCACGGCCGCGGCCGGCCCCGACCGAGACCGGCCATGGCCGCGGCCTGCCATGGCTTGGCCATGGCCGCGGCCGGCCGTGGCCGCGGCCGGCCACGGCCGGGGAGGGCCGGCCACCGGCGGTGGTTCCCCCTCTTGCCGGCGGCGGTTCCTCTCGCGATGGGCGGAAACGGGACCCGCGCCCATGATCTCCATGAGAGTTCATGGGGGGTAAGGGGAGCCCACCCACTTCCTTTTGGTGAAGATCATGGGGGGGGGCCTCTTGACCCCTATAAATTAAGGTGGAACCCATCACAACCCAAATTGATAAATCACCCAAATGATTGCATCAATGTAAGATCTCTTATTTACAATGTCATAGTTAGCAAAGTAGTTCCTTAAAATATTTTTATATTACTAGCAAATCATCATAAAAAAAATTTAATTTACTTCTTTTTCAGGACTTCTCTCATTTTTGGTTATGTTTGCAATTTTAATTACGGGAGAACTATTCCTTTATTTGACAAATGGCTGGGGTCGTCAGAATTAGACTCTATTTGGCATGGTGGTGGCGATCATAAACACATGGGTTAAACCGTCATTTGATTAAGGATCACCTAACAAACATCATTCATTTGAACATAAAAGTGGATGAAGTTCTTTAGATGAGCGTTAACGAATGAAAATTTAACCCTCATGTTCATGACCTTCACCACCGTGTCAAACGGAGCCTTAGGCTCTCCGTTTGGAGGACTTATTTTCACCGGTCAAGCGGTTACGACCGCATGAACCGGACCTTAAATTAAGGTTTGATTCATGCGGTCGTAACTCCCTGACCGGTGAAAACAAGTCACCCCCAAACAGAGCCTTAGGCTTCGTTAGTTTGGGCGTTTTGGCCGGCCGTTTGGAGCAAATAGCGTCGGACAACGTCTAACCATATGGGGGTGGCGTCTCCGTTTTCTCCGTTTGCGCCCGCAGCAAGGAGGAAAAGCTCTCCCGCCGCTCCGTTTCGATCCCAACTTTCTCCTCCTCCGATCTCAATGCTCCCTTTCCAGCCGCCGGATGCTCCCGCCACCATCTAAACAAACAAAGCCTTAGTCCGAATCTGCGGCTACCATTGATAGTCTCTTGCCAGATTTTGCCAACCTGATGAATCTGAGAAGTGGTAGAGAAATTCATGGTTTCTCTTTAGTTGCTGGAGTAGATTTTTGATCATGACTGGGAGGAACACTATTTAATGTAGACGGTTGTGGATAAAGATCACCGCTTTTTAGGGGATACCGCGGCGCGGTAGTGCTGTTGTCGAGTGGTAGATGACGGAAGCATTTTCGCAAAAACTGCAATCCAGGGCTAAAAGAATTTTGTAACTTCGTCAAAGGGTCCAGAATAGCCCCTTTTTTTATACAGAAGGGGCTGACAATAAATGTTAAGTCATTATCTTGACTTTAGAGATTTTGAGAGCTTTTGGAAGACAAGGAGGAAGAAAAAGATCTTGATATTGTCATGGTTGAAGCTTTGGAGCTCCGATTTGCAAGTCTGTTTCAGATCCATGGAGAGCAGCTTGGTGCGATTCTTTCCATCCAATTTGATTTCTTCTTCATGGAGCCAAAACGATCGTCAAAGGAAACGATTCTTCTCTCTGATCTTAGAACATGTTGAATTTTCTCAAGTTACTCAGCAAGGTAGTCCAAACACCAAATCAATATCTTCGGAGCTACCCAGATCACAACTTGAACTTGCGGAAAGCAGGAAGCAACTCAGATAACCAAAAACACAGACAGAAGCAAGCAGATCAAAATTTCATTAATCTTCTTTACATGACGAGGTATACATGGCGAGACATGATTTCGCCAGTACATGAAAAAATAGAAACCCAAAACAACTCGGGCGGATAGACCACAGAAACCGCCGAGATCGCCGAGACCGCTGAGGTCGCCGAGACCACCCGAGCCGAGCAGAAACCAAACAAAACACGGAGTCCGTCGAGACCGCAAGGTCGCGCGGACACGCCGTTATTCGTCGAACTGCTGCTGAACAGAGAAACAAGCCGCATACCCGCCAAGACCGCGAGGTCGCGCGGACAGGTTATTGAACTTGAGAGAAGATGCTAAAACAGGTAACCGCTGGAAACAGTCCGCTAACTCCACTGAGGTCAGAACCAAACTCCTGGTTTCACAGTGTTAGCCGCGCCACCTGCACACAGCAACCAGTTAAGCAAACAACCCGTGCGGATACAAAAAACTGAGTCCGCAGCTGAAACTCAAGCTCAACTTACTGTTCACTCTGTTGTAAATGACTTGCCGAGGAGTCCTATTTATAGGTCAGGTGAGGAGTGTGGTCACCACCCTATGAGATAAAGACATCGTCCCTTGGTCGCAGCTAACAAAGCCAGTCTGTTGAGTCCGCCCGCACGGGGCAAACCAACCCGCCAAGTCCAGGCGAGATGGCGAACTGCACAAAGCAGTCTGCCCAGTCCGCATAAACAAGGCTATCCATATTTGCCAAGTAACAGGCGAGATGTCAGACTGCACAAGGCAGTCCGCAACAGCAACGCGGGACCAGCCATTCCGCAAGAGCGACCAGCTGAACACAAGGCCAGTCCGCACGCACTAGTCCACGACCACAGGCACAACATCACCCGGTCACAGCGGACACTGCGGAAACCCTGAACTTCACAGAAGTGCAAGTCCAGAAAAGAAAGCGCCAGCTTGGCGAATACCAAGCCAGTCCGCCAGCTCCAAGGCCAGACCGCTGCTCACCGCAACTCCAAAGAAGATGTGCGGACTCCAAGCCCAGTCCGCACAGGCCGCGCACACCACCTTGCAGAGCTCAGCTCACTGCCAGACTAAACCAGTCCGCGCAGTCCGCAAAACCTGACCGCAGCAAACTACGCAGGTCGTCAACCACCAGCCCGTCGGACTAACTACCAGTCCGCGCGGTCAGTCCGCCCAGGTCGCCCGGACTGCCCAACCACCCACTTCCACTTCACCAATTTCAACAGAACATACCTGTCCTATTTTATGTTGTTATTTTGCATACGGAAACGTCTCATCTGCTAATTACCGGAAGGCATAAGCTTTACCAGGTCGATTGTGTCCATCCCCGACATTTATTGCATATAGAAATCTGATTGGTTTGTGGATTTAGGCATGCTGTATAAAATATATCTACGACCGTTAGTCTGAATTGGTGATTATTGATGTGAGTGATGGAGAAGACTCCGAGAAATGCGTTATTGCGTTGCGAAAGGTTGGACTAAGGGAGCTCCTGAAGCACTTAATAGAAAACCCGTTGTTATGGTGGTAGAATGCAAACCATGTCCACTTATCCGTAGTGGATTGCACTTGGACCTTCTACAATGGTTGCGATCATGAAGCCTATGTCCTCTCAATTGGATTAAGTGTGTTGGGTGTGTTGATGAAATGAGATCGAGTCGAGCAAAAACGATAAATGCAACACATTTGGCTAAACAAGGTGATTTGAACAACAACAGTTGCTGATCTGAACCTGCACCATGTTATTCAGCTCGAGGGAAGACTCATAAACGTTGTTAGCATGAAATAGATTGAGTCAGGGCTAACATGCTCGACTAGTAAAATGTTCAAGCGGAATCTGAGTTGACAATATTTGGATTGAGGGGAACTGCTTGTGCAAGAGTTCACCTAAGCATGTCTTAAGAGCATGAAACATATGATTGTGTATACCAACGTTTGTGATGTAATGCTTGTTAGCTCTGGAGTCGGCTAGTATGGCCGAGGGATGGGATCGTCATTCGGTTTGTGATCAGCTCATAGCTGACCTTTATTTACCACCTACTCGTGGATGGTTTAGATACAGGTGAGTCGAGCAAGAAGTAACGGGCAAGGAGCCTAAATCGGCCCTAGAAGGTCGAAGAGTTTTGTAGTTTTAATAAATTGTTGGTATGCGTGTCGAAATAAGTAAACCATGTAAATTACTATACAGTTCAAAAGCATGTAAGACCATAAGGCTAAAACACTGGTTGTGTGTATATTCCTAGTGAAATTGTGGGGATTCTTGTTAAGTAAATAAAATGCTTACACTAGCTTTTATCTCTGTAGCTCATAGTTATATAATTTCTAATTTCTCATTTTGTAACTTTTTGTTTGTGAGCTCGATAAGGCGTGGGGTCCCAATCAAACCTATTATTATATTGTTTGGACATGGTGTTATAGGGGTCCTGCAGCCTAGACACAGGCGTGCGCCCGAGACACGTGAGACACAAAAATGAAAAATGAAAAAAAAAATCAATGCATTTATTCTTTTTTCCGTATATTCATTAATTTTCATCTGTATATATTGTAGGCATTTGAGACAAACTTTAGTATTTTTAAATCCTTCAACTAGGTGTTATTTAGAACACAAAATTTCACGCTTTGTGACTTTCTCACAAAAATTGCAAGTTAAATAATTTTTAGTAGCGGTAGAAATTCAAAGCATATACTTCCAACCTGAATCAATCATATATTGGACAATAGATGAACTAGAACCACTCACATCCATTTTTTGCCGATTAAATCATTTTAAAAACCTAAAGAATGATTGTACACAACAAGAGAGTTAGTGTTAAAATTGTTGAAGTGGAATTGAAGTGGAGCGTGGGCGGTCTAATTGGGCAGGCCGCAGAGTTCGTCGCGGCTTGTCGGATAGCTTTTTGCGAATAGCCTTTGGCGGATTATCGGTCTCTCTTGCGATCTAATTCAGCAAGCACCTTGGGTTGAAACCGAGCGGTTAGACTTCTCTAATCACAGCTGTGCCAGTCTGGTTGATCAGACCCCACAGTGTGCTTGAAGCTTCAAGTTCTTTGGCTTGCAAGAAGGTTGGCGATTAGTGCGGACTATGGTGGCTAACCGCTCAGTTCGTTGAAGCCTTCTCGTGCAGGTTAATAGCAGGAGTCCGCTAGTGTTGTGGACTTGGTCCTGTGTGACAAGTCCAGAATTGTTGCCTAGCTCGCCGAGATCGTCTGTTGTGCGGACTGCTTCTAGAGCTCGCCGAGTTCGGCAAGATGGTCTTGTATGACAAGTTCAGGGTTGTTGTCTAGCTCGCAGAGTTCGCTTGTTTGTGCGGACTGCTTCTGGAGTTCGCCGAGCTCGACAAGTTGACGGTTTGGTCCTTGTTCTAGTCGTGGACTGAAGTTTGCGCGGACTGAGAGTTGTGTCTGCAAGGCAGTGCGATTTGGTGGCGGTGTTTGGTTGCCCGCCAGTGTTATGTTTGTCGTCCTTGTTGGGTTGGTGTTGATCTTCTCAGCCTGGCGGACTAGTCCTTTTCGCCTGTGCGGGCTGGTCGTTGTTTTTGCACTTGCGGGTAGAGAGTGATGTCTGCATTTCCTTGCGGATAGCTTTCTTCAACGGCGGACTGATACTTGTATCCGCACATATGCGGATACGTGATGCTAGCTGCAGGTTTGAAAACCGTTTATCCTATCGCCATGGGCGATGACGATACTCCTCCACACACCTACAAATAGGAGTCTCCGACTCGTCATACATAACTAGAACACTGAGAACTCGGCTCGTGCTTAAATCTTGCGGTTACATTTTTCTAACCGATGCGACTAAGTGAAGTTGACTCTGTGCAGGTTGTGCGGCTAGCATCAGATGGCTAGACAACTTGTGGAA
This sequence comes from Platanthera zijinensis, assembly GCA_039513925.1. NCBI lineage: Eukaryota > Viridiplantae > Streptophyta > Magnoliopsida > Asparagales > Orchidaceae > Platanthera > Platanthera zijinensis. The sequence continues at coordinate 36,972,270 of CM077078.1, forward strand.
GCTTAGTGTGGAACAGTTCACGAATAACAGTTAGCGGATAACAGCAGGTCGCGGCCTCTGCGACTTGAAGTCTCTTCCTCCGAGTTGTGGTTAAGCAGAGCAGTTCACCCGGTCTAACAACGTGTTATGTTCAAGTCCTTCAACATTTCAATAACAAGCAATCTGCGCGGCTAGTTGCGGTTAGGCGACTTCGACGGTCTCGGCGGTCTCGGTGGACTTAACTTGCGGTTTGGAGACTTGTGCGGTTACAGTTTGATGTCCGAGTGGTTAACTTCTTGTTGGAGATTTCTGTTTCCTTTAGTTACATTATGAATCATGTCTTACAATGTATATCTCGTTTTGTAAAAAAGTTTTTTTATTTCAATTGAAGACACTTATGTTGTTGTTGCTACTGATTTCTACTTAACTTTGATTGTGGTTGAGTATTACTGTGAGCTCTTTCTCAGCTTCACATAAATTAGCTAAATTTAAGGAACTAGGCTTCCAGTTAACTGAGAAATAGTGAACTGCACTTCCAGTTCACAGTTTTCTAGTGAACTGGGCTTCTAGTTCACTATTTTCCAATGAATTAGGAACCAAGCTCACTGAAAAATTGTGAACCGTAAGCACGATTCACTATTTTTTTGTGAAGATTTTGCCACATGTTGTTAATCTTCTCTTTTGGCCACTGAATATGCACCTTTTGAATGACATTGCAAAATCTTTTTCCTGAGCATGCATGTAATCCAAGGATCTGCATTAAAGCATGCATAAATGAGAAAATCAATAGAGAGAAATGTTAAAATGAAAGCTAACATGACCTCACCATGTGATGACTGTTTCCAAGATAGTGGCTAATCTGCTTAAAGGGGTGTTGCTCGAATGCATCAGGTCTAAGGTGGAAAATCCTAAGGACAACAACACTTCTTCAAGTTGTGAAAGAATTCCCTGTGTTTTTCTGCATGATGATTATGAAGCAAATTATACAATTATGAGTTCATAATCACGAAGGACGATTCATGACCACAACATTCACCTTGGCTACTGCCATGCCAAACGAAGTCTAAGGCTCCGTTTGAGAGGACTTATTTTCAGCGGTCAAGCGGCTGTGAGTGTTGTATGTTGATTACAAATTCACAACCCTTGACAAATCCATCGAGAACAGACAAAATCCAGTGCACAAGCCAAACCACCAGTGCATATTATAATTAGACAGCAAAACAGCCAAACGAATAATTATTATTATAATTAAAAATGAAAAAAATGACAGGCTTAATCATGTTTTAAAAAATAATAATAACAAAAGTTTGCACAGTTGGGCGCATAATACACACATTTTTCTTATTAACCCTCATTAAAAAGAGAGTAACATGAAGCTGTTAGACAAGTTTAAATTGAATGCAACATGCATCATATGTGAGTGTTTAATTTTTTCAAGATGAGCAATGAGATAGTTTGACGCTAAATTAATATTCTCAGAACTATCAAGATCACACCTTGATCATGCGGAAGCAGGAAAGCAAGTTCAAACACCAGAAGCAACCAGAAGAGACAAGCAGATCAAACTTTTCATTAACTTCTTTACAGGGCGAGGTATACGTGGCGAGACATGATTTCTCCAGTATAAAATGGAAAGCAGAAAAAATTACCATCAATCCGAGCGGACAGAATCGGAGACCACCGAGACCGCCCAGTCCGCCAAAGTCGCCGAGACCGCCCGAGTTGCTGTAAGATGACGAATAGAACACGGAGTCCGCCGAGACCGCGAGGTCGCGCGGACACACTGTTATTCGCTGACTGCTGCAAGCTGCCGCCGAACTGAAGAACAGACCGCCTAACCACCGAGTCCGGCGGACAGGTTATTGAACTTTGAAAATTGAAGCAGAGAGAAAACTGGTAAGCCGCCGATTACAATCCGCAAACTTCACTGAACCTGACCGAAGTCATAACCAAACTCCTGGTTCCACAGTGCTAGTCGCGCCACCTGTAAACAGCAACCAGTTAAGCGTGCTCAAACCACGCGGATAGGAAAACCGAGTCCGCGGCAATTAAACTGAGTTCAACTTACTGTTCACTCAGTTGCAAATGAAGTGACGGGAGGTCCTATTTATAGGCGGGGTGAGGAGTGTGGTCAGCGCCCTATGAGACTAACTGCCCCTTGATCGCATCTAGCACAGCCAGTCAGCCGAATCTGCATTGTCCCTATCAACAATGTCGGACTCGCGACCAAACCGCCAAACATCAGGCGCAAGGTAGCAAGATCGCCCCCATATGCCAGTCTGCACAAGGCAGTCCGCCCAGTCCGCAAGGACAAGGACGGACTTCAACCATAACGCCAAGCATCAAGGCAAGAAGCCAGTCTGCACTGAGTAGCAGACACCGCACCTATCCGCAAGCACAAGTTCACGACCAACAGGCAGATCGTCCGGTCACAGCGGACTCTGCGAACACTGAAGCAGCCCGCAACATGTCCACGACAAACAGGCACTCCGTCCGGGCAACAGCGGACAATGCGGATACTGCGGGCAGCTAACACCCTGGTCTTGTCACGGAGACCAAAACCAGCAACCTGCCAAACGACAAGCGCGAGCTCGGCGGACAAGGCACCAGTCTGCCAGCTCCAAGGACAGTTCGCCACCAATAATGTGGCACACCCACCGCAACTCCAGAGATCAAAGGACCATGCCGATCTTGTGGACTTCAAAAACTCAGTCCGCGCAGTCTGCGGACTTCAACCTTCACAGCAGCCGACAACAACCAACTGCCGGACTCATTACCAGTCCGCGCAGTCCGCGGATTTCAACCCGCACAGCAGCTTTCAGAAAACTTCACAGGTCGCCAACACCAGACCGCCAGACTGCTTCATCAGTCCGCGCGGTCAGTCCGTCAAGATCACAAGGTCTGTCCGATCATCCACTTTCACTTCACAAATTTTAACAGTAAGTTTGTTCGTAAAAGGAAAGCAAAAAGAAATGATTATGAATTTCAAGATCAATATGTTGGGCACGACAGCAATCGTGGTGAACATTTAAACAAGGCGATCCCTAATGAACATTTTACTTTTACATCCCATAATTGCTAGAATTGATTTCATGATGTTGGGTAATACATAAAGAAGTTTAAATGAAAAACAACTTGCAATTATGATGATAAATAGCTTTTGTAAGTCGGGAAAATCTCTGCTCCAAAATTCGGATCAAAACAATCTAGAGTTACTGATTCTGCGGTCCGATGCCACAATTCAAATGGCTATCGCGCGAGAGAAAAAACTATCTATAAGCACACTCCAAGTGCTCCAGCAGGGAGTTTGTCTAAGGTTACTGATTCTGCGGTACGACGTCACAATTCAAATGCCTATCGCGGGAGAGAAAACTATCTATAAACACACATCAAGTGCTCCAGCAGGGAGGTTGCCTAAGATTACTGATTCTGCGGTCTGATGCCACAATTCAAATAGCTATTGCGGAAGAGAGAAAACTATCTCTAAGCATACCCCAAGTGCTCTAGCATGGAGATCTCACCACGTATCCGGAAGTTTGGATAAAACTTCCCCTCCGCAACCAAAAGGCTGGGCGAGGTACTAGGCAAACAAGGACTTGGCGAGTATCCACTTGGGGGGACCTCAACCTCTTCCAAAAGTGTTATTTCTACTACCTCTGGGAGTCTATTTATGGAGAAATCCTTGGGGGTATAGGCGAGTATTCAGCATCTGTCAGCGAGTTCCAAGAGTCTACTCGCCTATACTCGCGAGGTACTCACTCATACTCGCCCAAACTCGCATTTGCTCGCTCAATGATCTGCGAATAACCGTCTTCTTGGATACTTCTAATCTCGATGAATTACGTGTTATACATTAATGGTATTCACACCGTCATGAATCATAAAATGGGACAAAAAAATAATAATTTATTTTTCATTATTGACATAGAATCTTATAGAATGAATAAGAAAACAAACATTGGTGACCAGTGACTCCCTAAAAAAATAAACGCTGACTTAAAAGGTTCGTGTGTTAGGATTTTGCCTCCATTAACTCCCCAACATCGTACCAAACCTCCGGGCGCACAAGGAAATTTTTCCGGGGCGAATTTCTGCAATTTTCAAATTCTAGCCGAGAAGTTGCAACCTGGAAAAAGGAGGTTGCAACCTCGCGAGTACTGCCTTTATTCAGGAATTCTGAACCGGTTTTTTAGTTGGTTTAATTATTAAAACCTATAAATATTTCCCTGCAGCCCTAGCAGTTTGCCCCGACTCATCTTCCTCCCTTCTTTCAGCCGTTTCCCTCTTTCTCTCTCTCTCGTTTTCATCGGGAGCCACCGCCGCCGTCCGCCCCTTTGCCGCTCTCCCTCCTCCTTCGCCCTCTCTCTATCTCTCTTTCTCTCGCCGCCACCTGCTGGAGGATCGCCGGTCGTTCGTGGAGGAGAGAGGGGCCGCCGGCCTTGCGGCCGTTTGGAGAAGGGGGGAGGGCGGCTGCCGTTGTTCCGGGGAGGGGGCCGCGGGGTTTGGGAAAGGTTACTGCTTGCTGCAGTTTTGGGAGGAGACGCCGTCGTCGTTGCGACGCCGTCGGAGTTTGGGTTGCCGCCGTGCTTGGCCGTGAGGAACTTCCTCTTTCTTCGGTCATTTTGCCGCAAGGTATCCGGGAGTCACTTTTTTTTATCTCATTTTGTATAGGGGTAATTTAACCCCATTTGTAACACTGTGTATTTTGTGTTGAATGAGATTGTGACTGCCATTTCCGCCCGTGGACGTACCCATTTAGGGGAACCACATTATTCTGGTGTTCTTCTTGTGCTTTTGTGTTTTCTATTATTACTACTTGTGCCAGCATCAGGTATTCTGCACGACAGCACCGCTTCGAATCCCAACAAGTGGTATCAGAGTCAGGTTGCGGGCTGACACTTTTGTTTATAGGACGAGTTGTTTCTGATCTCGAGTGTACACTTGGGTGCGGTAGTTTACGACCGTTGGTCCGCTGGCTATCCCCTTAGTTGTGCACTGCTGAGGTCGCCAACTCAAGTTTTGTGTTCCGTGCAGTTTCTGCGTTCCGTTCTCGATGGCTTCGCCTATTCCTGGTGTTGTGGCCAAGTTTGACGGGAAACAAAACTTTGGTCTATGGCAGGTCAAAGTTCGTGCACTACTTATAAAAGAAGGCTTACACCGTGCCCTACTGGGCAAGACCAGTAAGGATGTTGAGGTTTCTGATCGTATGTGGGAGGACATGGATCTCAAAGCATTGTCCACCATACAGCTTTGCTTACATGATGACGTGCTATATGGAGTCCTTTCAGAGACGACTGCCTCTGGCATTTGGGCAAAGTTGGAGAGTACCTACATGACAAAGTCTCTCCCCAACCGGATCTACCTCAAGCAGCAGTTGTACAAGTTTAGCATGAAGGAGGGATCCTCTATTCATGACCACCTGAACAGTTTCAACAGACTGTTATCGGAGTGTCTCAGCATGGATATTCAGGTGGATGAAGAGGACAAAGCAGTGATCCTTTTGAACTCTCTTCCAAAGCTCTATGAGAGCATGATTACTACCCTTACCTACAGTAAGGACGTCTTGGACTTGGAAGAGGTGACTGCGGCCCTACTCTCAGATGACATCCGGAAGCGGTCTTCAGGTTCTCGTGTTACTGAAGACTCCGTTCTATACTCCCGGGATCATTCTGGTTCTGATAGAGGGGGCAAGTCTAAGTCAAAGGGCATCTCAAATTTATACTGCAAATACTGCAAGAAGAAGGGTCACATGATCAAGGATTGTTGGAAGCTTCAGAATAAAGATAAAGGGAAGAGCACTGGTGATGAAAAGAGGAAGTCTGACATATCCCTGTGCTTTGAGGATGTGGGAGATAACCTCATCTAGGCCATCCTTCTCTGCTCTTCTACTTTCCGTTTATATGTTCGTGCTTCCTGTTCCGTTTGTTCCCTATATTACTTGCTTTCCTTTCCCTCATTATGTTCATGTTATTCCTGTTATCTTTCTTATAACCTGTCTTTGGGTTATTTATTCCGATCACTACTCCGTTGTATGAATGCTTTTGTTTCACCCTAGTACCTAAGCTCTTTCCTTGTTACTCCTTCGTCACATGAGCTTAGTGTGTGTGTCTAATCAACATTTCCTGATTAGCTCGTATAGGGGTTCTCTTTATCCATGTTGAGATCAGTTTTGTCTGCATTCAATTGTTGATGTGTTTGCATTTATCCTTTTTCTCCCCGCGCACATCATTTCTGGAGTCTGTGATATTTCTTTTGCTTTGGGAGACCACCGCTGGAGGTGGAGCAGTTAGACCTTTGCTTCAGGTGGAGCATTTCTGGAGTAGTCACATCAGTCCAGTTTGTGTACTACTCAGATTGAAGGAGTTCACTTTATCTGCCCTTGGCGGGAGCAGATTCAGTTGATGCGATTTGCATCGTTCTTGCTGGCAACTTGATTGGTTGGAGTTATCTCGGTAGGTGGAGTTTGTTAGAATTTTGCCTCCATTAACTCCCCAACATCGTACCAAATCTCCGGGCGCACAAGGAAATTTTTCCGGGGCGAATTTCTGCAATTTTCAAATTCTGGCCGAGAAGTTGCAACCTGGAAAAAGGAGGTTGCAACCTCGCGAGTACTGCCTTTATTCAGGAATTCTGAACCGGTTTTTTAGTTGGTTTAATTATTAAAACCTATATATATTTCCCTGCAGCCCTAGCAGTTTGCCCCAACTCATCTTCCTCCCTTCTTTCAGCTGTTTCCCTCTCTCTCTCTCTCTCGTTTTCATCGGGAGCCACCGCCGCTGTCCGCCCCTTTGCCGCTCTCCCTCCTCCTTCGCCCTCTCTCTATCTCTCTTTCTCTCGCCGCCTCCTGCTGGAGGATCGCCGACCGTTCGTGGAGGAGAGAGGGGCCGCCGGCCTTGCGGCCGTTTGGAGAAGGGGGGAGGGCGGCTGCCGTTGTTCCGGGGAGGGGGCCGCGGGGTTTGGGAAAGGTTACTGCTTGCTGCAGTTTTGGGAGGAGACGCCGTCGTCGTTGCGACGCCGTCGGAGTTTGGGTTGCCGCCGTGCTTGGCCGTGAGGAACTTCCTCTTTCTTCGGTCGTTTTGCCGCAAGGTATCCGGGAGTCACTTTTTTTATCTCATTTTGTATAGGGGTAATTTAACCCCATTTGTAACACTGTGTATTTTGTGTTGAATGAGATTGTGACTGCCATTTCCGCCCGTGGACGTACCCATTTAGGGAGAACCACGTTATTCTGGTGTTCTTCTTGTGCTTTTGTGTTTTCTATTATTACTACTTGTGCCAGCATCAGGTATTCTGCACGACAGCACCGCTTCGAATCCCAACATCGTGATGTATCTAATCATAACAAAATAAACAACAAAATTCATTACTAGAAACCTAACAATTTAAAACATAGACCTCACAATTACCATCTCCCTGAACCTTAAATTCAATCAATTCATACAGCTTCAGCCTGTAAAAATGATTAATGATATGACAATTTTGAAGAAAAATTGTTGCTAACAGTAATAAAAAATATTAATATGATTAATGATATGACAATTTTGAATCAAGCTTTTTGGTAAAAATCCTTCTAGTCTCATACATGAAACATTATTTTGGGGTTCTCCTCGCCAATGATGATGTAGAGGTCCTTTAGAGGGCAATCGTAATTTAGAGACTGGAGTTGTTTACAACGGAAACAAAAGGCCCTAGTGCGAAGTTTGTGGTACTCATGGTTGATCATCTGGGGGTCGTTCGATGGCCGGAGAGGTCGAAGATGTGGTCCAAAACACGGGGAGCCGCGGTATGCACTTGCGGTGTTGGCCGGAAGGGTGGGGGAGGGTAGACAATCGATGAGGGAATAAAACTCCACGATGGTTGGCCTGTATCGATGGAGGTGACCTTGAAATACGCTTCCATCAAGCGGGTTAGGTATATGGCATCAATAATCATCCTGGGGTGATGTGTGCGAATGAGATCTCCATCAGATTGTATATCTCTATGACTCGCTTGTTATCTAAATCTCCTCCTTCTCCTCCTCTTGATTGAGAGAGAGAAAATGGAATTGAGAGAGAGAGATTAGGGCTCCGTTTGTCACGGTGGTGACAATTGTAAATGCATGGGTTAAACTGTCATTTGTTAATGATCACTTAACAAACATCATCCGTTTAAGCATAAAAGTGGATGGAGTTCCTTAGATGGACGTTAACGAACGACAATTTAACACTCATGTTCATGACCAACACCGTGCAAAACGAAACCTTGGGGGAGGGTTTTTTTAAAGAGTATTCAAAGGAAGCTCATCTTGTCATCGGCAAAATTATAGAGGTTCATTTGAAAACTCCATTCCTCTACTTTGAACGAACTGTGAAAATTTCTAGGAAGTCGAGAAAGGTCGCAGGAACACTCAATCAAAATCAAATCAAGTAGAAATCAGCAACAACAGAAGCACAAGAGTCTCAATCCAGATTTATCATCAACTTCTTTACAATGTGGGTATACATTGCGAGACATGATTCACAATGTACTCGATGAAAGCAAAAATTGCAAACAAGAGAAACCGGCAGACTTACAACAGCAGCTGCCTAAGCCGCTAACCGCCAAGCCTATCCGTCGAATCCGCCAAGTCGCCAAACCGCAACTCAAGCCGCGCGGACTGCCTGTTATTGAAATGCTGAGAAAACAACTATGCCTGCCACTTCAAGTCACCTAACCACGCGGTCGCCTGGCCGCAAAGCTAATCGTGAACAGAACAACTGAACGAGGAAACAGTCTACCCACTGAGAATAGGTGAACTGTTTGAACTATCCGCAACCGCGAGTAAGAGACTTCAGACCGCCTAGACCCCTGACTGTTGTATACCACTGACTGTTATCCGCGAACTGTTCCACATTGAGCTTCTCAACTAGTTGTCTAGTCGTCGGGTGCTAGCCACACAGCCTGCACAACACAAGTCAACTTCACTTAGTCGTCCGGTTAGAAAAATCTAACCGCAAGTTCAAAATGCGAGTTGAGTTCTCATTGTTCTTATTTTATATGACGAGTCGGGGACCCCTATTTATAAGCGAAAATATGAGTGTGGTAATCGCCCATAGTGATAGGATAACCGTATGTCATCCTACTGCTAGCACAACCTATCCACACAAAAATACGGATACCAGAGTCAGATCGCGCGTGACAACAACTAACTGCACGCGCGGTAAGATCCACTAGTCCGCATAACCAAGCGGATAGTCACCTCAGTCCACGTGGACTTGAGCAATCCAGCCATGCGTCCTGAGCCAACAACGCGCTTATGACGAACTGTCGGTCTCCACAACCATACCACGCAGAACAACGATCTCCGCAAACTCCAGAAGCAGACCGCGCAACCATGCGATCTCTACGACTAGGCAACCGAACCTGACTTGTCACAGCACCGTCACCAAGTCCACAATACCAGCGAACTATGGCTTCAGACCGCGCAAGAAGAACACAGTGAACTGTGCGGTAGCCTCCGCTATCTAGGATAACTATCTGCCTATACGTAAGCCAAAGTACCTGCCAGCTCCAAGCGGTCTTCGCGTTCTCACCAACCCGATCGCAACCGCCGCAGTTAGCCCACTGCTAACCATCTGGTTACCTCCCAGGGAGCTTACTGATCCAGACCTCAACAAAGAAGAAACAGAAGCCAGAAATCGGCTATCAGCCATCACCTAGCCGCCTAAATGGTTGCGGTCTATGCGGTCTGCCCAATCAGACCACCCACTCTCAGTTCAATAATTTCAACACTCCTCCTTAAAGTGGGAAGTGGAAACCAGCCCAAGCAAATCTCGTAATCGAGTAAACGGCCCCTTCGACAAGGGCTTTGTGAAGATGTTCGTGATGTTATCCTGACTCTACACATACTCAACCATCAAAGACCCCCCCCCCAGCACCTTCTCCCGAATGAAGTGATGCTCGATCTCGACGTGTTTCGTTCGCACGTGATAAACTAGATTATTAACTAGTTTAATAGCACTCTCGTTGTCACCGCACAACAAAGTAGGACTCCCACCTCCTCATAGATGTCCTCCACTAACCTCCTAAGTTAGATGAATTCTTGAGCCGCCAAGGCCGGAGCCTTGTATTCTGCTTCCGTAGTGGAGACAGACATTGAATCATTTTTCTTACTGCACCATGAGATAGCTGTCGTTCCGAACATGAAGACATATCTTGATGTCGACTTCTAGTCATCAGATCTCCCTCATAATCAGCATCTGTATAACCATACAGCTTGAAGCTCGTGTCCCTCTCGTAAAAGAAGCTCATATCTGATGAGGACTTAACGTACTTCAGAATGTTGTTAGCCGTCGTCAGATGAGGTTTTTACGGCTCCTCCATATACCGAATTACTCGACTCATGGCATAGGTAATATCCGGGCTTGTAATTGTCAGATATATGAGACTTCCCACGAGAGCACGGAACACCAAGGGATCTGAAAGAACCCTTCCCTCATCACGTCAAAGCTTGATACCGACCTTCAGAGGAGTAGAGTTGTTCTTTCCCTCCCGCATGTCGAACTGCTTAATGATTCTCTCAACATTGCCCTTCTGAGAAACGAGCACACCGCTCTTCTTCCTCTCTACCTTGATTCTAAGGTAATGGTAGATCTCCCCAAGATCCTTCATCTCGAACCTGATACCAAGCCCAGCCTTGAGCCTAACTACCTCTTCCTCCGAGTTTCTAGTTACGATCATATCGTCAACATATAGCAGCACAAAGACCTGAAACTCCTCCATCTTCTTAACAAATAGACTTGAATCTGAGTCTAAAACAAAGTATCCGCAGAACTGGAGGTATTTTGCGAGCTTCTCATACCACGCCCGAGGGGTCTGCTTCAGATCATAGAGGGCTTTCTTTAGCTTACAGACGTATCATAGATGTTCTTCAGAAACATAACCAGTGGTTGCACCATAAAGATGTTCTTGTCAATCTCATCGTAAAAGAAAGCATTTTTTACGTCGAGTTACCAAATCCTCAATCCATGGCAAGCTGTCGAATAAATCACCACCCGAACTGAAATTATCTTGGCCACCGAACTAAACATCTCTTCATAATCTTCCTCATACCACTGTGAGAACCCTCAAGCTACAAGGAGAGCCTTGTACCGCTTGATACTGTTGTCAACCTTCTTCTTCAGCTTATAACCCACTTGTATATCACAGAAGTGATGTCTTTGACCTTAGGCACAAGATCTCAAGTCTCGTTCTTCCTGAGGGCAGTCAACTACGTATTCATAGCATCTTCTCACTCCTTAGTATCAGTAGCATTTTCAATGCATGACGGCTCCTGCTCATCCAAGGGACCTGCGAAGTACATGAGACGAAACCCATCATGTTCCCGTCCATATACCAAGTTGGTGGAATAATGGTCCTTTTTGGACCTCTGTAGGGCTTGACCTTGATCCACCACTTCCGCTGCTTCTTCTAAACTAGCTCTCCTCTCGGGCACACCAGAAGCATCGTTCCCCCTGCTTCCAGATCCAGAAACTTCCGCCCTAGATCTAGATGAAACCGGATCACCTTGTGACACAGGTAACTCCACCAGAAGATCTCGAATAGTTTCATCTTGCCCTCTGTCAGACCTTATCTCATGTAGATCCACAGATGAGCTACCCTGGTATGATGTCAATTCGTCGAATACCATATCCCGGGAGACAACAAACTTCCATGTATTCGGATCCATGCATTCCAACTTTTCTTCCTTTCATCATATCCGACGAAGACTAGCTTCAGTGCTTTCTCATCTAGCTTCATTCTGAGAGTGTCTGGAACATGCACGTAGCAGGTTGACACGAACACCTGAAGATGTTCCACACTGGGCATCTCCTTAAACATCAATTCATATGGATACTTCATGTTGTTCGGACTAAGGGGCATCCGGTTGATGATATATATCGCACAGGTCATTCCCTCCGCTCAAAAGGCACTGGGATTTCCTTTAGCGTGAAGCCATCACTTGCAGGTCTCCGTCAAATGATGGATCTTCTGTTCTGTAACTTCATTCTGTTGCGGTGTTTACGCACAAGTGAGCTCTCTCTGAGTTCTGTGCTTTCTGCAGAAGTTGGAGATCTCGTTTAAGTTAAAGCCTCCTCTATTATCAGTTCTCAACTTATTGATTCGCAGACCAAGCTGGTCGGCCTCCACGAGCTCATTGAACTCCATGAACTTCCCGAACGCCTCTGGCATCTCCTTCATAAAGTATAGCCAAATATACCTTGTAAAGTCATCAACAAAAACCAGTATATACATGTTACCTCCGAGACTGAGGGTGACAGTGGGTCTCATCAGGTCATCATGGATGCATTCCAACGGTGCCTTGCATCTTGTCTGTGATTTGTCAAATAGAAGGTGATGAGACTTACCATATTGACATCCCGCTCAGACATGACCGTCTCCAAAAGATGAAAGATTATGCAGGTCATGCACTAGGCCTCTTTTCGTCATAATCTTCAGCTTATCCATCCCAACATACCCAGCAACTTATGCTAGATAGCAACGTTATCATTCGTCCTCATCTTCTCAACATAAGAGCTTGTCACCAACACGAACAAGTCCTTAACCCATCTTCCAACATGAGTGATGTCAGCCTTCATAGCTGACACATTCCGGATTTCACTTATATTGGGCCAAACAGAACGTGATACATAATGTCTACAACGTTGGTCACCGAGAAGAGGTTTTTCTTCATTCCCGACACATGATACACACTTCTCAAAGTAAGTGGACCCCGATCACTGCCTAATGAAACTGTCCCCTCCTTCTCAACTGCATGTATAGTATCATCAGCCGTAATAATAGCATCATTACCTTTGTACTCCTGCAGCGAAGATAATTTTGACTCGTCCCCGGTGAGGTGATGTCTGCATCCTGAGTCAATGATCCAGTCCTTCTGATAATTGATGGAGGCAAGCGCACGAACACAAGTGCTCATTATAAAGGCACTCCCCTATCCTCCCTCCTCAACTCTGGATTCAGCCTTTTCTTTCCTTGCAGCATGCCCCGACTAAAGATTGAATCTACAGTCCTTCTGAATGTGACCAAGCTTGATGCACCTGTAGCACTGTGGTCCTCCTCTCTTCTTCTCGTCATCTTGCCTAGGAGCCTTGCTCTTTTTTTGTTGTGATGAAGAAGACGGATCATCGCTAACATATGTCTTTTTCTTCCTATCTCATCTCTTTTTTTGTTAGAGAAGAGAACCTCTCCATCTCCCCTTGAGATAGATACTCCAGTTATTTGTCTCGCCAAACTTTCATGCGAAGCCAACAGATTTTCCAGCTCGAGCAAAAATGGTTAATGGGTCCAGCCCTGCACAGAATTGACGAAGGCAATATACTCCTTTTGTAGTCCGCGGATGATATGCCTCTTCAGCTTTGTCTCTGAGATAGGCTCTTCCATGTCCAATGTTGATATCTCAGTGCATAGATTCTTCATCTTCAAAAAGATGGATAATATGGAAAGATCACAATGAGTGGCCTTTACCAACTCATTTTCCGAGAACTATAATCGAGCAACATTCTTCTTGTTGAATAGGTCATCCAAGGCCATCCAGATTTCAGTAGCTGACCGACATCCGGTGATATGGTCAAAGAGCTCCGGTGAGATAGCCCGCTTAAGAGTGAACTCAGTCTTCACATTCATTCTCCTCTAAGCTCTCACCGCCTTAGTATTCCTGGTAGCAGCTACCACCACTTGCCTATCATCTCCACCGACGACCTCCCAAAGGTCCACATCGAGAAGATAGTTCTCCATGCACGACCTCCACTTCTTGAAGTTGGTCTGCGCTAAGAGCTCAATCTCAAGACCTCTGGCATAACTGGCTTCCATTGTTAAATCCCGATTTACTTAAACTTACAAGGAATAGCATACCTCTGAGGTTGATGAACTACTCACTCCTAAACACCCCTCTGATACCATGTCAAAAATTTGGGAAGTCGAGAAAGGTCGCATGAACACTCAACTAAAACCAAGTTAAGTAGAAATCAGTAACAATTGAAGCACAAGAGTCTCAATCCAGAATTATCATCAACTTCTTTACAAGGCGATGTATACATTGCGAAATATGATTCACAATGTACCCGATGAAAGCAAAAAAATTACAAACAAGAGAAACCAACGAACTGACAACAGTAACCGCCCAAGCCGCCAACCGCCAAGCCTGTCCGCCGTATCCGCCAAGTCGCCAAATCGCAACACAAGCCGGGTGGACTGCCTGTTATTGAAATGCTGAGAAAATAACTCTGTCTGCCACTTTAGGTCGCCTGACCACGAGGTCGCCTGACCGCAAAGCTAATCGCGAACAGAACTGCTGAACGAGGAAACAGTCTATCCGCTGAGACCGAGAGAACTGCTTAAACTATTCGCAATCCCGAGGAAGAGACCTCAGGTCTCCTAAACCGCGACTTGTTGTATACCACTATATGTTATTCACGAACTGTTTCATAATTAGCTTCCTAACTAATTGCCTAGTCGCCCGGTGCTAACCGCACAGACTGCACAATACAAGTCAACTTCACTTAGTCGCCCGATTAGAAAAATCTAACCGCAAGTTCAAAACACGAGTTGAGTTCTCACTATTCTCATTTTATATGACGAGTCAGGGACCCCTATTTATAGGCAACAAGGGGAGTATGGTCACCGCCCATAGTGATAAGATAACTATTTGTCATCTTGCAGCTAGCACAACCTATCCGCACAAAGGTACGCATACCAGAGTCAGACCGCGCGCGACAATAACTAACGGCACACGCGGTAAGATCGACCAATCTGCATAACCGAGCGGACACCCACCTCAGTCCGCGTGGACTTGAGCAATCCAACCACGCGTCCTGAGCAAACATTACGCTTATGACGAACTGCCGATCTCCCCAACCAGACCACGCAAAAACAGTGGTCTCCGTGAACTCCAGAAGCAGACCGTGCAATCATGCGATCTCTGCAACTAGGCAACCGAACCTGACTTGTCACAGCATCGTGGCCAAGTCCACAATACCAGCGAACTGTGCGGTTAGCCTCCGCTATCCGGGCAAACTGTCTGCATCTACGTAAGCCAGAGAACATGTCAGCTCCAAGCCTAACTAGACCGCAACAGTCGTGGTTAGCCCACTGCTAACCGCCCGATTACCTCTCAGGGAGCTTACTTATCCAGACCGCAACAAAGAAGAAACAGAAGCCGGAAACCGGCTATCCGCCATTACCTAGCCGCCTAATCGGCTGCGGTCTGTGCGGTTGCCCAATCAGACCGTTCACTCTCACTTCAATAATTTCAACACGAACCATTCTTAGGCTATATTTGGTTTGGCGGTGGCGGGTGCATCCGGTGGGTTGAAACGCCACTTTGAAACCGGAGGAGAGATGGGGGTCGAAACGGAGCGAATCAGAGCTGTTTCCTCATTGTTGCAGGTGCAAACAGAACAAACGTCGTCGGAGGCCGTTTATTTACCCGCCGTCCAACAGCAATTGCTCCAAACGAAGGCGACAAAACGCTGAACCTTACAAAACTTTAGCTAGTTGTGGAATATGTTTTTCTCATTCAAAGGTGTGTGCCCAGTTGCCCACTACCCAGGCACTGCCTAATTTTAATTTATTATTGGTATTAATTTAGTAGTATTTATTTACTTGGCCACGTATAAAAAGGAGAGCCACCCACCTTCCAATCACAATATCTTCTCCTATCGATTGTTCTAACCATGGCGGATCAAACGCTCACCGGAACCTTAAAACGCGTCGCCTCCGACTACCCATCCCGGCGAGCACTCTTCGTCGCCGGCAAACTGGAAATCACATACTCCCACCTGGACGACCTAGTGGACTTCGCAGCGTCCCGCCTAGTCGATGCCGGTATCCTTCCCGGTGATGTTGTCGCCCTCACTTTCCCCAATACCGTCGAGGTCCGAATCATCTTCCCCGCCAGCCCTAATTCTTCGATTTTGTTTCTGCTTCTTTGGTAAATTAAGTATACGATTTTTTTATTATTAATGTTTTTAATGTTCAATCTGCATCGATTCATGCAGTTTGTGATCATGTTCTTGGCCGTGATCCGATCGCGGGCGACAGCCGCGCCGCTTAATGCTGCGTACACGCAGGAGGAGTTCGAATTTTACCTCTCCGACTCCGATTCAAAGCTTCTGGTCACAAACAAGGCGGGAAACGCCGCCGCCGCCGCGGTGGGTGCAGCAGGGAAGCTCGGGATACGCTGCGCAACCGCTGATCTCACCGAGTCATCAAGCAAGGTGCAGATCGACGGCCTGCCGGCCTCCGCTAATGGCCACGCCACTCCGGAAGCGACGATCGATAACGATCCTTCCGACGTCGCCCTCTTTCTGCACACCTCCGGGACGACGAGTCGGCCAAAGGGTGTTCCCCTCACCCAGCAAAACCTCGCAGCCTCTGTTCGCAATATCCGATCTGCTTACCGGCTCTCGGAGAACGACTCGACGCTCATCGTCCTCCCTCTCTTCCACGTCCATGGCCTCATCGCCGGCCTTCTCAGCTCTCTCTCCGCCGGCGCTTCCGTTGCTCTTCCGGCCGCGGGTCGGTTCTCTGCTTCCACCTTCTGGGCCGACATCCGGGCCGCCGGCGCGACCTGGTACACTGCAGTCCCTACCGTGCACCAAATCCTGCTCGATCGCCATGCTTCTTCACCGGAATCGCCGCACCCAACTCTCCGATTCATCCGCAGCTGCAGCGCGGCCTTGGCCCCTACGGTTCTCACGCATCTAGAGGCAGCGTTTGGCTCCCCGGTTCTAGAATCCTACGCGATGACTGAGGCGTCTCACCTCATGTGCACGAATCCGCTGCCGGAGGACGGGCCTCACAAGCCCGGATCGGTGGGCCTGCCGGTGGGACAGGAGATGGGGATCCTCGATGAAAGTGGCGCCGTCCAAGCGCCCGGCGTTCCCGGCGAAGTCTGTATCCGGGGTCCGAACGTGACCAAAGGCTATAAGAACAACCCGGAGGCGAATCGGGCGGCCTTCCTCCACGGCTGGCTTCGCACCGGCGACGTCGGATTTCTGGACGGCGACGGATACCTTCATCTTGTCGGCCGGATCAAAGAGCTCATCAACCGAGGAGGTGAAACACGAATGAATTAATTGAAATATAAAATAATACGCGCCTGTTTTAAAATCAAACATTTCGGATTGGCGGTTGATGATATTTTTATGTTGTTGGGATAGGGGAAAAGATTTCGCCGATCGAGGTGGACGCCGTTTTGCTCGCGCACCCGGGAGTGGCGCAGGCGGTGGCGTTCGGCGTGCCGGATGACAAGTACGGAGAGGAGGTAGTTAATGTTAATTTTTTTTATTTATACTTTTATTTTAAGTGAAATAAAAAATATCGATTTTATTAGATTGATCTTAATAGGGACAGAAAAGAATATTCTCGGAATCATTTCATACTTTTATTTTAAGCAAAGTCGTCTTTATGATAAATAAAGGTCGGTTAAGAAAAAATTATTTTATTTTGCGGCGACTTTTTCTTTTCAAATAAATAGCGATTATTAGGCATTTATTTCCCAATTGCCCTTTAATCTGTTTAATTAGTTAAATTTATATTATTTTTTAATGTTCCTATTTTGAAAGACACTATAAATTTGGCTATATGCACTTCCTTTTAGATATTTTTAAGGCTCTTCAAAAATACTTTTTACATTTTATTTTCAAGCAATCACATCCCGTGCGATTTTGTGTTAGCCAGGGGGCGATCAAGGAAAAAGAATGACCGCAGGGTCAAGATTAGTCTCAAATTTTCATGATTTTTTTTCTCTGGAAAAGATTTTTTTGATACACCGCAACTCACCTCTTTCGGTAAATCCCCTCTCCAATACTATAATTTAACAATTTTTCAAATTCAGGTAGTTCCTCTTGTTTGTTATTATTAAGATCAGTTTGAAGAAAACTTAAAACAATGATAGCTAAAGTTCTTTTTTTTTATGATTTTTTTTAAAGTGAAAATATAATGTGTTTTGGACTGTTTAATGATTACAAGTCATAAATGAATGAATTTAAAATTTTTATACAAATTTTTTAAAAATTAACATTTGTTTGCGAATATCTTTTTCTAAAAACTATAATAAGGATATCAAAAATTGCAGATAATCAAATCAGATGACAATCCTCTTTTCATTCATAGTTTAATGTTATCATATTAAAGCAAATGTGAATTTAAGAATTTTTTTTTCCTGAAAAAAAACGTTAGGAATAAAATTGTGATTGTGGTTAGGGCTGTTTTCTAATCGAGTTCCAGCCTTCCAGGACTTTAGCAAATGGAGATTTTTAGAAATGTAAATTTAAGAAATTGATTTTCTGAAAAAAACAACTAGAAAAAAACTAAATAAAATTGTGATCCCAGTTAAGAGATATGAGAGAAATGATGGATGCGATAATCTTAATTTAGGAAATTCAAATAAGATATTGGATATCTGAAAATCAGAAGTATAAATAGGGAATTGTTAAAAGCACCGCACTTTTGGCTAATCGCACCGCATTTAGGTCTTTTAACACTTAAAATTTGTCACTCTAAAAATATACCCGCACCGCACTGCTGCTTCCTCGCACCGCAGCCCTAAAATTCCGATCTTCTCTCACGCCTCCTGATGCGCCGCTGGCTCCTCCCACCTCCTCCAGCCCCCTCCAGCCCTTTCCATCGCCGACACCGGCAGATATTAGCGCCAACGCCGCCTCTCCTCACGTTCAGATTTTACGCCTTTCAGAAATACGCCTTGTACATGCAATTTCAGGAAAAGTGTTCAACACGAAAGTTGTAGATCTCGTCGAGATCTACAACTTTTGTGTTGAACACTTTTCCTGAAATTGCGTGTACAATGCGTATTTCGAAAAGACGCGAAAAGTTAGGAGATTTTTGGGTGCGACTAGCCAATAAAGAGCTGCGGTTAACAATCATCTATGTTAAAGGACTTCTGAAATTTCTGAGAGTTCATTATTGTTTCTATGTTTAGAAGTAAATTGTTGCAATATTATTGGTTCTCATCGTGAATTGTGCCCCAAGTATTATTGGTCCATATTATAGATGTTGTTGATGAAGATCACAAATATTTGAAGAAAAGAACATAACAATTTAGACAACACATTTGATGATTTTTTTATATCAAATATTTTTTCTATTGAGTATATATTAATATTGTAATTCAATGAGAATCTATTTTAATTCATAAATTAAGTGCCGTGCGTTTATCTCAATTGCGGTGCAGATAATAATGTGCGGTGCTTTTAACAATATGTGAAAAACTGCGGTGCTTTTAACAAAGCGGTGCGATTAGCCAAAAGTGCGGTACTTTTATCAATTTATTTTGCTCAATTTAAATGGTAATTAATTTATGGTAATGACTAATGACAGATAAATTGTGCGGTGATTCCAAGAGATGGGGCCGAGATAGATGTGGTTGAGATGGAGAAGTACTGCAAGAAAAATTTGGCGGCTTTCAAAGTTCCAAAGAAGATTTTTGTGACGGAGACACTGCCTAAGACGGCCACGGGCAAGATTCAAAGGCGGTTAGTGGCGGAACAATTTGTGGCTCGGGCGAGCGCCACCAAGGTTGGGGCGTAACAATAGTTATGCTGCTATATTAAATTGTGGCTCTTGTTATTCGTAAGTTATAAACTTCTGCTTGTAGGTCATAATTTTCTTGTTTATAAGTTATTATTCGTAGATCAACTTTAAACTTTTTCAATTGATATCTTCTTCTCCTGAGCAAGGCTAGACAACGAACGATTTTCTCTGACAACCTTTTGAACTTATGCAGTCGACTCCATTCCAACCATATGGCGTGACTTTCACCATTTCAAAGTGAATTTTTTCATTTTGCCGTGAATTTTACAATTTTGACTAAATTTCATCATTTTGTCTCTGGCATTGACTCAAAAGGTTGGCAAAGATGTTTTTTATTATTGGGGTCATACTCGTGAGAAAAAGATATTGATTGTTAAAATTTAAACTTAATCTGTAGATAATAATTTATTAATTAAAAAAAAGTTATGTACCAATAGGCATGTATGATTTACAAATAAGAACTGCCTAAATTATTAATGCATTTAAAATTCTGCTATTTTATTCTCCAATCGGAACTTGGAAGGGTTTTGTAAATTGTACTCTAAATATCTAAAATTAAATATTTATGACGTTAAATATTGGTTTAGATCCGACCTTTCCGAAACTGTATTCTTTGCATGACGTGTTGAACACGTTACTAATATTTCACCGTTTTGTGGGAATAATTAAGATGCAGTTTAAATTGTTTATATATTATTCTATTGTAACTTTCTGTTAGAGCGCTGATTTTGTTATTCAAGTATCCTTTTCAAGCATTAATAAATACTAATAAATTAAAATAATAGTCACGCGCTGGACACATGGCTCTGATAGTGACATTTCTCATTTTATCGTTTGAAATTGTTAAAATTTAGTATAGTATTATTATATATTTATTTCATAAACGTGAATAATGTCTACATGAAATATATTATAATTACAAACTACCGTTATCCCTCCTTTCTTCGGCATTACTTGGACTGGGCTAATCCATTTACTACCAGATATATGATAGATAATTCCTGCGTCTGACAATTTCATAACCCCGCCCTTAACTACTTTTTTCATGTTGGGATTTATGCAGCACTGTGGTTAGATTGAATTACGCGAATTATCTTCCATTAGGATTTTATGAGTGTAGAAAGATGGGTTTATGCTCTTCATATCAAAAATTTGTCAGACAATAGCTCGGCAATGTTTACGTACAACTAAAAGAAGTTTTCATTTTGAGCATTCGTGAGGTAGGCCGAAATTATTACTGGTAACTTGGATTCTTTTTCTATGAAGGCATACCTAAGATGTTCGGGTAGTTCCTTCAATTCTAGGGTAGGGGTCTTCATACGAGATTTTAGAAATCCGTTATTGTTCAAAAACAATGTCCTCGTAGACTTTTTTAAACGAAAAATTAAAAGATGTGGGGCTAGCGGTCATGACGGCTTCTTGCAGCGATTCAGTTGGAAGAGTAGAGGAGGAACAAAAATCAGAAAATTCTTTTTCAAATTCAAAGAGGCGATAGGAGGATTCTTCACTTAGGTGAAACGATTCAGTTGGAAGAATAGAGGAGGAACAAAAATCAGAATTTTTTTTTCAAATTTAGTATAGTATTATTAAAATTTAGTATAGTTTTTTTGGGGAGTTTATTTCAGCAGATATTGACCGCTCATTAAATTGATATTGTGAAGCCACAAAAAATAAAATTTATGCTCTGTTTGAGAACCGGTTTCTCTCCAATAGGTTGAGGCCGAATCTGAGGTGGGGCATTTGGGAAATCAATCGAGCTCTAGGCCTACGAGCAGTGCAGTTTGGAGGTAAATCGAAACCGCACCGCAATAAAATCGTGTTGTGCGGTTTGATTTCGGTGCGATTTGTGCGGTGCGGTTTCGATTATTGATAATTTTTTCATCAAACATATTCAATTTTTTGATTTAATTAAAGTAATCTAGAGCAAATTGTCTTATGTTGGTATAGGTGTAAATAAGTTATAGTGCTTGACATTAACTGTTGATATTGTAGTAGGACGGATGATGTCGCAATGTCCCTGCAAAAAGGCTCCAGCTTCTGTGAATGGACTGAGGATTGCTTTATTTTATTAATATTCCTTCACTGTTATATAGGTAGTGCATTTCAAACTACACTATATTTTGGTTAGACTGCAGATTGAGCTGCAGCAAAATGCAGTGCAGTGCTAACCACAGTCAAATTTGGGCAGCAACAAACTGCTGTGCAGTATATTTTGCAAATTATATGATCCAAATATTTGTTTCATATCTTCTTATTTTCAAAAAAAATATTCAACCCTAAATACTGTTGCAAACTTTGAAATTTGAAGGTGAGTTTTTTCAATTCAATATTAATTATTTACTTTTCAATCCACCTTTTTCAATCATTGTTATTTTTCAACTCTAAATACTGTTTTGCTTCCCAGCATTGACGATTTTATAAAGGAATTAAAACTGCTTTAAGACTAAGGCTCTTTTTGGGGGGACTTATTTTCACCGGTCAAGCGGTCACGACCGCATGTACTGCCGGTCTGCGGCCTGCGGGGTGTAGAAATTGCCGGAATCAGCGAAATCGACCGACGACTGTGCAATCTGCGGGACACGGGATCGCCTCTTCACAGCGGTGCGGCCCAGCGCTAGGGTTTCGCGATTCGCATTTGTGGCTTTGTGCAGCGAATCGCCTCATCACCTTTGGGCTTTGGCTCTTCCTTTTCTGCGGAGTGCAGACGCAGTCTGCGGGACTCGGGAGTCAGTCGGGAATCAGGATCAGGAGGGTTAAGGCCTTAAGGGTTTGCAAATTGCAATTTTGGCCTTTTGGGTGCGGAGACAGCGGATTGCGGACCACGCGGTTTCCCGGTTTGTAAACCTTGCGGTTTCCTTGTATGCGAGCAACAAATTGCCAGTTTGTCACGGTTTAGGAATTAGGTTCTTATTTTATATTTCTTAAGATTTTCAAATTGACTCACGTGTGGTCGGTTTTTATGATTTACAAGTCAAACCGAACCGCACATGTGCCGGTTTCCAGACCCCCCAAACCGAACCGCACCGCACCCGATCGGTTCGGTTTGAAATAGGTTGTGGTGCGGTGCGGTTTGCGGTTTGGCGCGATTTGCGGTTTTCCTGCACAGGCCTACCGAGCTCCCGCTGAGAATGGCGGTCGTGAAAGGGAGAAAGCTGGTCGTTTTACCGATGCCCATTGGAGCATCAATGTGCTGTCCGAATCGGCTGTTGTAATTTCCGTGGCCTTCTTCCCATTGAGGCTTTGAGCCGCCACTTTTGCCGATCTAGGCGTCGTCGATGTCGATCGAGGAGTCGCCGATGTCGATCCAGGAGTCGTCGATGTCGATCCATGTGTCGTCGATGCCAATCCAGGTGAGATCGGCACTTCAGAGTTTTGATGGCGAGAATGATGCTTAGGAAATGGGTTGCGTCCCGGACCTCAGTTATATGTATAAAATAATATAATAAAAGTGCATTTGTTAGTCAAATATAATTTAATATGTAATAATTACCTTTGAAGTAATAAATGAAAACTGATAATTGATGGGATGAAACTCTTTTATGGAAGAATTGGTGTGCACATAACCCACTCCTGCATGATCTTCACAAAATAGTGGAGATCATGAGTTTGAACGCCCCGCGCGCGATAGGCACACCCGATCGGCGCGCGCAATCCCGCTACGCACACACACCGGCGGACGGCCGCGCCGAGCCGTCGCGCCTCCAGCGGCCGCAAAACGTCGCTCGGGCGCCCGGCCGCGCCCAGCCGTCCCACCTCTCGCGGCCTCCCCACGCGGCCGCGAGGTGCCGCCCGGGCGGCCGGACACGACCGACCACCCCTCCTCTCGTGGCCACCCCACGCGTCCGCGAGGCGCCGCCCGGTCGGCCGGACACGCCCAGCCGCCCCTCCTCTCGTCCTCTCGCGGCCGCCCCTCCTCTCGTCCTCTCGCGGCCACCTCCCGCGGCCGCGAGGCCACGCCCGGCCACCCCTCCTCTCGCGGTCGCCTCTCGCGGCCGCGAGGCACCGCTCAGGCGATCGGCCGGGCCCGGCAGCCTCGCATCTCGTGGCCGCCGCTCCCTTCGCCGGCGAGGTCGCTGGAGCTGTGGTCATCCTTCCATGGAGGCCCTTCTCCCGCCATCTGATCACTCCAGCGCGATCATCGCCGCCCATTTTGGGCGTAATCACCCACTAACCATCATGATTAGTGGAGGAATATTTTAATTAAAATATCGGTTTACATATAACAAATTTGATGACATATACACATCCCTAACTATACTAAAAAATAATTATGTAGGTGATTACGGTGTGCGGATAGCCACATAACCACCGTAACCACCTCCCGAAAGCTATAAAAGGAGTCTCAAGGCTCCTCATTTCTCATTTTTTCTCTCCACACATTTCTTCTTCCTCAGGTCAGAGCTCTGCCGGATTCCTCCTACGAACCGCTTTCAAGCCATATTGTAGCCATCATCAAGCCTCATTCAAGTCATCTTCAACCCGCCGCTGCCTCGTCGATACCCGCCTAGATCCGCTACGAGCGTCGAGAAAAAAGTTCATGCGACAATCAAGATTGCCTTCATCTGCATCCTCCCCGCAAATAAGCCTCGTGCAGAGCAGCTTGTTGCCCGCCACGAGCAAACAATTCTCTCTCTCACCTCCAAAGTGTAACGAGAAGCGGTATGTCGCTCTCGATTCTCAGTGAAAGTTGTAACCGCCAATAGATAGTGGAGTTCGATCGGCACATACCCGACCGCGTGATTTTTTACCCAGTTGAGGGGTCTTTTCAAGTCAAAATCGCTCTGTGTACCTACTCTTTGACTGATTGCGCGCTCCATCGCTCCCGGGCTAAGTCGGTCGAATTAAAATAGATTTAGGAGCGTCGAGTTAGACCGCAACAATACTATAAGTAAAATATAATTTTGAATATAATTTAAATAAGAGATGAGTGATACTATAAGTAACATAACCTCAATTTTTAAAATACAATTTTGAATCTTCTTTTTAAAATGCTCTCTTTTAAAACGACATTTGATATCCCAAAGAGAGCCTTAACAGATAATAGTCGTTCAAAGACATCATAGCAAGTAAAAAAGTACCCATACACATGATTATTTGCATAACAGTTATTGAGTAAGAGGTTGGTGATCGCAGTAAAATCGGGCTAAAACCCGTTCAATCTCAATCCGCTGAACAACCTGAAGCATTGTTTCCCCTCGCCATGCTCAATGGTTGCCAATATAACCTCATTCCAACCAGCTAATGTTCGCAAGGGTATAACATCAAATACCTTTGTGAATCGTTTATTACACCATGTCTCCCGAACATTGACGCCACAAAAGTACGCTCGTATCAAATTGTGTCTGGAACCCGAGTTTTCAACCCTTCAAGAAATCTCTAGACCAATTTCAATGGCCTAAAAGTTGGGAGAGAGCATTCATAATTTTCGATAGATGAGAGGATTTGTGAAGATTGTGTTGCAAAGATGTTCGTCTGATTCATCGATGGAGATGAAGATTGTGATCGAGATGTTGAGGAAACCAAGATTGTCCTGTAAGGAGATGAGATTGGAAGAGATGAACGGTTTTTGGTGATGAATCTGGTGTAGATTTGATGGAGGAGAGGCGAAGTTTTGCAAAGGGAGAGGAGGAAGGAGAGTGAGCTACAAAATTTATAAATGGAGTCACCGAGTTAGAATTTGGGGACGATCGGACGAAGACCGAGGGCTCTCTCGTCGGTTGGACGAAAAGAATGCCTCAAGCGGAAGCAAATTTAGAGCATCTTTGAACCTAAATCGGATGATAAGAGGCTGGGCTCAGAGAGGCAGATTGGAGACTTGTTGATGTCGAGGCACTTTTGGTCCCCGGAGCATAAAGGCATTCTCTGGCATCTTTGGGTGGTAGGTGGCGGGAGGAGGGATGGTGGCGTTGATGGAGCGGTGTACAAGCGATGTGCGAGCGAAAGAGGTGGCGCACAGGATTGAATGAAACGTAAAAGGGGTTGCGATTAGAGGAGATAAATCTTAACTTTTAAGTTCGTATTTCGACTTTTTTTGGACTGTAAATGTGATGTCATTTATCTTGTCATCTTAAATAGCTTACTGGCGATGTTATATACAAATCGAATTTCACTATATACAAACCAACATTTAAAGTTTGTTATGATCTTTTTAGCTACTATACACAGACCTTATGAATACATAAAATTAACTAAGAAATCATTTCTATCCCTAGCTTAATGTAGTAGGGCTTTTATATAATAATTTATATTTTATTTAAATGTATAAAACTTTAAAAGCTAAGCAGTTAAAACGTAACCATCACCTGTCATATCAGGAGAAAATAGTTATGAACGGGTAACATTCCCTGCTTTGGAAACGGGCAAAATTAAAGTTGCTCATTCCTAGATCTAACATCAGTCGAAAACTAATAAAAAAAACTATCAAAGCACAAAAATTTTAGCAAGATCCGACGGCCCATCTACTACCCACAAGCCCACGGATAGCACTCCCAAAAAATGTCCAATCTGAACAGAGCGAGAGAACCAAATTCCCAATATATCCTTGTCCCCCACCAACGAAGTCCACCAAAATTAGTTTCCCACACAAAACAAGACGAGCCGGCACAGCCTTGGTAGTTCTTGGAGTGTTGGGAACAATTGTCATCCTTTTGTGGGTCAAGATCGAACATGTGTACTCTCAAATGTCTTTGGCGGCTTGAGTATTGTGTGCGTCATGAGCTCCTTTTATCTTCTACAGATTGCAATTCGTGGTGTGGAGTTGTGTTGAAAGTAAAATTGTTCGATGTAGAGCATGAGGTTTCAC
Source organism: Platanthera zijinensis (assembly GCA_039513925.1). Taxonomy (NCBI): domain Eukaryota; kingdom Viridiplantae; phylum Streptophyta; class Magnoliopsida; order Asparagales; family Orchidaceae; genus Platanthera; species Platanthera zijinensis. The sequence goes on from CM077078.1 coordinate 36,998,620, forward strand.
CATGTCGGAAGATTGTTCGATGTAGACCATTTCTATTGTATTGTTTGCAGGGCAATATTTCAATGCTAAAGCACGCTAGCCAGCTAAAATGTCGAGCGTCATGAAGTGATTCTCGTTCTTCTCCTCTTTTGATGAATTTTCCTTGTGCATGTTTTTCCAGCCTAAATAGCTTAGGAATTTACATGTTTTTGAATATATGATATGTTTGTAAGGTTATAAGACCAAAGACACTTGATTGTATTTTTTAATATATGCATATACTCAACACTTTATAAATATGATGGTTGTACGTTGTGAATTCGGGTCGGACTCATACTATGCGATCGTTGTGGTGGAGGTGTTATACTTGACTACAAAGTTTCAAAACAACATTATCACTTACTTCAAAAAGATATTTATGGTACTGAATTGCAACTCAAGCTCGATAAATTTTCATCCAATTTTGATGTAAGATTCAGTTTATTACTGTGTCTCCTTTCACTAATTAGTCTTTCAACGTAGAAACCTGTCATCACTATTTTTTCTGGACTACACTACCCTTAAAGACACGCCTCACACTCATCAAATTTGATATATTACATGATCACTGGCATCCACGTGATTCGTTCCAAAATCACACATCATATTGTAGGAGGTTTCATTCAGATGTCATTTGTAATGGCCCAGACGACTCTCTTGCAAGAAAATTAGAAGTTCCTCGGTTGTGCCAAATTTTTAGGGTAGCTTCAGCTCATCATTGTGACAAATGATAATTCCATGTGGTCGATCCGATTCTCAAATTTCAGATGGACTCCTTGCCGTGCTCAAGAGCGCTATCCCAGTTCATCCGATTTGACCACAATGAGTCCATTGAGCCAAGTTAACCCAATATGTTGACTGAGCCACTGTGACTGAAGACGACCCATTGTGATCTAACATCTAGAATTTGATAAGGGTGATTCAATGGGGCCGGGATAGTGACTGTCTTTTGAAATTGAAGCTCAAAGAAAGGAAACTATTGACAAGCTTCTAAGATATCAAGTTTTATGTAAAATGATATGCATATGTATGAACTAAATCTTACATCAAAGCTAGTCTTCAAGTAATAATTTTGACTCTCAGATATCAAAGATGCATTTTTAAAGCAACCGAATGAATAGCGTAAGAAAGTTCAAAATTAAACATGTTCTTTTAGAAGCTTTTCTTGGATTGGTGATGTCTAGAAAAGTATTCATAGGCTACCTATGAAATATGATTAAAAAATTTGTGTTACAACTTTGTATTTGATGAGCTAAATCAAAGTGGACATTGCCTTTTATATTATGGGTTGGGTCATATATGTGACACTGTCTATATCGAACTACACTGTCTAGGTTTAGCTTAATTAATTTTTTCAATGAATTTAAATGAAATCGTTCGACTAAAATTATCCAATCAACTCATTTGACCGATTTGCAACTTATTAAACCTGATGCGACTCAGGATTACTATTTTTAGTTCTGCTCACACTAAAAATCTCGAATGTTCAATTTAAAAAGGTCTAGTCACGAATAGATTTGAAGCAATTTGGTCTAGTTGACCAACTTGGCTAATTAATTCAAGTCGAACCTAGCCTATTTAGCTAGATTGACCCGATTTTGAAATTTAAAGTTCTATACTTCTATTGGCTTTAGTCCAGTAAATTGAGCTAGCTGAAACTTTTCGAACCTAAATTGTCCCCAATACTCAGTATGGGCCTCACTTTAACCAATTCGGTCAAATTTTAATTAAATCCCAATTAATGGCCCAAATAATTTAAAATCAGGCCTCTGGTTATCCATAAGCCTTAATGGGCCTGAGGCCCGTCAAGCCTGGATAGTGGTCAAAACACAATATTAACCTCAAGAAATTAAATATTAAGGCTCTGTTTGGCAAGGTGGTAGCGGTCATGAACATGAGACTTAAATTATCATTCGATAGCGCTCACCTAAGGAACTTCATCCACTTTTATGTTCAAATGGATGATGTTTGTTAGATAATCCTTAGCGAATGACGGTTTAACTCATGCCTTTGCGACTGCCACCACCGTACCAAACAAAGCCTAAGAGCCTGTTTGGGAAATCTTTTCAGAAAGGAGAAGGAGCTGTGGCAAAAGGATGGTAGTAAAAAGAGCTTTTGGAAAATGTCTACTAGAAAAGGAGAACTGTTTGGGTAAAATAATTTTATAGAGCTTTTCAGAAGAAAAAAAGCATTTTATAAACCGTTTGATAATCTCCGTTACGGTAACTTTTTTTTTATTAAAAATGTGCGTCCGGGGAAAAATGAGCGCGAGGGAGGAAAATACGCGTATCGGCGAAAAATTCGAGTCCAGGTGGAAAATGCGCACCCGACCAAAAATACGCGTCGGGGGAAAAGATGTCATTTTTTTTCGCCCGGACACGTTTTTTTTCGAGCGGGAGTTGTTTTTTCACCTGGGCGCGGTTTTTTCGCAAGGGCACGATTTTTTCGCCCAGGCGCGGTTTTTTCGCTCGGGCGCAGTTTTTTCGCCCGAGGGCGGTTTTTTGGCCCGGACGCGGTGTTTTCCCCTGGAGGCGGTTGTTTTTCCCGGACGCGGTTTTTTCGCCCGGAGGCAATTTTTTCGCCCGTGCGCGGTTTTTTCGCCCGGACGCGGTTTTTTCGCCGAGACGCGGTTTTTTCGCCCGGGTGCGATATTTTTCGCCCGGGCGCTATATTTTCGCTCGAGCGAAAATTTTTCAGCCAGATGCGAATTTTTCACCGGGGCACGATTTTTTCGCCCGGACGCGAATATTTCGCCATACGTGATTTTTTTGCACGGGTGTAAATTTTTAACCCGGACACGATATTTTCTCACAGACTTGATATTTTCGCCCAAAAGTGAAAAATAGCATCTGGGCGAAAAAATAGCATCTGGGCGAAAAAAATATGCGGCCGAGGCAAAAAACCACGAACGAGCGAAAAAATCACGCATAGGCAAAAAATTCGCGTCCGAACAAAAAATCGCCCCAAGCGCACACTGGAGACGACCGCATGAACCGAGCTAAAAAACCCTCCCAAACAGGCCCTAAGGCTCTATTTGGGGGGGGGGACTTATTTTCACCGGTCAGCGGTTACGACCGCATGAACCGAGCTTAATTAAGGTCCGGTTCATGCGGTCGTAACCCCTTCACCGGTGAAAATAAGCCCCCCCCCCCCCCCCCAATTGGAGCCTAAGCCGCCACTGCGGTGTTGAACTCGTGGTTATGAACTGTCATTCGTGACCGCCCTACTCCACTAGTTCCAGTATGAAAGAAGCCGCCAAAAGATAAACTGTGTGTAAATTAGTATGAGTATAGAATATATGACATACTGAAATCAATATTTGAGCACATACTATTACAAATATATATATTAGCACCCTAAAAGAGCAGTGGCCGGCAAGCTTATGTAACATTATTTACTTTTATTAGCATATACTTAGTTGGACAGCATACTTTACTAGTTTACTACTACTTTTGCTTTGTTGGTTTATAATATTTAATAAATATTACACAAATATATATTGGGAGAATTATTGGGGATGGGCCCAGTATGAAAAAAAATTAATCCATTCCTATGTATTTTCCATGTATAGAGACTAGAGTTGGTTTGAAAAATATTACTCCATGAAATTGGAAACTGAAATAACTAATTTCTATAAATAAATAAAGCATTTATTTCTATATATTTAACAAAATATTAACTATTTGAAGTTACACAATCAACATGCAAGCATGCAGTTAAAAAATCATCTATAACCTCCACAGCTGTTGTTTTTTTTTTAAGTAACATCAAACATTCATGCTCTCATTTCATAAACCTCTATCTGTCTATCTATCTATATATACACATGCCTTCCATAATCCAATTCATCGAATAAAACATCGTCCGAATCCATAAAATGGCGGTGAAGGGAATGGTACTCTCTGTCCTGAGCATCGTCCTCCTCTCCACCGTCGCCACCGCCATGGCCCAAGCTCCCGAATCGGCCGACAAATACGCGCCCATGGCCGTTCCTGAGAATGCCGAGCTTGAAGGGGTTAGAGATTGCGTGGAGGGGATATATAGGAGCCCAACTTGTTATGGTGAAATCATTAAGATTGCTTTCAACCGACAGGCACATCTGAGCCCAAAATGTTGCAACATACTATTTATTCAAGTCGGAATGTCGTGTGTTTTTGATGCTCTTAGCATTCTCTTTCCCTTCAAGTTTAATTTTGGCAGGCAGCTTCTTGAATACTGTCTCCCCAAGTAATTAATTAAGAGTACGTGATGTATGTATGCATGCATGCATGATACATACCTATGAAAGCATGTCCCTTAATTTTAAGGTACCTTGTTTGAAATAAAATTGAAGAGGAAACCTTATAAATGTTATTTGTTTCTTATATATTTGGGTATTCATGACAATAAATGTATCATTTTTAGTACCATGCACGATAATAATAAGACAAAAAGATTGCTAATTGGCTGCTACCAGATTATTTACTTCTCATGAACAAATGCTTTGTCAAATACACATTTTGTTTTTTGTTATATTTGTTCAAATGTTTTAATTGAAACGGTATCAAATAATGTATATGTTTTGTTTATAAATTTATTGTTTTGTATTTGAAATTTATGAACAATTAAAGTCAAACATCCCAAATTGTGCAAGAAATTGTGTTGGAACAAAAAGGCAGATCATGTTTGAAAGTTTAGGGTTTAGGGTAAATCTAATATACATGCAACTTTGATGTGGATTATTGCACATTCGGAGTAGTACAAAGAAAAATGTGTCTAGGCAGTTTCCGTTGTATTGAGAACGAGGACGTCTTCATTATGATTAAGGATCCATTTGGCATGGCGGCAGCGGTCATGAACGCGGTGGTTACGAACTGTTGTTCATGAAAGTCAACCTCACCAAAGAAACTTCATCAACTTTTATGTTCAAAATTTGTTTTTTTGTCACGGTCATAATTAACCATTGTCATGTCAAACAAATTTTATAATGGTAGTGTTTTTATCCAAACAAACCATAGTAAAAATGTCATGTCAAACAGATCCTAAAAGATGAAAATAAATTTTTATGGGTTACATATGTTGGTTGACAATAAACCATGTATACTTCCTCAACAGAGACATTATTTTGTGGTCATTAAAACATAGCATTCACATATTAAAGCAGGGCCATTTAAAGATTAGAACCTCCTCTCTAAGTTTGCTAACTTACAGGTTGCGCGTCTATTGCTTTTGAAATTACAAAAATCCCTCTTACATGAAGTTTACATTTCATAACATTAACCTCCCATGAAGTTTACTCCGAGGAGATATTTTAGTATATGCATGGATGTTATGAATTAATGTAAACTTAAGGGGTGTAATTTCAAAAGTAAGAGTGTGCAACATGTAATTATGGTAACTTAGAGTGAAAGATTTGGTAATTATTCCTATAAAATTATGAAAATGATGCTGAAATAAAATTTTGTTGTTAGTCAAAAAAAAAAATAATCCATACATAATTTTTTTGTAATTATAACTATAACATTCTGAAAATGACACTGGAATAAATTTTTGTTGTTAGTAGAAACAATTCATTTATTTGGAATTTCACATTTTTGTGTCTCTAGGTTAAATAATATACAATGAAGTAGTATTACAAGAGCATTTTCTTATTTCACATTTATTATCTATTGTATTGAGTAACAATTAAACAAGATCTTAGCAAGTTGCATGCCATTTTCATGAAAATAGCAAAATTATAAGAGGCAGGAACTGCAAGGGCGGAATTGTATATCCAAGGGAACACGTAGGCATGTGTTCGAGCTCAGTTTTTGGTGTTCGAGCTCAGTTTTGGGGGGAACAAATATGTGTTTTTTTGCTCATACAAACTTCTAAACTCTATGTGTTGGTTTCTCCTAAACTGCCTAACTAAAGTCAATTACGAAAGCGATAAATTAGATGGACTCTTCAATTGAAAGTTAAATCCATTTGAATTTGCCTTGTCCATGCAAGGACCTTATTTGGGAGTCTGGAATGTGGGCTTGTGTCCATTAAACTTGGGGTCTCAGTCGTCGACTAATTTTAAATATATCCGGTAGGAGCACTTACAGTTGCGCGCAGCCAGTGTCCTCACCTCCTGATTGAGAGTTCTTCTATAAAGCAATTTGGAGAGGAAAAATTGAGTGAATTCCTTCTCCCCTGATAACTGAGATAAGAGAAAGGCGATTATTGATGGTGTAGAGAGTGACTACACAGGAGAACGTACAGATACTGAGTCATGACGTCTACACACCGTCGATGGCGTCATCAGCCTGGATGTCAACAACAATGCCAACTTAGAAACTCATAAAAATCAAAGAATGTTATTCAAGCTTCTAAATTTTAATCAGAGAAACCATAAATCATAAAGCTCCATGTAACACTTTTCCTGTAATGATCATATAATATGGGTCCGATCGGGACCTCCCGCATCATATAATCACCACAACTTTGGTTTTATAAAATGATATAAGAACTTCTACACATCTCAAACATAGAACATAAACAACGAAAACCATAAAAAGATCTTAGAAGCTGTCTGCAACTATATAGGAGTATATTGGTCTTAAGTTCTTACAACGCAAATTTCCAAACTCATACGATCAATTGTAGCAACTTCTAGGCTACCTCAGTTACTTCGACGTGCAAGATGGAACAATACAACATAAAAATAGCATTCAGACAAGCAGGAGGAGATACACTTCATGAGACTTAGGATTTTTTGGCAGGCGAGCTGACTCCAGCTTACGATCATTGTCCTGCAACAATCACAGAAAATGTGGTATAACATGAGTTAGTCAGGCCTGACCACAAAACTTCGTAACAACACCCCTACTCTCGGCCATCCTAGCGAACCCCGGGGAACTGCATCACCATGCAAGTCAACACTTTGTATGCACAGTAGTCTCTATATATACTCTCAAAAGAATGTAAATAAGCATAAATAGTATAGAAACCAACACGTATAAGTGTCACAACCATTAAACACATTTCCATGTTGAGTAAATAAATAAAGGGGTCCATCAATACATCATGTATGCAAACATGAGTTTCACTCAAGACACTCTATAGCAAGTATGATTCTAACACATCATCATATCACAACATTCACAAGTACATGAGTACTTCCATTTCTCCAACCGCATGCAAGTCGTTACTGAGGACTCTTACTTAGACCACACTCACGCATGGATCACTACACTATCGGGCTTGTCTGTAAGCTTAAGGTCCACGTTAGTTCCACCAAGCCATCACAACCGATACTAAGAACTCTTTCTTAGATTTCACTCGCACATGGATCACGAAACTACCAAACTTCTCCAAAAGCATAGACGTTCTTGTCAATTTTCACACAAAAGGACTAGTTTTGTCAGGACACCCTCCACACGTGAATCACAACATCAAGGGGCCAGCTAGACGACCACAAAGACAAAGCCACACATGTACAACCGGTATTAGGCGAGTATGTCATGTACTAAAGAGCAGAACGGGGTGGGTTCGACAACCGTTGTCGTACTCACATACCCCTGAATATTTCGATAACATACTCGCTGGAATCGTCAAATGACGCTCAATATCAGCGGGAAGAACCCCAAAAGACCTGGGCGGACTGGAGATTGGAGTCCGCCGACCTTGCTTGATCAACCTTGACGGACTGAGAAAACCGAGTCCGCAGCCTTTGATCAAGGTGGCAGTTCTCCTCTTGCGCCTCCTGAATGAGAGGACTTGGGGGGTATTTATAGGCCCGGGGAGAATCTTCTTGAAGCGGGGCCCAGTGACGTCATCCTTGACGACCTCGGCGACCTCGGCGGACTGAGAAACTGAGGTCGACGACCTCGGCGGAATGACACTTTCTCTGCTGGGGCAGACTTCCTGCTGGCTGCTAGAAGGGGGGGGCAGGCAAGCTGTGCGACCTGAGGAGCAAGCAGGCGGATCTGGAGCAGGCAACTCCGGGCTAACTGGGGGGACTCCAGGAGGAGTCCTCCCTTGCCGGAGCGGAGGCCGCCCCCCTGCGGGCGGCCTGGGGCGGACTCCGGATGGAGTCCGCCCAGCCAGGGCCAGGGGGCGGACTCCGGGTGGAGTCCGCCCAGCCAGGGCTAGGCCGCCCCCCTGCGGGCGGCCTGGGGCGGACTCCGGGTGGAGTCCGCCCAGCTAGGGCCAGGGGGCGGACTCCGGGTGGAGTCCGCCCAGCCAGGGCCAGGCCGCCCCCTTGCGGGCGGCCTGGGGCGGACTCCGGGTGGAGTCCGCCCAGCCAGGGCTAGGGGGCGGACTCCGGGGGGAGTCCGCCCAGCCAGGGCCAGGCCGCCCCCTTGTGGGCGGCCTGGGGCGGACTCCGGGTGGAGTCTGCCCAGCCAGGGCCAGGCCGCTCCCTTGCGGGCGGCCTGGGGCGGACTCCGGGTGGAGTCCGCCCAGCCAGGGCTAGGGGCGGACTCCGGGGGGAGTCCGCCCAGCCAGGGCCAGGCCGCCCCCTTGCGGGCGGCCTGGGGCGGACTCCGGGTGGAGTCCGCCCAGCCAGGGCCAGGCCGCCCCCTTGCGGGCGGCCTGGGGCGGACTCCGGGTGGAGTCCGCCCAGCCAGGGCCAGGCCGCCCCCTTGCGGGCGGCCTGGGGCGGACTCCGGCTGGAGTCCGCCCAGCCAGGGCCAGGCCGCCCCCTTGCGGGCGGTCCGCGGAGGCGAGCGGAGGCCGCCCCTGGCGGGCGGCTGGCGGAGCATCCAACCTTGGGCGATTTTGGACCCGACAGTCCGTCTTGCGCGGACACGGTGGACATCAGGGGTAACCTGCTCCTTGCGGATGGGAACCTGTAAGAGAAAAAGCAGAAACAATAGGCACATTGAAGAGGATTGCCGGTTTTGGGGTTAACAGACATCATGCCACTATAGATTAGACCACCACTATATAAATATCATAAAGCTAGTATTAAGCAAACTTTCTGGACATAAGCTGCAGAAATAGGAAAAGTTGGATCAAGTGCTAACTATGGGAGCTCGCATGCCAAATCCGCGCTTCAATCTTTCAACTCTGCTCAAATAATTAGAACATTGAATACGTTAAGAGAGTGCGCATAATCTATTACAAATGCAGTTTATATACTGAACATATGATAATATGTGGCTATGTGCTACAACATACAATTGTTTCTATTGCTTTGGATCTATCTAGCATAACTACATTAGGTTAGAGTAATGTTAAGAGAACCAAACCAAAAGAAGGTGAAATCCTTGAATAGAAGTTGTTTTCTCGCTAAACCTTGCCTACGTACCCCAAAGTGAACTTTGTTTAACTACTTTGACTCAGTCCAGCAAGCCGATTTCATCAGTCATGGTTTTATTGATCCATGGCCATAAGGTTTCTTGTCGTCTTGCTCGAATTAAAATGATAGAAACAGAATCAAAAGGCAACAAAAAATTTCAATAACTTGCACTTATTCACATTCAGCTCACAAAAACCAACCAGTTAGACAATGTAATGTGATCAGAAGTATTTCATATATGCTTAAGAGGGTTATGAGATTGAAATTTGAAAGTAGAAAAGTAAACAAGAAGTTAAAAAAACTCACGTGGGTGCAAGCTTGCCAAGACAATCAAGATCTTCCCCAGTTTCTTAGATGATTGTTTATGTAATTTCTTAGATGCTTGTTCTACAAAAAGAAGTCCAGTTCAGTTCTATGATTGGTTTCAAATCTACAAATTAACAGAAACAAATTAACAACAACAAATTAACAGCAACAAATTAACAACAACAAATTAACAATGATTGGTTTCAGATCTACAAAAAGAAGTCAAGTTCAGTTTTATGATGAACGAAGTCCAGTTCTATGATCTAGAAAAAGAAGTCCATTCCAGTTCAGTTGATATAGGCTTAGGGTTCATAAACAAAGTAACAAAAATAGAAAAAGCGTTGCGATGAGAGAAAAGCCAGTGGAAAAATATGTGGCTATGGGGCTTAGGGTTCTTTATGTCTTAAGATCAATGTCGTACAAATTAAAAGCCAGTGGAAAAAATCAAAATAAACTGGCACAATAACAAATTATTTTGCGGCCTCCAAATAAGAAGCATGTTCCAGAGATTGTATCATACAGAGTGAAAATTTTGAGTAATTCTATTTGTAAACCATATTAAATCAAATCATACAATATTATAAATATTTTTCTAACTCAGTTAATGAGGAATTTGAGTAATTCTTAATTATCAAAAATACAGTTTATGCATAATGATAGAAATGTAGTAAAGAACTATTTTTATGAGAACAACTAACTGAACATCATGAAACAAAATCAACTTCTATAGAAATTCCTATAAACAAACCTAAGCATCCCATATTCAACCCAAGAGATTAAAATAGAAAAACATACCAAACTGCATTCTCCTCGGACATTGGCCGTAATAGAAGAGCCGCAAAGAAATTCATTGCCTGCAAGGCATGGATAACTAAACAACAATAGTATATTAATAACTGGAACGACACAAAAAACTAAAAACACAAATCATATGCCAAAAACTGGAGGTTTGTGTATTGTTCCAGATGTTGACGGCACAAATTAGGATAAAGTGATTATGACACATATCCTTTCTGTTCTTAGTAGACATGGTTGGTGATTTGCATTCTATAAATATGTTACTCAAGAAGAAGTGTTAAATACCATAGAAATGAAAAAGGCAAAATAAGCATGGATAACTAAACAACAATAGTATATTAATAACTGGAACGACATAAAAAACTAAAAGCACAAATCATAGGCCAAAAACTGGAGGTTTGTGTATGGTTCCAGATGTTGACGGCACAAATTAGGATAAAGTGATTATGGCACATATCCATCCACTTCTTAGTAGACATGGTTGGTGATTTGCATTCTATAAATATGTTACTCAAGAAGAAGTGTTAAATACCATAGAAATGAAAAAGGCAAAAAACTGCAACCAAATTCATCATCTAATCCTACTCAAGAAGAAGTGTTAAATATATTTACAATAATGAATGAACACATTTCTGAGAGTTGACATAATGAACACATTTCTGATGACCTAAACCAAGAGAATAAACATGTTTATGATTCTTCTAGAACAATGCAAGCTGATGGGGAAAGGCAGAAAACATGGCAATAGTAAATTGCAAAAAACATGGCAGTAGAAAACAAAGAATATTTCTAATTCATACGGAGGATAAAATCCAATTAGTAAATTGCAAATAACATGACGATAGTTAGAACATAAGCATACAACGGAACCTAATAGTTTGGCGGTAGGAGTAAATTGCAAAAAACATGGCAAAAAATTGGAACCATAAAGCACCGATAGATGAGAAATGGTTCTACCGGCAGATGAGTAAAGAACCAAACAACCAAACAGATGGAAAAAAGCAATGTTAGTATCTTACAGTGAGGAGTTTCGCAGTAGGAGGAGCACGCCAGAAGGTGAAATGGCTCATTTAGACAGTAGAACAAACACCTTATGTGCTGTTTTTTAAAAAATAATGATTCAAAAATTTTGAACCTAGAACAGAAATCATGGCGTGAAGTAACAGTGACCAAACAGAGAAAAAGAGAATTCATAACTCATCAAACTAAGTTTTAATTGGTATGCAGCATATGGCTTAATAGATTGCACAAAATGAAAAGGTCTTACTTCCAAATAGACGCAAGGAGATCTGTGGAGAAGAAGAAAGCCGGAGATCCGGAAGGAACACACCGGAGATCTGGAACACACCGGAGATCTAAGCAGAAGAAAGGGGTTGCGACATTGGTGAGATCCAAGAGGAAAATGATTTAGATCTGCAGAAGGTAGAAAAAGGGAAGAAGGTGTACCGTGCTGTAGTTCCGGAAAGCACTGGCGGCGGAGAGAGCACGTCGAAGATCAGTGAAGGAGTAGCGGGAATAGGGAAGCCGTGGATTTGGCGTAAACAGGGAAGCGAGGAAGGGGGATGTAGAGGCAGTCGGGCACGCCGAGAACATCGTAGGAGGGCCGCCGACCCACCGGTTCGTTGATCCGGAAGCGTCGGATATGGTGCTTGCGATGCCTGGAGGAAGGTTGCCGGCTGGATGCCCTATCTGCGCAGAAGAAATCACGGATATCGTGTTTTTGAGGTGGGGAAAAACAGCAATGGCGTGGGGCTTCGTCCATTGAGTAGGGTTTGAGAACGATCGTGAATCGCTGAAGAAGCAGAGGTAGCGGGATTTTGAGGCGATGGAATAGTGCTGGAGTGCAAGAAATGACCGAAAAGTCCAGCATCTTAAAAAAATGAGTTTAGGAGGGTAGTATGGTCAAAGAAATGTTACACCATTTGGAGGATATTATGGTCCAAAAAATGTTACACCAAGCCCATTTTCTCCTTCCTTATAGTATAAAGATAAAAAGGGCCTAAAATTTTCAAAATATTGATTTGTATATAGCCAATTTTGATTTGTCTATAACAATACCCTTTTTTAAAGTTAGAATTTGTGTGTTAATAGCGATTGATGGTGTGTTTATAACATTGCTCTTTTTGTTTTGGGGAATTAAGGTAATTAAATATCGATTCGAATGGAAAACGAGCAGATATCCGCACACCTGGGAAATCCAAAACTGATTTTGTTTCGAGGGCGTTGCCCCCGAGCCCCCACCGGGGACGCTGTCCCCTGGACCCCTGCCCGCTGTCCGGACAGCGGGACCTCCGCCGGAGGCTGCCGCCCCCGGACCCCCGCTGTCGTCGGCTCCGGATATGTCTGAAGGATTCACACTTCGATTCCTCTAAGCTCACGTGAGCAAACCCGGTGTGAGAACGAGAGGATCAGAAGTGTTCCACAACTCCAACAAATTAAAATCTTGATATAAGTTAATTAAAATCCCGAGTAGGTATATAGAAAATTAACAACGACCCTTTTAAAAGCGTCTCAATAAATGTGGAGTCACGATTGAACAAGCATCGCCAAAAAACGTGGCTATTAAATAAAAAATTTGTAGTGTGAAGTAGGGAAAAGATTATCGAGGGTTTGTGTATGTGTTAGAAATATAGTTTTTATAAAAATAATTTTTAAATTAATAATTTGGCGTGAGAGAATAATAATTTTGGTTATTCTTAAAGTAATATTTAGGCAACACTTTTAAAATATTGCAAATTAATTTTTAAGAAGACAACATATCATAATTGTTGCCTAAAATGAATTCTCAAGCTCAACATTTCAAAAATGTTCCCTATAAAGGATTAGAGAACAGTTTTTGAATGTTTCACAGAAAGTGTTGCCTAAATATGTAAACCTATTGCAACACTTAAAAACTGTTCTCTAACAAAGTTTAGGCAATATTTTTATAACTGTTGTCATGTCAGATGTTGCTAAAGACCAAAAATATTGTAGTGTCCTCTCTAAGTTTGCTAACTTACAGGTTGCGCCCCTATTGCTTTTGAAATTACAAAAATCCCTCTTACATGAAGTTTATTTTTCATAACATTAACCTCCCATGAAGTTTACTCCGAGGAGATATTTTAGTACGTATATGCATGGATCTTATGAATTAATGTAAACTTAAGGGGTGTAATTTCAAAAGTAAGAGTGTGCAACATGTAATTATGCTAACTTAGAGTGGAAGATTTGGTAATTATTCCTATAAAATTATGAAAATGATGCTGAAATAAAATTTTGTTGTTAGTCAAAAAAAAAAATTTAATCCATACATAATTTTGTGTAATTATAACTATAACATTCTGAAAATGACACTGGAGTAAATTTTTGTTGTTAGTAGAAACAATTCATTTATTTGGAATTTCATATTTTTGTGTCCCTAGGTTAAATAATATACAATGAAGTAGTATTACAAGAAACTAAAAGCCCTGTTCTTATTTCACATTTATTATCTATTGTATTGAGTAACAATTAAACAAGATCTTAGCAAGTTGCATGCCAATTTCATGAAAATAGCAAAATTATAAGAGGCGGGAACTGCAAGGGCGAAATTGTATATCCAAGGGAACACGCAGGCATGTGTTCGAGCTCAGTTTTTGGTGTTCGAGCTCAGTTTTGGGGGGAACAAATATGTGTTTTTTTGCTCATACAAACTTCTAAACTCTATGTGTTGGTTTCTCCTAAACTGCCTACCTAAAGTCAATTACGAAAGCGATAAATTAGATGGACTCTTCAATTGAAAGTTAAATCCATTTGAATTTGCCTTGTCCCTGCAAGGACCTTATTTGGGAGTCTGGAATGTGGGCTTGTGTCCATTAAACTTGGGGTCTCAGTCGTCGACTAATTTTAAATATATCTGGTAGGAGCACTTTCAGCCGCGCGCAGCCAGTGCCCTCACCTCCTGATTGAGAGTTCTTCTAGAAAGCAATTTGAAGAGGAAAAATTGAGTGAATTCTTTCTCCCCTAATAACTGAGATAAGAGAAAGGCGATTATTGATGGTGTAGAGAGTGACTACACAGGAGCACGTACAGATACTGAGTCATGACGTCTACACACCGTCGATAGCGTCATCAGCCTGGATGTCAACAACAATGCCAACTTAGAAAGTCATAAAAATCAAAGAATGTTATTCAAGCTTCAAAATTTTAATCAGAGAAACCATAAATCATAAAGCTCCATGTAACACTTTTCCTGTAATGATCATATAATATGGGTCCGATCGGAACCTCCCGCATCATATAATCACCACAACTTTGATATTATAAAATGATATAAGAACTTCTACACATCTCAAACATAGAACATAAACAACGAAAACCATAAAAAGATCTTAGAAGCTGTCTGCAATTACATAGGAGTACATTGGTCTTAAGGTCTTACAACACAAATTTCCAAACTCATACGATCAATTGTAGCAACTTCTAGGCTACCTCGGCGTGCAAGATGGAATAATACAACAAAAAATAGCATTCAAACAAGCAGGAGGAGATACAGTTCATGAGACTTAGGATTTTTTTGGCAGGCGAGCTGACTCCAGCTTACGATCATTGTCTTGCAACCATCACAGAAAACGTGGTATAACATGAGTTAGCCAGGGCTGACCACAAAACTTCGTAACAACACCCCTACTCTCGGCCATCCTAGCGGACCCCGGGGAACTGCATCACCATGCAAGTCAGCACTTTGTATGCACAGTAGTCTCTCTATATACTCTCAAAAGAATGTAAATAAGCATAAATAGTATAGAAACCAACACGTATAAGTGTCACAAGCATTAAACACATTTCCATGTTGAGTAAATAAATAAAGGGGTCCATCAATACATCATGTATGCAAACATGAGTTTCACTCAAGACACTCTATAGTAAGTATGATTCTAACACTTCATCATATCACAACATTCACAAGTACATGAGTACTTCCATTTCTCCAACCGCATACAAGCCGTTACTGAGGACTCTTACTTAGACCACACTCGCGCATGGATCACTACACTATCGGGTTTGTCTGTAAGCTTAACGTCCACGTTAGATCCACCAAGCCATCACAATCGATACTAAGAACTCTTGCTTAGATTTCACCCGCACCTGGATCACGAAACCATCAGACTTCTTCAAAAGCATAGACGTTCTTGTCAATTTTCACATAAAAGGACTTGTTTTGTCAGGACACCCTCCATGCGTGAATCAGAATATCAAGGGGCTAGCTATCCGACCACAAAGACAAAGCCACGCATGTCCAACCGGTATTAGGCGAGTATGTCATGTACTAAAGAGCAGAACGGGGTGGGTTCGAAAACCGTTGTCGTACTCGCATACCCCTAAAGATTTCAATAACATACTCGCTGGAATCGTCAAATGACGCTCAATATCGGCTGGAAGAACCCCAAATACGGGAGCCCACTCCCCACATTGACTAGAGGCGACGACTACTACGAATAACAATTGGTCGAGCTCACCCACCTGCCTAGGCGGGTAGAAGTGCTCACCCACGTTGGAAGGGTCCCGGGCGAGCTCAATCCTTCAACACGTGCTCGCCCTCTCTGGTGAGTATCCCTCCTCACCTTGAGTTATTCGACTATCCTCGGGTTGAGCTACTTGCGGGGTGAAGGGGTGCAAAAAGTGCATTTAGAAAGCAAAATAGGTTACCCGCTGGCCATTTGGGTCTGCGAACAATATTTAATTTCAGGCAGAGGGCAGCTATTTGCAGACCCAAAAAAATAGTTTTTCCCTCAGATCAGTTTGCCTATAAATTAGACCTTCAATCCCTCAGAACAGGGAGTTTTTGCTTCCCCATTAGAGAGCTTGTGAGTCCCTTTTTCCTTGCCTATTATCTGAGGGATTGGCTCAGCCCTTGGTAGAGGGAGGGGAAGTGACATCCAGTTTTTTTCTAAAAATGAAGGTCATCCCCAACAGCAAGTAAAAAAGTAATCATACACATGATTATTTGCATAACAGTTATTGAGTAAGAGGTTGGTTATCATAGTAGAATCGGGCTAAAACCCCCCTTCGATCTCAATCCGCTGAACAACCTAAAGCATTGTTTCCCCCCGTCATGCTCAATGGTTGTCAATATAACCTCATTCCAACCACTAAATGTTTGCAAGGGTATAACATCAAATACCTTTGTGAAATGTTTATTACATCATGTCTCCCAAACATTGACGCCACAAAAGTACGGTCGTATCAAATTGTGCCTGGAACCCGAGTTTTCAACCCTTCAAGGAATCTCAAGACCAATTTCAATGGCCTAAAAGTTGCGAGAGAGCATTCATAATTTTTGATGGATAAGAGGATTTTTGAAGATTGTGTTGCAAAGATGTTCGTCTGATTCATCGATTGAGATGAAGATTGTGATCGAGAGGTTGAGGAAACTGAGATTGTCCTATTAGGAGATGAGATTGGAAGAGATGAACGGTTTTTGGTGATGAATCTGGTGTAGATTTGATAGAGGAGAGGCGGAGTTTTGCAAAGGGAGAGGAGGAAGGAGAGTGAGATACAGAATTTATAAATGGAGTCACCGAGTTTGAATTTGGGGACGATCGGATGAAGACCGAGGGCTCTCTCGTTGGTTGGACGATGACAATGCCTCAAGTGGAAGCAAATTTAGGGCATCTTTGAACCTAAATAAGATGATAAGAGGCTGGGCTCTGAGAGGCAGAATGGAGACTTGTTGATGTCGAGGCACTTTTGGTCCTCGGAGCATAAAGGCATTCTCTGGCATCTTTGGGTGGTAGGTGGTGGGAGGAGGGATGGTGGCGTTGATGGAGCAGTGTACAAACGATGTGCGAGCGAAAGTGGTGGCGCACGGGATTGAATGAAATGTAGGAGGGGCTGCGAATAGAGGAGATAAATCTTAACTTTTAAGTTTGTATTTTGACTTTTTTCTGGACACTAAATGTGATGTCATTTACCTTGTCATCTTAAATAGCTTACGGGTGATGTTATAGACAAATCAGATTTGACTATAAACAAACCAACATTTAAAGTTTTTTATGATCTTTTTAATTACTATACACAAATCAGATAAATACCTAAAATTAACTAAGAAATCATTACTTTCCCTAGCTTAATGTAGTAGGGCTTTTATATAATAATTTATATTTTATTTAAATGTATAAAACTTTATAAGCTAGGTAGTTAAAACGTAATCATCGCCTGTCATCTCAGGAGAAAATAGTTATGTACGGGTAGCATTCCCTGCTTTGGAAGCGGGCAAAATTCAAGTTGCTCATTCCAAGATCTAACGTCAGTCGAAAACTAATAAAAAAACAAACAAAGCACAAAAAATTTAGCAAGATCGGACGGCCCATCTACTACCCACAAGCCCACAGATAGCGCTCCCAAAAATTTTCCAATCTGAACAGAGCGAGAGAACGAAATTCCCAATATATCCTTGTCCCCCACCAACAAAGTCCACCAAAATTAGTTTCCCACACAAAACAAAACGAGCCGGCACAGCCTTGGTAGTTCTTGGCGTGTTGGGAACAATTGTCATCCTTTTGTGGGTCAAGATCGAACATGTGTACTCTCAAATGTCTTCGGCGGATTGAGTATCGTGTGCATCATGAGCTCCTTTTATCTTCTACAGATTGCAATTCATGGTGTGGGGTTGTGTTGAAAGTAAAATTGTTCGATGTAGAGCATCAGGTTCCACCATGTCGGGAGATTGTTCGATGTAGACCATTTCTATTGTGTTGATTGCAGGGCAATATTTCAATGTTAAAGCACGCTAGCTAGCTAGATTGTTCAAGTGTCATGAAGTGATTCTCGTTCTTCTCCTCTTTTGATGTATTTTCCTTTTGCATGTTTTTCCAGCCTAGATAGCTGAGGAATTTACATGCTTTTGGATATATGATATGTTTGTAAGGTTATAAGACCAAAGACACTTGATTGTATTTTTTAATATATGTGTATGCTCAACACTTTATAATTATGATGGTTGTACCTTGTGAATTCCGGTCGGACCCATACTATGTGATCATTGTGATGGAGGTGTTATACTTAACTACAAAGTTTTCAAAACAACATTATCACTTACTTCAAAAAGACATTTATGGTACTGAATTGCAACTCAAGCTCGATAAATTTTCATCCAATTTTGATGTAATATTCAGTTTATTAATGTCTCCTTTCACTAATTAGTCTTTCATCATAGAAACCCATCATCACCTATTTTTTCTGGACTACACTACCCTTAAAGGCACTCCTCACACTCATCAAATTTGATATATTGCATGATCACTGGCATCCATGTGATTCGTTCCAAAATCACACATCATATTGTAGGCGGTTTCATTCGGATGTCATTTGTAATGGCCCAGACGACTCTCTTGCAAGAAAATTAGAAGTTCCTCGATTGTGCCAAATTTTTAGGGAAGCTTCAGCTCAATATTATGACCAATGGTAGTTGCATGTGGTCGATCCGATTCTCAAATTTTAGATGAACGACTCAAACATGTCAGTTTGGGCAGAGATAACAACCTAGAAAAATATCACAAAAATCTTTGAATGATGGATCAATCTGACACAATCTTTCAAGATAAGTCAAATTCAGCTTTTTAAATATGAACTTCATTGAATAATATAGGAGAAGTTGGCTTTCAAAATTCTTTGAATTAAGATCAATTAAGGGCCGGTTTGAGAAAGCTTTTCATTAAAAAAAAGAGTGGTGGAGAAATAATGGTAGGAAAAGAAGCTTTTGAAAAATATCTATTAAAAAAGGAGAACTGTTTGAGTGAACTCTTTTTACAGAGCTTTTCAGAAAGGAGAAGTATTTTATAAACAGGCGTGAGTTATCTCCTTCTTGTTTCTCCTTCTTCACGATCATTTCTAGAAGCATCTTTTTTTTTTCTTCTTTCCGACTGCAGCGGCCAGAGGCGAGAACGACGGCGGCGAGCGAATTGAGCGGTTACGGGAACAGCGGTTACGAGCAACGGGGCGTAACTTCGAGATTGAGAAAAATGCTCGAAGCATCTGGATGGGGATCTAGGTGGAATCTCCTATCCGTTGTCCCTAGGTGGGTATAAATAGGCAAACCCTTAGGAGTTACTATGGGTATGGGTTAATCGTGTACCCGACACAACCCATTATGCTTCCGAACCCGTTAATTATCCAAATATACACTAACAGTTAATTTATAATATTTAATTAAAATTAGTCAAATATATATTGGGAGAATTATTGGGGATGGACCCAGCATGAAAAAAATTAATCCATTCCTAAGTATTTTCCATGTACAGAGACTAGATTTAGTGTGAAAAATATTACTTCATGGAATTGGAAACTGAAAATAATTAATTTCTATAAATAAACAAATAAAGCATTTATTTCTATATATATTATTTAACAAAATATTAACTATTTGAAGTTACACAATCAACATGCAAGCATGCAGTTAAGAAATCATCTATAACCTCCACAGCTGTTATTTTTTTAAGTAACATCAAGCATTCATGCTCTCATTTCATAAACCTCTATCTATCTGTCTATCTATCTATATATATACATGCCTCCCTAATCCAATTCATCGAAAAACACATCGTCTGAATCCATAAAATGGCGGTGAAGGGAATGGTACTCTCTGTCCTGAGCATCGTCCTCCTCTCCACCGTCGCCACCGCCATGGCCCAAGCTCCCGAATCGGCCGACAAATACGCGCCCATGGCCGTTCCTGAGAATGCCGAGCTTGAAGGGGTTAGAGATTGCGTGGAGGGGATATATAGGAGCCCAACTTGTTATGGTGAAATCATTAAGATTGCTTTCAACCGACAGACACATCTGAGTCCGAAATGTTGCAACATACTATTTATTCAAGTCGGAATGTCGTGTGTTTTTGATGCTCTTAGCATTCTCTTTCCCTTCAAGTTTAATTTTGGCAGGCAGCTTCTTGAATACTGTCTCCCTAAGTGATTAATTAAGAGTACATGATGTGTGTATGTATGCATGCATGATACATACCTATGGAAGCATGTCCCTTAATTTTAAGGTACCTAGTTTGAAATAAAATTGAAGAGGAAACCTTATAAATGTTATTTTTTCTTATATATTTGGGTATTCATGACAATAAATGTATCATTTTTACTACAATGCACGATAATAATAAGACAAAAAGATTGCTAATTGGCTGCTACCAGATTATTTACTTCTCATGAACAAATGCTTTGCCAAATACACATTTTGTTTTTTGTTGTATTTGTTCAAATGTTTTAATTGAAACGGTATCAAATAATGTATATGTTTTGTTTATAAATTCATTGTTTTGTGTTTGAAATTTATGAACAATTAAAGTCAAATATCCCAAATTGTGCAAGAAATTGTGTTGGAACAAAAAGTAGATCTTGTTTGAAAGATTAGGGTTTAGGGTAAATCAAATATACATGCAACTATGATGTGGATTATTGCACATTCGGAGTAGTACAAAGAAAAATGTGTCTAGGCAGTTTCCATTGTATTGAGAACGAGGACGTCTTCATTATGATTAAGGATCCATTTGGCATGGCGGCAGCCGTCATGAACGTGGTGGTTACGAACTGTTGTTCACGAAAGTCAACCTCACCAAAGAAACTTCATCAACTTTTATGTTCAAAATTTATTTTTTTGTGGCGGTCATAATAAATCATTGTCATGTCAAACACATTTTATAACAATAGTGTTTTTATCCAAACTCACCACAGTAAAAATGTCATGTCAAACGGACCCTAAAAGATGAAAATAAATTTTTATGGGTTACATATGTTGGTTGACAATAAACCATGTATACTTCCTCAACAGAGACATTATTTTGTGGTCATTAAAACATAGCATTCACATATTAAAGCAGGGCCATTTAAAGATTGGAACCTCCTCTCTAAGTGTACAACCCCGTATTCGCGGAGCGAGGATCCCAAGCACGGCATAAGGCCTGCTTATAGGTTTTAAGCTTTTTAGCTGTTTTGCACTCTAAGTGGCCAATTTTGGCTTGACCTTGAGGATATACTAGTAGAGGGAGGAAATATTTATCTCCCCAGGCCCCCCTTGAAGAGTCACCAAGGCCCCAGCCGCACGCAGCCCGTCTCGTCAGGCAGGCCGTCTCGTCAGGCAGGCCGTCTCGTCAGGCAGGCCGTCTCGTCAGGCAGGCCGTCTCGTCAGGCAGGCCGTCTCGTCAGGCAGGCCGTCTCGTCAGGCAGGCCGTCTCGTCAGGCAGGCCGTCTCGTCAGGCAGGCCGTCTCGTCAGGCAGGCCGTCTCAGGCAGCCGTCTCGTCAGGCAGGCCGTCTCGTCAGGCAGGCCGTCTCGTCAGGCAGTCCGTCTCGTCAGGCATCCGTCTCGTCAGGCAGGCCGTCTCGTCAGGCAGGCCGTCTCGTCAGGCAGGCCGTCTCGTCAGGCAGGCCGTCTCGTCAGGCAGGCCGTCTCGTCAGGCAGGCCGTCTCGTCAGGCAGGCCGTCTCGTCAGGCAGGCCGTCTCGTCAGGCAGGCCGTCTCGTCAGGCAGGCCGTCTCGTCAGGCAGGCCGTCTCGTCAGGCAGGCCGTCTCGTCAGGCAGGCCGTCTCGTCAGGCAGGCCGTCTCGTCAGGCAGGCCGTCTCGTCAGGCAGGCCGTCTCGTCAGGCAGGACCTCTCGTCAGGCAGGACGTCTCGTCAGGCAGGCCGTCTCGTCAGGCAGGCCGTCTCGTCAGGCAGGCCGTCTCGTCAGGCAGGCCGTCTCGTCAGGCAGGCCGTCTCGTCAGGCAGGCCGTCTCGTCAGGCAGGCCGTCTCGTCAGGCAGGCCGTCTCGTCAGGCAGGCCGTCTCGTCAGGCAGGCCGTCTCGTCAGGCAGCCGTCTCGTCAGGCAGGCCGTCTCGTCAGGCAGGCCGTCTCGTCAGGCAGGCCGTCTCGTCAGGCAGGCCGTCTCGTCAGGCAGGCCGTCTCGTCAGGCAGGCCGTCTCGTCAGGCAGGCCGTCTCGTCAGGCAGGCCGTCTCGTCAGGCAGGCCGTCTCGTCAGGCAGGCCGTCTCGTCAGGCAGGCCGTCTCGTCAGGCAGGCGTCTCGTCAGGCAGGCCGTCTCTCCTGGTACCTCTCTCCTGGTACCTCCCGCCAGGGCCCTCTCGCCAGGGCCCTCCCGCCAGCTCACCCGACCTGTTTTTACCGTTGTGCCTCGAGGGGGGATTACCTCTTTACCCCCCGATGTGGAGTTTTCCTATTGGCTGGAGGCTTATTTGTCCTAAGGGTCTTTTTGTCATTTTCCCCCTATGACTTGGAAAACTATAAATAGACCCCCTTGGGTGCCTTTGGAGGAGATGAATTTTCCTTACCTCCTCCTCCCTTAGCTTCATCTTGGTTGAGTAAAGAGAGCTCTCCAAGGCGCCCAGCCTAGCCCTTTGGTGAGGGAGGGGAAGTGTTCTAGCGACCTTCCGGTGTGTGGTGGGACCTCCACGCTAGAGCGAGGGTCTATTCCTAGTTTCCCAAGTCTTTGGTCCGTGACGTTCTTCCGAGTGTAATAGGTGTGAGGTCACCCCTTCCCCTAGGGTCGAACTCCACAGAGGTCATTTTTGGCTTCAACATTTTGGTGCGGTGAGCGTGGAGAGTGACCAGCACAGAAGATCTCGGGAGAGTGTCATGGCTGGAGATCAGGGAGGTAGTGATGACCTCGGTGGTCTCCCCAACCCAAGACCCTTCGTAGGAAGGGAAGAGTTCATGGTTTCCATCTCTGGCATCATGGAGATGTTGCGAAGCATTGCCCCTCGAGCTGGCAGCTCAGCCCCCACCCCCCAGGGACCGGCTCCCGGGGACCTCAGTGAGCTGCCTCCCAGGGATCTAAGCGAGATCACCCGCAGGGGGAGAGGGAAGTGCCCCAGGGAGGCGACCTGGGAAGGAGAGGATGGGAGAGGGGGTCGAGCGAGACCTCCCCATCCGGGAGCTGTTCCCAGCCCGTCGGGTGCTCGCCCCTTAGGCGGTCAGGTCGCGCCAGCAGAAACCGCAAGACCACCCCTCAGGGGGTCACCTTCAGCGAGTTGATCCTCTCAGCTCCCGTTCCTGAGGGGTTCAGGGAACTTGACAAGACATACTACACCGGGAAGGATGACCCCATCCAGCACTTGCAGTGGTTCGAGGATGCCGTCTCCATCCTGCCAATGACGGACGCCTTCAAGTGCCGTCTGTTTGCGATCACCTTGAAAGAGAAGGCGAGAGACTGGTTCCATCAACTCCCTCCAAGGTCCATCTTCGGGTTCGAAGACTTGAGCCGGAGCTTTCAGCTTCGCTTCTCCACCTCCAAGAAGAGGAAGAAGGGTCCTGAGTCCCTCTTCCTGATAAAGCAAAGGGCTGAGGAGTCGCTGGCCCACTACGTTGACAGGTTCCAGGAGGAGGTCCTTGACATCCAGGAGGTGCCAGGGTATGCCCTCCAGATGGCGTTCATGGTGGGGTTGCGCGAAGGGTTCTTCAAGATGAGCTTGACCCGAAGACCCCCCTTTCCTTCGAGGATCTGATGGAACGGGCGGCAGAGGAGATAGCCATGGAGGCAGCCAACCCGGCCTTTGTGAAGAAGTTGGCAAAGTTGACGGAGGTGGAGTCAAGAGAGCAGGGTGGCTCAAGGCACCAGGAAGGAAGGCAGAGAGAGGAGCAGAGAGCCCGGGGGTTCCAGAGACAGGAGGGTCCCGAGCTGGGCTGGAGGCAGCAGGGAGGACCTGCCCATGGTCCAGAAAGAGCTCTCAACCTGTGTGGGGAAAATTTCAATGGAGGTCAAGGGAGGTTCAACTTCTAAGGGCAAGCTCCCAGGCAGCTCTTACCTCCACCACAGCGAGCTATGGTTATTGGTCGAAGGGAGAGGAGGAACCGTGTGGGAGGAAGAAGAGGCAGAGTAGAGATACCCTACTGTGAGTTCCACCAGGAGGAGGGTCATGCAACAGCTGCTTGTCCCGAGTTCCTAGAGCTGAGGAGGACAAGGGCCCCGACACCACAGCCTCAACAACCGCAAGATCCAGCACGTATTGAACAAGTCCAAACCGAGGCGGCAGGGGAGAGATGTGAGGATAGGGTTGATGTGGGCACCCTGGAGGGATCAAATAATGCATGAGGAAAGAGAGAGGTAGTGAGGTGGATCATCTTTTGTAATGAACCTTTCTTATCTTGTAGTAACTACGATTGATGAAAAGTACCGCCAGAAGACACTTTGTGATCCATGCTCTAGCTCCGAGATGGTTCCGCTGACCAGGCTCCCACTAGCTGCAGGGCAGGTTGACCTCTCGTGGAGGCTAAGTCCATCTAGCTCCGAGATGGTTTTCCGCTGACCAGGCTACCACTAGCTGGCAGGGCAGGTTGACCTCTCGTGGAGGCTAAGTCCCTCTAGCTCCGAGATGGTTCCGCTGACCAGGCTCCCACTAGCTGGCAGGGCAGGTTGACCTCTCGTGGAGGCTAAGTCCATCTAGCTCCGAGATGGTTCCGCTGACCAGGCTACCACTAGCTGGCAGGGCAGGTTGACCTCTCGTGGAGTCCCTCCCAGACCCGCTAAGTCCCTCTAGCTCCGGATGGTTCCGCTGACCAGGCTCCCACTAGCTGGCAGGGCAGGTTGACCTCTCGTGGAGGCTAAGTCCCTCTAGCTCCGAGATGGTTCCGATGACCAGGCTCTCACTAGCTGGCAGGGCAGGTTGACCTCTCGTGGAGGCTAAGTCCCTCTAGCTCCGAGATGGTTCCGCTGACCAGGCTCCCACTAGCTGGCAGGGCAGGTTGACCTCTCGTGGAGGCTAAGTCCCTCTAGTTCCGAGATGGTTCCGCTGACCAGGCTCCCACTAGCTGGCAGGGCAGGTTGACCTCTCGTGGAGGCTAAGTCCCTCTAGCTCCGAGATGGTTCCGCTGACCAGGCTCTCACTAGCTGGCAGGGCAGGTTGACCTCTCGTGGAGGCTAAGTCCCTCTAGCTTCGAGATGGTTCCGCTGACCAGGCTCCCACTAGCTGGCAGGGCAGTTGACCTCTCCGTGGAGGATATTCCTCTAGCCCGTATGGTTCCGCTGACCAGGCTCCCACTAGTCTAGCGTGCAGTTGACCTCTCGTGGAGGCTAAGTCCCTCGTAGCTTCGAGATGGTTCCGCTGACCCATGCTCCCACTAGCTGGCAGGGCAGGGTTGACCTCTCGTGGAGGCTAAGTCCCTCTAGCTCCGAGATGGTTCCGCTGACCAGGCTCCCACTAGCTGGCAGGGCAGGTCTTACCTCTCGTGGGAGGCTAAGTCCACTAGCTCCGGATAGTCCCGACTGACGAGGTCTCCCTCCTAGCTGGCAGGTCCGTGGTACCTCTCGTGGTAGCCTAGTTCCTTTGCTCCGAATACGGTCCCGCTGCCAGGCTCCCTCCTAGCTTGGCGGTCCTTGGTACCTCTCTGGGTAGCCTAGTTCCACTTTGCTCCGATGACGGTCCCCACTGCAGGCTCCCTCTAGCTAGCAGGTCCGGTGGTACCTCTCGTGATAGTCCC
>CM077078.1:37024917-37288140 GCA_039513925.1 Platanthera zijinensis
GGAGGCTAAGTCCTTTTAGCTTCCGGGATGATTCCGCTGACCAGGCACCCACTAGCGGCAGGGCAGGTTGATCTCTCGTGGAGGCTAAGTCATTTTAGCTCCGGGATGATTCCGCTACCAGCTCCCACTATCTGGCAGGGGCAGGTTGATCTCTCGTGGAGGCTAAGTCCTTTAGCTCCGGATTATTCCGCTGCCCAGGCTCCCATCTATCTAGCAGGGCAGGTTGATCTCTCCGTGGGGCTAAGTTCCCTTTTAGCTCCGGGATGATTCCGTTTACCAGGGCAACCCACTAGCTGGCGGGCAGGTTGATCTCTCGTGGAGGCTACGTCCTTTTAGCTCCAGGATGATTTTCTCTGACCGACACCCACTATAGCTGGCAGGGCAGGTTGATCTCTATGGAGTCTAAGTCCCTTTTAGGGATTCCGAGGCATTAATGTCCGCTGACCAGGCTCCCACTAGCTGGCAGGGCAGTTTGATCTCTCGTTGAGGCTAAGTCCTTTTAGCTTCGAGATGATTCCGCTGACCAGGCATCACCACTAGCTGGCATGAAGTTGATCTCTCGTGGGGCTAAGTCCTTTTGCTCCGGATGATTCCGCTGACCAGGAACCCACTAGCTGGTAGGGCAGGTTGATCTATCGATGGAGGCTAAGCTAAGTCCTTTTTATCTCCGGGATGATTCCGCTGACCAGGCTCCAACTAGCTGGAAGGGCAGGTTGATCTCTCGTGGAGGCTAAGTCCTTTTAGCTCCGGATGATTCCGCTGAACAGGCTCCCACTAGCTGGTCAGGGCAGGTTGATCCTCGTGGAGGCTAAGTACTTTTAGCTCCGGGATGATTCCGCTGACCAGGCTCCCACTAGTTGGCAGGGCAGGTTGATCTCTCGTGGAGGCAAAGTCCTTTTAGCTCCAGTGGGGGCGGGATGATTCCGCTGACCATGCTACCACTAGCTGGCAGGGCAGGTTGATCTCTCGTGGAGGCTAAGTCCTTTTTGCTCTGGGATGATTCCGCTAACCAGGCTCCCACTAGCTGGCAGGGCAGGTTGATCTCTCGTGTAGGCTAAGTCCTTTTAGCTCTGGGATGATTCTGCTGACCAGGCTCCCACTAGCTCGCAGGACAAGTTGATCTCTCGTGGAGGCTAAGTCCTTTTAGCTACGGGATGATTCCGCTGACCAGGCTCCCACTAGCTCGCAGGGAAGGTTAATCTCTTGTGGGGGCTAAGTCCTATTAGCTCCGGGATGATTCCGCATACCAGACACCCACTAGCTGGCAGGGCAGGTTGATCTCTCGTGGAGGCTAAGTCCTTTTAGCTCCGGGATGATTCCGCTGACCAGGCTCCCACTAGCTTGCAGGGAAGGTTGATTTCTCGTGGGAGCTAAGTCCTTTTAGCTCCAGGATGATTCCGCTGACCAGGCTCCCACTAGCTGGCAGGACAGGTTGACTTCTCGTGGAGGCTAAGTCCTTTTGGCCCCGAGATGATTCCGCTGACCAGACTCCCACTAGCTGGCAGGGCAGGTTGATCTCTCGTGGAGGCTAAGTCCTTTTAGCTTCGGGATGATTCCGCTAACCAGGCTCCCACTAGCTGGCAGGGCAGGTTGATCTCTCGTGGAGGCTAAGTCCTTTTAGCTCCGGGATGATTCCGCTGACCAGGCTCCCACTAGCTGGCAGGGCAGGTTGATCTTTCGTGGGGGCTAAGTCCTTTTAGCTCCGGGATGATTCCGCTGACTAGGCTCGTACTAGCTGGCAGGGCAGGCTGATCTCTCGTGGAGGCTAAGTCCTTTTAGCTCCGGGATGATTCCGCTGACCAGACTCCCACTAGCTGGCAGGGCAGGTTGATCTCTCGTGGAGGCTAAGTCCTTTTATCTCCGGGATGATTTCGCTGACCAGGCTCCCACTAGCTGGCTGGGCAGGTTGATCTCTCATGGAGGCTAAGTCCTTTTAGCTCCGGGATGATTCCGCTGACCAGGCTCCCACTAGCTGGCAGGGCAGGTTGATCTCTCGTGGAGGCTAAGTCCTTTTAGCTCCGGGATGATTTCATTGACAAGACTCCCACTAGCTGGCAGGGCAGGTTGACCCCTCGAGGGAAACCAAGTTTTTGGTACCAAGAGCGCTACGCTCAGCAAATACGTTGGGTTGGATGTTTCTTTTGGAGCTTGTGCCAACCTCGAAAAGAGTGAGGATTGTGTATAACCCCGTATTCGCAGAGTAGGGCCCTCCCGGCAGGCGCATGACCAACTATAAATTTTTAAGCTTTTGAGAGATCTTGCACTCTTGGTGGCCAATTTTGGCTTAACCTTGGAAATATACTAGTAGGGGGAGGAAATATTTTTCTCCCCCCGGCCCCCTCGGGGGGTCACCCAGCCTCGAGCTTGCTCAGCTCCCCCTAGGCCGTCGAGTACCACCCAGGCCGTCGAGTACCACCCAGGCCGCCAACTACCACCCAGGCCGCCGAGTACCACCAAGGCCGTCGAGTACCCCCCAGGCCTCCGAGTACCACCCAGGCAAGCCGAGTACCCCCCCAGGCCGCCGAGTACCCCCCAGGCCCGTCGAGTACCACCCCCCGGCCGCCGAGTACCCACCCAGGCCGCCGAGTACCACCCCCGGCCGCCGAGTACAACCCAGGCCGCCGAGTACAATGGAGGCCGCCGAGTACAATCGAGGCCGCCGAGTACCACCCAGGCCGCCGAGTATAATCGAAGCCGCGCCGAGTACCACCCAGGCCGTCGAGTACCACCCAGGCCGCCGAGTACCCCCCCCAGGCCCGCCGAGTACCACCCAGGCCACCGAGTAACACCCAGGCCGCCGAGTAACACCCAGGCCGCCGAGTACCACCCAGGCCGCCGAGTAACACCCAGGCCACCGAGTACCCCCAGGCCACCGAGTACCCCCCAGGCCGCCGAGTACCCCCCCCCCCCCCCCCCCCCCCAGGCCGTAGAGTATCACCCAGGCCACTGAGCACCATCCAGGCCGCCGATACCACCCAAGCCGCCGAGTACCCCCCCCCCCCCCCAGGCCGCCGAGTATCACCCAGGCCGCCGAGTACCACCCAGGCCGTCGAGTACCACCCAGGCCGCCGAGTACCACCCAGGCCGCCGAGTACCACCCAGGCTGCCGAGTACCACCCAGGCCGCCGAGTACCACCCAGGCCTGGTCTCCTACTCGCCCAACTTGAGGGTCTGCACCTGGTGGACTGCATTTAGATGTTTGGAACAGCAGGATTTGGCCGTTGATAGACCAATTTGGGGGCATTTCAGTAACTTCAGAGCAACGAAGGTTGGATATTGGCAGGTCATCCCCAAAAAACTATAAATAGACCCTTGAGGATGCCTTGGAGGAATCACTTCTTCATCACTTGAATCCCCTTGCATTCTTTCTCCAAGGCACCTAGCTTAGCATTGGCTAGGGAGGGGGAGACCTCAAAGGTCTTCCGGGTGTGAGGTGGGACCTCCACGCTAGAGCTGAGGGTCTGTTCCTAGTTTCTCAAGTCTTTGGTCCGTGACGTTCCCCCGAGTGTAGTAGGTGTGAGGTCACCCCTCTTTTGGGACCCCGAACTCCATAGAGACCAAGTTTTTGGTTTCAACACTGACAACAAAACTTCGTATAACACCCCCTACTCTCGGCCATCCTAGCGGAACCCGAGGAACTGCATCATCATGCAAGTTAGTACTTTGTATGCACAGTAGTCTCTCTATATACTCTCAAAAGAATGTAAATAAGCATAAATAGTATAGAAACCAACACGTATAAGTGTCACAAGCATTAAACACATTTCCATGTTGAGTAAATAAATAAAGGAGTCCATCAATACATCATGTATGCAAACATGAGTTTCACTCAAGACACTCTATAGTAAGTATGATTCTAACACATCATCATATCACAACATTCACAAGTACATGAGTACTTCCATTTCTCCAACCGCATACAAGTCGTTACTGAGGACTCTTACTTAGACCACACTCGTGCATGGATCACTACACTATCGGGCTTGTCTGTAAGCTTAATGTCCACGTTAGTTCCACCAAGCCATCACAACCGATACTAAGAACTCTTGCTTAGATTTAACCCGCACATGGATCACGAAACCATCAGACTTCTCCAAAAGCATAGACGTTCTTGTCAATTTTCACATAAAAGGACTTGTTTTGTCAGGACACCCTCCACTCGTGAATCACAACATCAAGGGGCTAGCTAGCCGACCACAAAGACAAAGCCACACATGTACAACCGGTATTAGGCGAGTATGCCATGTACAAAAGAGCATAACGGGGTGGGTTCGACAACCGTTGTCGTACTCGCATACCCCTGAAGATTTCAATAACATAATCGCTGGAATCGTCAAATGACGCCCAATACCGGCTGGAAGAACCCCAAATATGGGAGCCCACTCCCCACATTGACTAGAGGCGACGATTACTGTGCATAACAATTGGTCGAGCTCACCTACCTGCCTAGGCAGGTAGAAGTGCTCGCCCACGTTGGAAGGGTCCCGGGCGAGCTCAATCCTTCAACACGTGCTCGCCCTCTCTGGTGAGTATCCCTCCTCACCTTGATTTTTTCGACTATCCTCAGGTTGAGCTACTTGCGGGGTGAAGGGGTGCGAAAAGTGCATTCAGAAAGAAAAATAGGTTACCCGCTGGCCATTTGGGTCTGCGAACAATATTTAATTTCAGGCGGAGGGCAGCTATTTGCAGACCCAAAAAATAGTTTTTCCCTCAGATCAGTTTGCCTATAAATTAGATCTTCAATCCCTCAAAACAGGGAGTTTTTGCTTCCCCACTGGAGAGCTTGTGAGTCCCTTTTTCCTTGCCTATTATCTGAGGGATTGGCTCAGCCCTTGGTAGAGGGAGGGGAAGTGACATCCAATTTTTTTCTAATAATTAGGGTCATCCCCAACAAGTAAAAAAGTACGCATACACATGATTATTTGCATAACAGTTATTGAGTAAGAGGTTGGTGATCGTCGTAGAATCGGGCTAAAACCCCCCCCCGATCTCAATCCGTTGAACAACCTGAAGCATTGTTTCCCCTCGCCATGCTCAATGGTTGCCAATATAATCTCATTCCAACTACTTAATGTTCGCAAGGGTATAACATCAACTACTTTGTGAAATGTTTATTACATCATGTCTCCCAAACATTGACGCCACAAAAGTACGGTCGTATCAAATTGTGCCTGGAACCCGATTTTTCAACCCTTCAAGGAATCTCAAGACCAATTTCAATGGCCGAAAAGTTGCGAGAGAGCATTCATAATTTTCGATGAATAAGAGGATTTTTGAAGATTGTGTTGCAAAGATGTTCATCTGATTCATCGATGGAGATGAAGATTGTGATCGAGAGGTTGAGGAAACCGAGATTGTCCTATTAGGAGATGAGATTGGAAGAGATGAACGGTTTTTGGTGATGAATCTGGTGTAGATTTGATAGAGGAGAGGCGGAGTTTTGCAAAGGGAGAGGAGGAAGGAGAGTGAGCTACAGAATTTATAAATGGAGTCACCGAGTTTGAATTTGGGGACGATCGGATGAAGACCGAGGGCTCTCTCGTCGGTCTGACGACGAGAAACCCTCAAGTGGAAGCAAATTCAGGGCATCTTTGAACCTAAATCAGATGATAAGAGGCTGGGCTCAGAGAGGCAGAATGGAGACTTGTTGATGTCGAGGCACTTTTGGTCTCCAGAGCATAAAGGCATTCTCTGGCATCTTTGGGTGGTAGGTGGTGGGAGGAGGGATGGTGGTGTTGATGGAGCGGTGTGCAAGCGATGTGCGAGCGAAAGAGGTGGCGCACGGGATTGAATGAAACGTAGGAGGGACTGCGATTAGAGGAGATACTTAACTTTTAAGTTTGTATTTTGACTTTTTCTGGACTGTAAATGTGATGTCATTTACCTTGTCATCTTAAATAGCTTACGAGCAATGTTATATACAAACCGAATTTCACTATATACAAACCGAATTTCATTTATACAACCAACATTTAAAGTTTGTTATGATCTTTTTAGCTACTATACACAGACCCTTTGAATACATAAAATTAACTAAGAAATCATTTCTATCCCTAGCTGAATGTAATAGGGCTTTTATATAATAATTTATATTTTATTTAAATGTATCAAACTTTAAAAGCTAAGCAGTTAAAACATAACCATCATCTGTCATCCCAGGAAAAAATAGTTATTTATAGGTAGCATTTCCTGCTTTGGAAGCGGGCAAAATTCAAGTTGCTCATTCCTAGATCTAACGTCAGTCGAAAACTAATAAAAAAACAAACAAAGCACAAAACATTTAGCAAGATCGGACATCCCATCTACTACCCACAAGCCCACAGATAGCGCTCCCAAAAAATTTCCAATCTGAATAGAGCGAGAGAACCAAATTCCCAATATATCCTTGTCCCACACCAATGAAGTCCACCAAAATTAGTTTCCCACACAAAACAAAACGAGCCGGCAGAGCCTTTGTAGTTCTTGGCGTGTTGGGAACAATTGTCATCCTTTTGTGGGTCAAGATCGAACATGTGTACTCTCAAATGTCTTCGGTTGCTTGAGTATCGTGTGCATCATGAGCTCCTTTTATCTTCTACGTACAGATTGCAATTCATGGTGTGGAGTTGTGTTGAAAGTAAAAATTTTCGATGTAGAGCATCAGGTTCCACCATGTCGGGAGATTGTTTGATGTAGACCATTTCTATTGTGACGGTTGCATGGCAATATTTCAATGCTAAAGCACGCTAGCGAGCTAGATTGTTCAAGTGTCATGAAGTGATTCTCGTTCTTCTCCTCTTTTGATGTATTTTCCTTTTGCATGATTTTCCAGCCTAGATAGCTGAAGAATTTACATGCTTTTGGATATATGATATGTTTGTAAGGTTATAAGACCAAAGACACTTGATTGTATATTTTAATATATGTGTATACTCAACACTTTATAATTATGATGGTTGTACGTTGTGAATTCCGGTCGGACTTATACTATGCGATCGTTGTGATGGAGGTGTTATACTTAACTACAAAGTTTCAAAACAACATTATCACTTACTTAAAAAAGACATTTATTGTACTGAATTGCAACTCAAGCTCGATAAATTTTCATCCAATTTTGATGTAAGATTCAGTTTATTATTGTGTCACCTTTCACTAATTAGTCTTTCATCGTAGAAACCTGTCATCAGCTATTTTTTTTGGACTACACTACCCTGAAATACGCTCCTCACACTCATCAAATTTGATATATTACATGATCACTGGCATCCATGTTATTCGTTCCAAAATCACACATCATATTGTATAGTAGGAGGTTTCATTCGGATGTAATTTGTAATGGCCCAGACGACTCTCTTGCAAGAAAATTAGAAGTTCCTTGGTTGTGCCAAATTTTTAGGGAAGCTTAAGCTCAATATTATGACCAATGGTAGTTGCATGTGGTCGATCCGATTCTCAAATTTCAGATGAAGGACTCAAATATGTCAGTTTGGGCAGAGATAACAACCTAGAAAAATATCACAAAATTCTTTGAATGATGGATCAATCTTACACAATCTTTCAAGATAAGTCAAATTCCTTTTTTTTAATATGAACTTCATTGAATAATATAGGAGAAATTGGCTTTTGAAATTCTTTGAATTAAGATCAATTAATTATGTAGACTTCAGTGGTGGAAGTCAAAGATAGTAATGTTAATAGGGATCTAATTTGGCCTGCTTCATTAATTCTTGTTAATGAAGGTGTGGTCTAGCTCGATCCCTTATGTGACATCACAAAGTTTGGGTAGAGTAAATTGTGTCACCTTGACGTGCTCAAGAGCGCTAGCCCAGTTCATCCAATTTGACCATAATGAGTCCATTGAGCCAAGTTAATCCAATATGTTGATTGAGCCAATGTGACTCAAGATGACCCATTGTAATCTAACATCTCGAATTTGATAAGGGTGATTCAATAGGGGATAGTGACTGTCTTTGGAAATTGAAGCTCAAAGAAAGGAAACTTTTGACAAGCTTCTAAGATATCAAGCTTTTATGTAAAATGATATGCATATGTATGAACTAAATCTTACATCATAGTCTTTAAGTAATAATTTTGACTCTCAGATATCAAAGATGCATTTTTTAAAGCAACCGAATGAAATATGATTAAAAAATTTGTGTTACAACTTATTTGATGCACTAAATCAAAGTGGACATTGCCTTTTATATTATGGGTTGGGTCATACATGTGACACTGGCTCTGTTTGGCGCGGCTGCAGTGGTGGAATAATCAGCTGTTTTGCAGAGTTGTGGCAGAATCTGTGAAACTGTTTGGAAGAATAGTTTTTGCAGTATTTTTTCAACATGCAAGACACAATCACATGAACCAAACTTTCTAAAAATCAATCAAAAATTTCTTGTTCAATAATTTATATAACTTATATTATTTTAACATTTATAAATTATTATAACATTTATAAATTATTAAAACATCTATAAATTATTATAACGTTTATAAATTATTATAACGTTTATAATATAATTTATAATATAATATAAAAAATAATATTACAAAAAGAGGGCAGCAGCGCTGCTGCTGTTTTTGAGTCGCAGAAAATTTCCGTGACTGTCTTTGTAATAATGAGCGGTCTGTCGCCCTTGATTCTCTTAACATTTTGTAACCTCCAACAACTTAGTGGATTTTGACTGGCACCGAACCAGTCACGTGGTTTTTCACCCGGTTGAAGGGTTTTCCATGTTAAAACTCCTGGTGTACATTTCTCTTTTTTCAACTGACTGTGTGTGCGCTCGACCGCTCCTCGAGCTAAGGCGGTCCAAGTTATTCCGGATCGACCGGAGCGCCGGGTTTGGCCGCAACACACATGATTATTTGCATAACAGTTGTTGAGTAAGAGGTTGGTGATCGCAGTAGAATCGGGCTAAAACCCGTTCGATCTCAATCCGCTGAACAACCTGAAGCATTGTTTCCCCTCGCCATACCCAATGGTTGCCAATATAACCTCATTCCAGCCACCTAATGTTCGCAAGGGTATAACATCAAATACCTTTGTGAAACGTTTATTACATCTTGTCTCCCGAACATTGACGCCACAAAAGTACGGGCGTATCAAATTGTGCCTGGAACCCGAGTTTTCAACCCTTCAAGGAACCTCAAGTGGAAGAAAATTTAGGGCATCTTTGAACCTAAATCAGATGATAAGAGGCTGGGCTCAGAGAGGCACTTTTGGTCCCCGGAGCATAAAGGCATTCTCTGGCATCTTTGGGTGGTAGGTGGCTGGAGGAGGGATGGTGGTGTTGATGGAGCGGTGTACAAGCGATGTGCGAGCGAAAGAGGTGGCGCACGGGATTGAATGAAACGTAGGAGGGGCTGCGATTAGAGGAGATAAATCTTAACTTTTAAGTTCGTATTTTGACTTTTTCTGGACTGTAAATGTGATGTCATTTACCTTGTCATCTTAAATAGCTTACGAGCAATGTTATATACAAACCGAATTTCACTATATACAAACCGAATTTCATTATATACAAACCAACATTTAAAGTTTGTTATGATCTTTTTAGCTACTATACACAGACCCTTTGAATACATAAAATTAACTAAGAAATCATTTCTATCCCTAGCTGAATGTAATAGGGCTTTTATATAATAATTTATATTTTATTTAAATGTATCAAACTTTAAAAGCTAAGCAGTTAAAACATAACCATCATCTGTCATCCCAGGAAAAAATAGTTATTTATAGGTAGCATTTCCTGCTTTGGAAGCGGGCAAAATTCAAGTTGCTCATTCCTAGATCTAACGTCAGTCGAAAACTAATAAAAAAACTAACAAAACACAAAAAATTTAGCATGATCCGACGGCCCATCTACTACCCACAAGCCCACGGATAGAGCTCCCAAAAATTTTCCAATCTGAACAGAGCGAGAGAACGAAATTCCCAATATATCCTTGTCCCCCACCAACAAAGTCCACCAAAATTAGTTTCCCACACAAAACAAAACGAGCCGGCACAGCCTTGGTAGTTCTTGGCGTGTTGGGAACAATTGTCATCCTTTTGTGGGTCAAGATCGAACATGTGTACTCTCAAATGTCTTCGGCGGCTTGAGTATCGTGTGCATCATGAGCTCCTTTTATCTTCTACAGATTGCAATTCATGGTGTGGGGTTGGGTTGAAAGTAAAATTGTTCGATGTAGAGCATCAGGTTCCACCATGTCGGGAGATTGTTCGATGTAGACCATTTCTATTGTGTTGATTGCAGGGCAATATTTCAATGCTAAAGCACGCTAGCTAGCTAGATTGTTCAAGTGTCATGAAGTGATTCTCGTTCTTCTCCTCTTTTGATGTATTTTCCTTTTGCATGTTTTTCCAGCCTAGATAGCTGAGGAATTTACATGCTTTTGGATATATGATATGTTTGTAAGGTTACAAGACCAAAGACACTTGATTGTATATTTTAATATATGTGTATACTCAACACTTTATAATTATGATGGTTGTACGTTGTGAATTATGGTCGGACCCATACTATGCGATCGTTGTGATGGAGGTGTTATACTTAACCATAGTTTTTAAAACAACATTATCACTTACTTCAAAAAGACATTTATGGTACTGAATTGCAACTCAAGCTCGATAAATTTTCATCCAATTTTGATGTAAGATTCAGTTTATTATTGTGTCTCCTTTCACTAATTAGTCTTTCATCGTAGAAACCTGTCATCAGCTATTTTTTCTGGACTACACTACCCTTAAAGACACTCCTCACACTCATCAATTGTAGGGGGTTTCATTCGGATGTCATTTGTAATGGCCCAGGACGACTCTCTTGCAAGAAAATTAGAAGTTCCTCGGTTGTGCCAAATATTTAGGGAAGCTTAAGCTCAATATTATGACCAATGGTAGTTGCATGTGGTTGATCCGATTCTCAAATTTCAGATGAACGACTCAAACATGTCAGTTTGGGCAGAGATAACAACCTAGAAAAATATCACAAAATTCTTTGAATGATGGATCAATCTTACACAATCTTTCAAGATAAGTCAAATTCAGCTTTTAAATATGATCTTCGTTGAATAATATAGGAGAAATTGGCTTTTGAAATTCTTTGAATTAAGATCAATTAATTATGCTTCAGTGGTGGAAGTCAAAGATAGTAATGTTAATAGGGCTCTAATTTGGCCTCCTCAACTAGCAACCATCAAAGCAAATGGACGGTATTTTGCTCTAGAGCCATCCCCTTAATGAAGGTGTGGTCTAGCTTGATCCCTTATGTGACATCACAAAGTTTGGGTATAGTAAATTGTGTCACCTTTACGTGCTCAAGAGCGCTAGCCCAGTTCATCCAATTTGACCATAATGAGTCCATTGAGCCAAGTTAACCCAATATGTTGACTGAGCCAATGTGACTCAAGATGACCCATTGTGATCTAACATCTCGAATTTGATAAGGGTGATTCAATGGGGGGATAGTGACTGTCTTTGGAAATTGAAGCTCAAAGAAAGGAAACTTTTGACAAGCTTCTAAGATATCAAGCTTTTATGTAAAATGATATGCATATTCATGAACTAAATCTTACATCCTAGTCTTTAAGTAATAATTTTGACTCTCAGATATCAAAGATGCATTTTTTAAAGCAACCGAATGAATAGCGTAAGAAAATCCAAAATTAAACATGTTCTTTTAGAAGCTTTTCTTGGACTGATGATGTCTTTTAAAGCAACCGAATGAAATATGATTAAAAAATTTGCGTTACAACTTCTTATTTGATGAGCTAAATCAAAGTGGACATTGCCTTTTATATTATGGGTTGGGTCATACATGTGACACTGGCTCTGTTTGGCGCGGCTGCAATGGTGGAAAGCAGTGATGGAATAATCAGCTGTTTTGCAGAGTGGTGGCAGAATCTGTGAAACTGTTTGGAAAAACAGTTTTTGCAGTGCTTTTTCAACATGTAAGGCACAATCACATGAACCAAACTTTCTAAAAATCAATCAAAAATTTATTTTACAATAATTTATATAACTTATATTATTTTAACATTTATAAATTATTATAACGTTTATAAATTATTAAAACATCTATAAATTATTATAACGTTTATAAATTTTTATAACGTTTATAATATAATTTATAATATAATATAAAAAATAATATTAAAAATAATATTAAAAAAGGGGGCAGCAGCAAAATTTTCGCGACTCAAAAACAGCGGCCCCCGCTGAAAACCACGGTGGCTGATGCCACCATGGTAACCTCCAAAACAAGTTTGGCGCGGCGTTTGAAAAATCGGCGGTCCGCCGCTCTCTAAACGCCGCGCCAAACAAAGCCACTGTATATATCGAACCGCACTGTCTAGGTTGAGCTTAATTATTTTTTCGATGAATTTAAACAAATTCGTTCGACTAAAATTATCCAATCAACTCATATGACCGATTTGCAACTTATTAAACCCGATGAGACTCAGGATAACTACTTTTAGTTCTACTCACACTAAAAATCTCGAATGTTCGATTTAATGAGGTCTAGTCATGAACAGATTTGAAGCAATTTGGTCTAGTTGACCAACTTGGCTAATTAATTCAAGTCCAACCTGGCCTATTTAGCTAGATTGACCTATTTTGAAATTTAAAGCTCTATTGGCTTTAGTCCAGTAAATTGAGCTAGCTGAAACTTTTCGAACCTAAATTGTCCCCAACTCAGTATGGGCCTCACTTTATCCAATTCGGTCAAGTTTAATAAAAACCCAATTAATGGCCCAAATAATTTAATATTGGGCCGCTGGTTATCCATAAGCCTTAATGGGCATGAGGCCCATCAAGCCAGAATAGTGGTCAAAACACAATATTACCCTCAAGAAATTAAATATTAAGGCTCTGTTTGGCAAGGTGGTAGCAGTCATGAACATGAGGCTTAAATTATCATTCGATAACGGTAACCTAAGGAACTTCATCCACTTTTATGTTCAAATGGACGATGTTAGGCAATCTTTAACGAATGACGGTTTAACCAATGCCTTTACGACCGCCACCACTGGTTGGGGGGGGCCGCCGGGTTCCACTCTGGTATGAGGGGGGGAAAAAGGGGGGAGGGGGAGGGAAGTGAAAGAAAAAGAGGGGGAGGAGAAGAAAGGGGGGGGGGGGGGGGGGGGGAAGAGGGAGAAAGAGAGAAAGGAAGAACAAATAAAGGGAGGGAGAGATGTTGTCGTAAAATCGCCGTTGTTGCGAGAGCCGGCAAAGCTTGTTGCGGCGTTTTGTTTTTGAAACATTGATGTAACTCTTAAATGGTACCACCATGCTTTTTCAAAAACGTCGTGTTTAATATTTGTCAAAAACGGTGATACACCTAAAGACACTGCACATTCAATCAACTCAATGTTATTATAATTGAATATAAACTAGCTTACAAACCTTAGGAGCCAATTGACAGCTCTTTAATGTTTAAGTTTTTATTGAATATTTTTTGTGTGGTGCTTTCTACAAGCTCTTCTGATAGACTACCCATTCCATTAAGAATTTTGCTTACACTTTCTCCATTCCATCTATGTGATTTTTGCAACGGACACCTCTTCATGATCATTAACACAACACAAAAAACAAATAACCAACTCAAATAATAGGTATTTTGTTAGCTATTAAAAATAATTAGACCAGACATCATTGCTGGAACAGTGACTAGAGAAATCACATGGTGTTGTTATACATCAGCAAGAGCTAATTTTGCATCAAACTTTAACTCCAGCAACAGGTCTATCGCGGCATTTTTGTAGGCCTTTCCCGATGCTTTTCAAGCACCGTGAAAGGTATAGTTAGTGGCGCTTTAAAAATAGCGGCGTTTTAAAAATAGCGGCGTTTTTTTGGTACTTAAACAAACAAAATAACTACTCTCCTGAAAAAAGTAGCAATGTATTATAGTACAAATTTTTCTCAAACTTTTATTTGAAATTACAATCCTTTCTACAAGACAAATAGTGACTGATTAGAGCTTTTATCATATTTGGAGAACTTTACATCAAGCGGCTCTTCTTTCTAACAAACAAACAACTATAGACATTTACAGGGAAGTTGGTAAGCGAACCCTTTTTTACATGCAAACACTTCACTCGACCATAATAGCGGTTATAACATCTTCCAAGTTGCTCTTCATAAGAACAATGTCAGCAGCTTCGATGGCAACATCAGTACCGACGCCTATAGCCATTCCCGCATCAGCGGAAACTAGTGTCGGCGATTCATTGATTCCATCACCAACCATGGCCACGGTTAGCCTAGACATCTAATGAAATATAACACGAGCAAAATATGAGAAATGATATTGAAGAGATAATGACATTGATGTTCCTTAACTTTCTCAGCCTTCTCTTCAGGTTTCGCTTCAGCGACAATTGTGTTGATTCCAATTTCACAGGCAATGGCTTTTGTAGTGCCCCAATTGTCTCTGGTTACCATGATGCTCCTCACATTCATGGACTTAAGAATGGATATGACCTCCTTTGCCACAGGTTTCAGAGGATCGGATATCACAATTAATCCAAGAATCTCACTGTTTATTGCCACTAGAATTCCGGTTTGAGCAATTTCCTCGGCTTCGAGGAGGAGATCCATGGCTTGATTTGGGATTTGAATGTCGGTGGCCAGCATCAAGCTCTTGTTTCCCACCACGAGTTCTTTGTTTCCTATGATGGCTTTGACGTTGTGGCCAGTGATTGAAATAAAGTCTCGAGCTTTAGCCCAAGCAACATATTCTTCCTCTTCTTTGAACTTCTTGGCATGTTCCACGATGGCTTTAGCCAATGGATGTTCGATGTTTGCCTGTTTTAGGGAGGGAAACATTGGATATAAGCTTGAACAAAAGAAGTTAAACAAATTATTTTTTAACTATTTTGTAAAAATAAAAAATTGATTTTTAATTTAACTTTTATATTATGTAAAGTAACACTCTATTTGTCAAATTATCCTGAACAAAATCTATTATTAAAAACAAAAAATGAAATAAATTTAACCCATGCCAATTCAGCTAATGTGTGTGTATGCATGTATACAGCCATGTGTGTTAATGATGGATTTCAGACAAATGGTGTTGGAAGATCTCCGGGGGCTTGCTTCTAAACAGTTTTTACGGCGATGAATCTGGCAGTGTGCGCCGCTTTGTTGCCAGCTGCAACAGACTTGGTGACCCTTTCGTCAACCTTCGGAAGATCGAAGGCTTTAACCTGTCATTGCAAGCAACCGTCGAAGAGCAACTAATGTAGCACATGATATAAGACACGTCCAAATTTAACCTATCATTAAGAGAATAGCTCTTATTTATTTAAGTTTATGGGAGAACCACGGACACTTGCTGCCACTTCAACTAGGAAAAACAACTAATGTTGCAATCTCTTTTGGTCGATTATTAGATGGTGGTTTCTGGTGATTGTGTTGTCCCTTGTAGATTATCTCGGTCACTTGGCCATCAAGGGAACGCTCGACTTTCTTCTTGACCGGACATTTTGGGTGGTTACATTTATAATAGCTCCTTGGATATCACTGCTTTTAACCTGCTTTTGCCATAATTTTCACAAGTTGTAGCCATCATCACCAAGTTTATCAACAAAATGGATGTTGATTGAGATATTTGGTCACAAAAAGGGACAACTGTGGATTCAGAATTATGATTATTTGTGCCAGAATAAATATACTGCATGTTAATGTTGGAAACTTGTTGTGTGAAGATGCCTGATGAGCGAGAAGATGGATGTTCTGCCAGGCTATTATTTTGAACCCAGGGTTAGAAACTTGCGGATTTGGAGATTTGAAAGCTGCAAGCAGGGTTAATGCGGGACCTGGAAGAATGGACAGTAGGCGATGAGGAGTTTAACCGGGGAAAAGGAGGTGAGTTGATGAGTTGAGGGCGGCGAGCTACCTGAATTGTGGGAGGAGTTGCTGATATCTGTGATGTCGGTGATGCCGGTGAATCCCGCCGAAATAGGTACGATGATGAAGATTCACAGTTTTGTTGCTTGCGGTGAGAGGAGAGTGGAGAGGCGCTCATAGTTGGAGGTTCGCCGATGGAGATTCCTGCACGGACGAGGCGGGCTGCGATGAACCTGCACGGACGAGTGTCAAACATGCTCATTCTCCCTGGATTTATTAGGCCGAAGAGCGTTCCGGCGACGGTACACACACACACATACAATTATACACACACACACACACACACACACACATACACATGCATTCATATACACTCACACACACACACACTCATATACACACACAGAAAGAGATCCACATGCTTGACCCTGGATTAAAACTCAAGCCATCTAAAATCCCAAATCATTATCATTTAACATACAAATTTAGCTTAACAAAAAATGCAATTGGATTCTCACATTACAAAGCTATAAACATCAAAGCTACAACCATCAAAGTTATAACCGTTTCTGAACATAAAATCAGCATTTTTTGAACATGGAATCAACATTTTTTGAACATGGAATCAACATTTTCTGAACTGGTGGTTTGCCTAAGATTCCAGATGTTGTCGACACAAATTAGGAGCTTGGAAATGAACACAGAACTAAGTATTTTTTGGTGGAAAAGCACATATCTTTTGAGTTTTGGTACTTCCATTCGAGCCCAATCACCATCACTGAACTTTTTTTTGGGTACTTTAAACGCACATTACCAAGAAATTTGTAAATAATATTACGAGGAACTAACAAAAAAATAGTTTTGTCATATCTATGTCTCACATATAGCAAACATATAAACATTAGGCAGCTTGGAATATTTTTTTTATAAATTCAACATTGTAATTAAAACAGATGCTATAATTTCTTCTGAAGAGTAAAACTAAAATGAACAAGGATGATACCAGTATTGAGAAACAGAAACAAAAATAGACGAGGTTTAGTGGAAAGTTGTCAAGAAACATTAGAAAGTCAAAATACAAGATAGAGAACCTGAAGGGCCGTTGAACCATCATATTGTTTCCATAATTTAAATTTTGTGTGAACAAGCATCTTCCTACCGGACACTTCCCATATAGAAATATCTTCACCACTGGTGCCAACTGGAAGAAAAAGGATAGCACTAATCCCATGTCGCAAGCTTTAAAATAACTTACGATGCAGGAAACTAGAAATCATTGAAGGAAAGACGAGGAAAATGTACTAGACACTCACCACGATTTCGCCGGTCGAGCACGGGGGACCCCGTGCGGGCAACATTCGTCGTGGTTGCGA
This sequence comes from Platanthera zijinensis, assembly GCA_039513925.1. Taxonomy (NCBI): domain Eukaryota; kingdom Viridiplantae; phylum Streptophyta; class Magnoliopsida; order Asparagales; family Orchidaceae; genus Platanthera; species Platanthera zijinensis. Next base: position 37,042,123 of record CM077078.1, read on the forward strand.
CATTTGTCGAGGGGGAGACATTCGTCGAGGGTGCGACATTCGTCGAGGGGGCGACATTTATCGAGCGGGCGACATTCGTCGTGGGGGCGACATTTGTCGTGGGGGCGTCATTTGTCATGGTGGCGAAATTCGTCGTGGGGCGACAGTCTGCATGGGTGCTACATTCGGCGGGGGCGACATTCATCGTGGGGGCGACAGTCGTCGTGGCGGCACGACATTCGTCTGAAAAGCTAAATCCCAACCAAAAGTATCATGTGTGGGCAACATTCGTCGTGGGTGCGACATTTGTCGAGGGGGCGACATTCGTCGTGGGTGCGACATTTGTCGAGGGGGCGACATTTTTCGTGGGGGCGACATTTGTGGTGGGGACGTCGCTTGTCGTGGTGACGTCACTTGTCGTGGTGGCAACATTTTTCGTGGGGCGACATATGTCGTGAGCGCATTTGTAATGGGGAGACAATGTCTTAGGGGCGACATTTGTTGTGGGGGAAACATTTGTCGTAGAGGCAACATTTTTAGTGGAGTGAGTCATTTATCGCGGGGGCGACATTTGTCGTGGACGCGACATTGGTCAAGGGCGGCGACATTGGTTGGGGGCACCAACATTATACGTGGGCGACGACATTGGTCAAGGGTGGCGACAATGGTTGTGGGGAGCGACATTGGTCGTGGGGGGTGACATTGATCGTGGGGGGCGACATTGGTTGTAGACAGCGACATTGATCGTGGGGGGGGCGACTAAATTCTTTCAAGCTCCATTGAAGTAACAAAATTAATATATAGGCAATTTCACAAAGGAATAATAACAAACCATGTTCTTATTTAGACATTTGAATAAAATTAAATCGAAAATTCTAACTAATAGAAAGCTGTGGAATTGGATTTTTTTTCACGTGATTTGTTGCATAAACTTATAGAAAGCTGTTATATGATATTGAAGACTATATCCGACTACTCGATTGTTGCGGACTATAGAATTATATATTTTATTTCATAGCAATTATTGCAGGGTAAATTGTTGCTTAAAACAAAAGTTTATGTTAGCTTTCTTAAAATATTTTTTTGGCCTATACAATTTGAAGTAGTAAAATGAAGCAGAAGGCTGCAGAGTTAAATGAAATTTGGCTTTGCAAAAGACGGGTAAATGAGCTAAATGAAATTTCAGAGGGGAGAGATAATTTAGCTAGGGGGTGAATAATTTTTGACTCACTTACAGGACAGACTATATTATTGCAGGTACAAAAAGTTTCAGACATAATGAAAATCTTTGGAGATGATTGTACAAAAAAATATAATTTGAAAATAAACATATTGAATGCAGATAAAGTTAATGCACAATGAAAAAATTATAATGTACATCAACATACACTTATGATTTGGAGATGATATGCAGCAAAAGCAGGAACATTTGCATCAAAATCTTTGGAGAGGGTTGTTGCCGATACATTTGCAGAAAAATCAAGCAAATGTTGAACCATGTGAGATGAAAGGGAGAGCTTTACCTGTGAGCTAAAGCAGGAACAAAAGGCAAAGGAAGTTTTATCCCTGAGTTGTATCCCTGAAATTATCGAACATATGCATAAACACTTAGCAGGATGAAATTATCAAACATATGTTATTCCTCCGGCTAAATTGTCAAGTTGTACTTCATTTAGCAGGACTATTCTGAGAACATGAAATTATCAAACATATGTTATTCATCCTGCTAAATTGTACTTCATTTCGTCTTTGACGATTACCTAACAAACATAATCCGTTTGAACATCTGTTTGAAAATAAGAGTGGATGAAGTTATTTAAAAGTTAAATAAATCTGAAATTATTAAGTTAGTACATTGAACATCATCCGTTGAACATCCTTTTGAACAGTGCATACAGATCCTCATTACCAAAATCTCAATAAATAAGCCCTCATCAAAGCTTTCCTCTCACATTTATCCTCAGCCCTTGCTAAGAATTCCACCTTTTATTCACCTAAACTTCAAAGAATTAATGAACACCAACAAATGTCTGCAACTCCAGCTCTCCACCACTTTCCTTCTAATTTATACCCTAGAAAAGCTACAGAACACATTTCTTACCCTCTCAACACCAAACATATTCTCATATGCAGTTAATAATCACTTTGGCGGGGTGAATTGCAAGAAACTAACCAGGAGGGACCGGTGCGGGGACTGGAGGAGACGCCATCGAGCAAAGGGGAAGCATTGGGATTTGCGTTTGGGGAGATGTGGTCGAATGCGATGGAGAAGATTAATTTGTACAAAAACGAAGCACCATCCATCTCTTTTTTCTTCTTCTAGTTGTAGTAGTGATCTAATCACCAGATCTTTCGGCGGACCCGTTTCTCGCACTGCACAAAGATCTCCAACTCGTTATGCCTCTATCAATCTCATTTTTTTTCTTCTAGTATTTGCATATTGATTTTTTTATATTCATTATCAAAATAATTTTATTTTTTTCTTCTAGTATTTGCATATTGAACTTCATCCACTTTTATGTTCAAAACTAGTTTTCTTTTGTGGGTGGAGGTCATAGCCGTTGAAATGCCAAACTTAACTCACTAGATTGGTTTATTTTTTGATGTTTGGCAAATATAATTTCCCATTCTCGTTCTTTAATGTAATAATTCATGTGGTAATTTTTTTTGTGTTCTAACTAAGAAATTACCAAATTTAACTACATCTTGAAATTTCCTTCACAGAACCTAGAGGATGGAGAGATCTTACAACTATATATACTTAATTATATACTTCTCTTTGACATTTTTTTAGACATTTGTAGGATTAATTCTTTTACCTTCTCTATTTTTGATTTAGGTACTACAAGTAACACATCATTAGTATTAATCACTACCAGATCGTCAATTCCTATTATCACACTAGGCTTATTATTAGAATAAATATATGAATTTGTAGTATCCATTTTTATAACATCCCCTTCACAATAATTATTGAGTATATCTTTATTTTGTACTTGCCATAAACTGTTCCAATTACCTAGATCATACCAATAAAAATCGGCTCGTACCATAATCATTTGCTTAAGGTTTTTAATAATAGCATCATCTAGTGATATTGGATCAATAGATAAATATGACTAGATAGCAAGTCTGATACTATTATTTTCTTTAGTACAAATATCACAAATACTAGAAGGAGGATTAGTAACTGTTGATCAGCTTAGCAGGATAAAAAAGGTTTAACTAAAAATTTACAAAAAATAGTAGAGGAATTATCCCCAGATAAACAAAACCCATATGAGGCCTAGAACAGCAACTAGGCCATCGTTTGTCAGCATCTCTGAACTCAACTAATCAACTTCATCCACTTTTATGTTCAAAACTAGTTTTCTTTTGTTGGTGGAGGTAATAGTCGTTGACATGCCAAACATAACTCACTAGAGCAAAGAGTAAAACTGAGCCTAAATCAAGTAGATATATCATTTAAAGAAAAGCAGATTATGCTTCAAAAATGCTGAAATATCAAGAAATTCAAACTTAGATTTTATGAGTAGAGAGGTGAGGACTAACATACTGCCCTCTCCAATTATGGTTCAGAGAGGAATCAGAGAGGTTACAACTGGGAGTGTATATGCTGTATGAATCGATTTTTCCCATTTCATCACCGGCGATATCTTGTAGCTCCAAGCACTTTGCTGACTCCAGAAACAGAAGGTTAGCCACCGATAGCAACAAGGGAACAAAAGCTAAATCAAAATTTAGAGGGAGAAGCAGCAGTGGTTTTAATTAACCAACGGATCCATGGTTTAAGAGCAGCCGACCATTGTTCCAGGTGTAAGGATTGAGGTACAGAGTCCTGCCATCAGGGTGGATGTAGAAGGGGCCGAGCTCCTCGGAGAGTCCATGGACGAGCATCAGGGGCCGCCGTTCAGCCATAACACGAGCGGAGCAGGTGGCAACGGCGCCCGAGAAATAATACAAATCTGATTTAAGCAAACTCCACATTGATGGCACTCCAATAACTAGCCATGCTGGAAAAAAAATTCCCGCAGAGGACAGGGCAGTGGCGGAGTGGTGGTTGCCGAGAATAAGGGAGGCTGGCCGTGGAAGAGTCACTGGAGCTGGTAGTGGATCTGGCGGCCGCGGCAAGCAGAGAAATCAAGCCGAGGCTTGCAGAGGTCGAGCAGAGCAATCAAGCCGAGGCTTGTAGAGGTCGAGCAGATGCGATGAGCGTACCCGGAGAGGACGATGAGGAGCGGCGATGAGGCGGGGGCTTTCCGAGATAGCAACCGAAGGTGAGATATATCCGGGTTGGAGCGGCGACACGACGAGGCGATGACAGGATTGGAGTTGCCCGGGCACCGCCGTCGCATGCCTCCTCCTCCTCGTCTCGTTGCCTTGCGCCCTAATCTTCCACGAAACTGGCAACTAAGGGCTTCGGCGGTAGAGTGCTGAGCGTGAGAGAGGATTGGAAGCTTGTCTGTCGTGCGGGAGACGGAGGATTGGAAATAAAGCAATGTTTTTTCCTGTGAAGCGGGAGGGTATTTCCGGAACAGCAAAATTTCAGTCGGATTAAGTCGTACGGGAGTGAAGCCCGACCGGGGGTGATGAACTCGTGGTTATGAACTGTCATGCGTCCGACCGGGGGGGGGGGACTTATTTTCACCGGTCAAGCGGTTACGACCGCATAAACCGAAGCTTCATTAAGATCCGGTTCATGCGTCCCCCCCCCCCCCAAAATGGAGCCTAAGCCGCCACTGCGGTGATGAACTCGTGGTTATGAACTGTCATTTGTGACCGCCCTACTCCACTAGTTCCTATAATGACATTTTTTTTAGTAGAGTATAGTAGCAAAAATGTTAAAAGAAGCGGCCAAAAGATAAACTATGTGTAAATTAGTATGAGTATAGAATATATGATATATTGAAATCAAAATTTGAGCACATACTATTACAAATATATATATTATCACCCTAAAAGAGCAGTGCCCGGCAAGCTTATGTAACATTATTTACTTTTATTAGCATATATATACTTAGCTGGACAGCATACTTTACTACTACTTTTGCCTTGTTGGTTTATAATATTTAATTAAAATTAGGCAAATATATATTGGGAGAATTATTGGGGATGGGCCCAGTATGAAAAAAAAATTAATCCATTCCTATGTATTTTCCATGTATAGAGACTAGAGTTGGTTTGAAAAATATTACTCCATGAAATTGGAAACTGAAATAATTAATTTCTATAAATATATAAATAAAGCATTAATTTCTATATATATTATTTAACAAAATATTAACTATTTGAAGTTACAAAATCAACATGCAAGCATGCAGTTAAGAAATCATCTTTAACCTCCACAGCTGTTGTTTTTTTAAGTAACATCAAGCATTCATGCTCTCATTTCATAAACCTATATCTATATATATACATGCCTTCCATAATCCAATTCATCGAAAAAAAACATCGTCTGAATCCATAAAATGGCGGTGAAAGGAATGGTACTCTCAGTCCTGAGCATCGTCCTCCTCTCCACCGTCGCCGCCACCATGGCCCAAGCTCCTGAATCGGCCGACAAATACGCGCCCACGGCTCCTGAATCGGCCGACAAATACGCGCCCATGGCCGTTCCTGAGAATGCCGAGCTTGAAGGGGTTAGAGATTGTGTGGAGGGGATATATAGGAGCCCAACTTGTTATGGTGAAATCATTAAGATTGCTTTCAAACGACAGGCACATCTGAGCCCGAAATGCTGCAACATACTATTTATTCAAATCGGAATGTCGTGTGTTTTAGATGCTCTTAGCATTCTCTTTCCCTTCAAGTTTAATTTTGGCAAGCAGCTTCTTGAATACTGTCTCCCTAAGTGATTAATTAAGAGTACATGATGTACGTATGTATGCATGCATGATACATACCTATGGAAGCATGTCCCTTAATTCTAAGGTACCTTGTTTGAAATAAAATTGAAGAGGAAACCTTATAAATGTTATTTTTTTCTTATATATTTGGGTATTCATGACAATAAATGTATCATTTTTAGTACCATGCGTGATAATAATAATAAGACAAAAAGATTGTTAATTGGCTGCTGCCAAATTATTTACTTCTCATGAACAAATGTTTTGCCAAATACACATTTTATTTTTTGTTGTATTTGTTCAAATGTTTTAATTGAAACGGTATCAAATAATGTCTATGTTTTGTTTATAAATTCATTGTTTTGTATTTGAAATTTATGAACAATTAAAGTCAAATATCCCAAATTGTGCAAGAAACTGTACTGAAACAAAAAGTAGATCTCGTTAGAAAGTTTAGAGTTTAGGATAAATCTAATATACATGCAACTTTGACGTGGAAAATTGATGATTTTTCTGCAATGTATTATTGCTCATTCGGAGTAGTACAGAGAAAAATGTGTCTAGGCAGTTTCCATTGTATATTTGTATTGAGATCAAGGACGTCTTCATTATGATTGAGGATCTGTTTCGCATGGCGGCAACGGTCATGCGGTGGTTACGAACTGTCGTTCATGAAAGTCAACCTCACCAAAGAAACCCCATCCACTTTTATGTTCAAAATTTGTTTTTTTTTTGTGGCGGTCATAATTAATCATTGTCGTGCCAAACCCATTTTATAACGGTAGCAATTTTGTCCAAACTCACACGAGTAAAAATGTTGGTTGCCAATAAACCATGCATACTTCTTGAACAGAGACATTAATTTGAGGTCATTAAAACATAGCATTCACATATTAAAGTATGGCCATTTAAAGATTGGAACCTCCTCTCTAAGTTTGCTAACTTGCAGGTTGCGCCCCTATTGCTTTTGAAATTACAAAAATCCCTCTTACATGAAGTTAACATTTCATAACATTAACCTCCCATGTTCGTTAAACATTGGGTCTCAGTCGCCGACTAATTCTGAATGTAACAAGTAGGAGACTTTCAGCTGCGCGCATCCAGTGTCCTCACCTCCTGATTGAGAGTTCTTCTAGAAAGCAATTTGGAGAGGAAAAATTGATTGAATTCCTTCTCCCCTGATAACCGAGATAAGAGAAAGGCGATCATTGATGGTGTAGAGTGTGACTGCACACATGACCACGTACAGATATTGAGTCATGTCGTTTACACCATCGATGGCGTCGTCAGCCTGGATGTCAACAACAATGCAAACTTAGAAACTCATAAAAATCTATCCAAGCTTCCAAATTTTAATCAGAGAAATCATAAATCATAGAGTTCTATGTAACACTTTTCCTGTAATGATCATATAATATGAGTCTGGTTGGGACCCCCACATCATATAATCACTAAAGCTATGATATTATAAAATGATATAAGAACTTCTACACATCTCAAACATAGAACATAAATAACGGAAACCATAAAAGATCTTAGAAGCAGTCTGCAACCACATAGGAGTACATTGGTCTTAAGGCCTTGCAATGCAAATATCCAAACTCATACAACATAATAAAATATGGGTGCTGTTACTAGCAAATCCAGTTTGGTTTCTAGCAAACCATTACTATTAGCAAACCCTCATTTTTCAAAATGGTTAATTGAAAACCATTTTGTTACTAGCAAACCAACATAATTTTTTAAAAAAAAAAATAAATTTTGTTTAAAATTTTCATTCTTTCAAAATAACCCGCTGCATATAATGACATTACAAATGATTTCAAATGTATTCATTCAACCAATTATGTTAGCATTATAGATGAGTCAAAATACCGCAAATGTTTAGTATGTCCAAAACTGTTTTTTCAACAAAATATCATTATCTGCACCAAAATCTTTAAACAAAATATCGATCGGTTTAGAAATATATTTGATTTCTAATTCCTATAAGAATGTGTTGTATATACGAGTTAAGTGTATATAAGAATATATATGTCCTTTTGAACTGCGTCTTATACGTACAATTTCATGAGAAGTGTTCAACATGAAAGTTGTAGATCTCGACGAGATCTACAATTTTCATGTTGAACACTTTTTGATTTGAAGCACTTGAGACCCCCGATTGGCCCCTGAAAAAAGTTAGGTCGTACATATGTACGGATGCGCGGGATCGGCGTGACTTTTTTCGGGAGCCAAATCAGGAGCATAAACGGCTTCAAATCTAAAAGTGTTCAACATGAAAGTTGTAGATCTCGTCGAGATCTACAATTTTCATGTTGAACAATTTTTTATTTGAAGCACTTTAGACCCCCGATTTGGCCCCTGAAAAAAGTTACGTCGTACATATGTACGGACGCTCGGGATCGGCGTGACTTTTTTCGGGGGCCAAATCGGGAGCATAAACGGCTTCAAATCTAAAAGTGATCAACATGAAAGTTGTAGATCTCGTCGAGATCTACAATTTTCATGTTGAACACTTTTTGATTTGAAGCACTTTAGACCCCCGATTTGGCCCCTGAAAAAAGTTACGTCGTACATGTGTACGGACGCACGGGATCGGCGTGACTTTTTTCGGGAGCCAAATCGGGGGCATAAACGGCTTCAAGTCAAAAAGTGTTCAACATGAGATCTACAACTTTCATGTCGAACACTTTTTGATTTGAAGTAGTTTAGACCCCCGATTTGGGCCCCGAAAAAAGTCACGCCGAAAATCTGTACGTTCCGTGAATGTCTTTTTAGGGCCCAAATTGGAGGCCTAAACAGCTTCAAATCAAAAAATGATCAACATGAAAGTTGTAGATTTTGATGATATCTACAACTTTCATGTTGATCACTTTTTCAAATGAGAAATATTTTGGGCTCAAAATACAAAAATACAAAAATTACCAAAAAACAAGATTGGCTTGCTAGTAGTAATTTTTGGGAAGAGAAAAAAAATGCAAAAAATGACAGAATCTATTTTTTTCTGGTTTGCTAGAAACGAAAGTGGGTTTGCTAATAACAGCACCCTAAAATATAGTAGCAACTTCTAGGTTACCTCGGCGTGCAAGCTGGAACAATATAACAAAAAATAGCATTCAAACAAGCAGGAGGTACACTTCATGAGACTTAGGCTTTTTTGGCTGGCGAGCTGGCTCCAGCTTACGATCATTGTCCTGCAACAATCACATAAAACGTAGTATAACATGGGTTAGTCAGGGCTGACCTCAAAACTTCATAACAACACCCCTACTCTCGGTCATCCTAACGGACCCCGGAGAACTACATCATCATGCAAGTCAGCAATTCGTATGCAAATGTAAATAAGCATAAATAACATAGAAACCAACATGTATAACTGTCACAAACATCAAACACATTTCCATGTTGAGTAAATAAATAAATTGGTCCATCAATACATCATGTATACAAACATGAGCTTCACTCAAGACACTCTATAATGGGTATGATTCTAACACATCATCATATCACAACATTCACAAGAACATGGGTACTTCCATTTCTCCAACCGCATACAAGCCGTTACTGAGGACTCTTACTTAGACCACACTCATGCATGGATCACTACACTATCGGGCTTGTCTGTAAGCTAAACGTCCACGTTAGTTCCACCAAGCCATCACAACCGATACTAAGAACTCTTGTTTAGATTTCACCCGCACATGGATCAAGACACCATCGGGCTTCTCCAAGAGCATAAACGTTCTTGTCAGTTTTCACATAAAGGGACTTGTCTTGTCAGGACACTCCACACGTGAATCACAATATCAAGGGGATACCTAACTAATCACAAAGACAAAGTCACGCATGTACAACCGGTATTAGGCGAGTATGCCACGTACTAAAGAGCAGAATATGGTGGGTTCGACAACCATTGTCGTACTTGCATACCCCTCAAAATTTCAAAAACATACTCGTTGGAATCGTCAAATGACGCTCAGTATCGGCTAGAAGAACCCCCAATATGGGAGCCCGCTCCCCACATTGACTAAAGGAGGCAACTACCACGCATACCAATTGGTCGAGCTCACCCACCTACCTAGGCAGGTAGAAGTGCTCACCCTCGTTGGAGGGTCTCGGGCGAGCTCAACCCTTCAACACATGCTCACCCTCTCTGGTGAGTATCCCTCCTCACCTTGAGTTATTCGACTATCCTCAGGTTGAGCTACTCGAGGGGTGAAGGGGTGCGAAAAGTGCATTCATAAAGCAAAATATGTTACCCACTGGCCATCTGGGTATAATTTCAGGCGGAGGGCGGCTATTTGAAGACCCAAAAAGACCGTTTTTTTCTCAGATCAGTTTGCCTATAAATTAAACCCTCAGTCCCTCATATCAGGGAGTTTTTGCTTCCCCATTGGAGAGCTTGTGACTCTCTTTTCCCTTCCTATTATCTGAGGGATTGGCTCAGACCTTGGTAGAGGGTGGGGAAGTGACATTCAGCTTCCGGGTTAGTGGCAGGATCACTTCACTGTAGCCCGAGGGAACTCTCAATAGACCTCTGCCTAATGTTTGTGAGAACTGATTCCGGACTCGAATTACTCATTAGGATCCGACACAGCATGCCTATTTCGTACATCGATTTCGGATTCTATATGCAATTTCTACCGAGGATATCATCGATCAACCCGTTGGAAATCCCTACGTTCTCCACCCATTAGTGGAGGAATTCATGCAACTATGCCAAATTAAGGACTTCACATGTTTAAGAAAGAAGATCGTTACCCTTATCGATCGCTTAGGAGTCATGAAATCACAACTGATCCGGATGGAAACAGTCACAACACCTTCTACTCTGCGGATCTGGCTTTGGCTCGCAAATCCGACCACAAGAATTCCTTAATAGCTTCACTTCAGAGTTTGATAGGTCTTGCCCTTGCTCTTCTATCCTTCTCCTTCTTTTATCTCTAGATCCAAAAGTCAGAGAGAAAAAAATGAGAAATGTTTCTCATCTCAAGCTTTTAACACAACGTCACCGTCGCGCGATAACTAGCTACTATGGCGTGGTAGCTTAAACGGTTGCCGATTGGCCCAATCGGCGTTGTTCTACCGCTTAAAGTCCGCCTCAACCTTATCTGACATGTGGTACAGTACCGTCAGCAGTACCTTTACCGCCGCACGTGAAGTGATAGAGACAACAGTTGAATTAATTAATTGTTTAACGCCACGCGGTATCACACTACTGTCGAGCGATACTTTCCAGAGACGTTGAAAATTTAAATAAGTTGGATATCGCCTGTGTTAGCACTACCGCCTGGTGGTAACCTCTAGAGACCATCTTTTTGTTGTTTTCAGGAAATTTGGGGCATTACAATTCTCCCCTCTTTTAATTAATTTCGTCCTGAAATTACACTTAACAGGAAATAACACAGATGTACAAAATATATAAAATATACCTCAACAGAACAGTTCAGGAAACTCTTCTCGCATGGTCTGCTCGCGCTCTCATAACAGCTCCTCACAGACACAATTGTCCCAACAGACTTTGATCATTCTGATCTCTTTGTTCCGCAAATATTTGATCTTCGTATCCTCGATTCGAATGAGCTTGACTTTCATCGTCAACCCACTATTGACCAGCACTTGATCGGCAGCAAACACTTGCACAAGCTCTTGCACAGCCTTTCGCAGCACTGATATATGAAACACATCGTACAAACCACTGAGTTCAGCTGAAAGTTTTAGTCGATAGGCAGTTTCACCAATCCGCTCAACAATTTCAAACGGTTCAAGGTATCTCAGACTCAATTTTTAAGTGTCGAATCCTAGATACGCCCTTGAACGACTTTATCTTGAGAAACACTCAATCACCCACCGCAAACTCCACGTTTCGATGTTTGGCGTTGTAGTACTTTTCTTGTCTATCTTAAACAATCAGCAACCTCTCACGAATCAAACGTATCATCGAAGTCGCATCTTCGATGTCTTTACGTTTAAACAACTTTGATTCACCCGTTTCTACCCAAATCAAGGGAGTATGACACTTTCTACTGTATAAGACCTCGAAGGGCGTCATTTGAATACTTGTTTGGTAGTTATTGTTGTAGACGAATAATATCTTATATAGATGGTCATCCCACCTATTCCTGAAATCTAAGGCGCACATGCGAAACATATCTTCCATCGTTCTGTCTACACTATCGGTCTGACCATCCATCTGAGGATGAAAGGTCGTGCTGAATTTCAGCTTGGTACCCAACAGTTGATGAATAAGTTTCTAGTCATTTGACATGAAATGTCAATCTCGGTCACTAACGATGCTACGGGACACGTCGTGCAATCGTACGATCTATTTAACAAAAAGTTTGTCTTCTGTGTAGAGGACAAGGAGAGAAGAATAATTTTATCACAAATTTTCTTTCATTTTCTTCTCACACTTTGTGAAAAGATTTTTGAGAATCCCTCTTCAAAAGATTCAGTGATAGGTTCAGAGAGTCTCCTTGAGAAAAGACTCAGATTGTATTGGTTCCAGATCTCCTTATCAAAAGATCTAGTGTGAGTTCTAAGAGTATCCTGATCAAAAGACAAACACTGTAATAGTGAATTCCTACCAAGGGGGTAGAAGAGATAATGTAACCAGATTGAAGGGGAACCACTATAATCTTTGTGTCTTCTGTGTTTCTATGTCTATTTTCAATTATATGTTGTGATTTTATATACATGCATCTATTTCTGGTTGATTGTCGATATATATGCAAATTCTGTGAATTAAATAAGTATTTAAAACAAAAAATTTATTCTTGATCAAAACTCCGAGGTAAATAGCAATTGCTCTCCCATTTTATTTGGTATTAGAGGGGGGTCGATCATTATTTGATTAATCTAGAGGAGATTAATAAATAAAAGTTTAACAACTTGATCAAAAGATCATTTCAGTTGCTTTAGTATATTTACAGTTATATTTTCAAAAATGTCTCCAAATACATTCAAAGTATTTGCATCAAGTAGGCCAACAGTTTGTAATCTTGAAAAGTTTACACTATGAAAAACTAGAATCAGATTATACATGAACTCTATTGGTGAGGATATATTTGAATAAATTTTGACAGGACCACCAATGACATACAAGAAGGATGCGGAGGAAAATATTACTGCAGAACCTGTACCAAGAAGTTCATGGACAGACATATAAAAAAGGAACAAATATTGTGATGCAAAAACTATGAACATACTAGTCTCTACAATGTCTGATGATATATTTCAAAAAATTGTTAATTGTCAGTCAGCAAAAGAGATATGAGAATCACTTTTAAAAATAATTGATGGAAGTGCAGATGATAGAAAAGATAAAAAAATTACACTTAATCTCTCATTATGAGAATTTTCAAAAGAAAGCTGATGAATCTGTAGCAGAAATGTATGATAGATTCAGCATGATAATCAATGAGTTGAAGGGATTGAATAAAGACATATCATTCACTGAAATTAATGATAAATTATTCACGTGCTTCCCAAATACATGAAATTCTAGAATTAGTATCACAAAGAAATTACAACAGATGTTTTGCAAGGAAAGTTGAAGTCATATGAACAACTACTAAAGAGCAGAGCTGAAATAGAAGCTAAGGAGAATAACTTAACTACTAGAGAAAAATCAGTTGTTTTCAAAACAAAAGAAGTAATTCGAACCACCACCTTAGTCCGAACCCCGTTGAACCGATATCCATTTTTCAACAGCGCCTTCACATACAAGTTGGCGCCACATCCCACTAAGCATTCAACACACACATTTTCCAACCTTAAGCCAACTTTCCTTCTCAGACGAAAAATAAGGGAAACGCAATTTTAGCAAGCCATGGGGGAGGAGCCCTTTTCTCAACAGGTTTCTGAACCCCCAACAAAAGCTCTGTTTGTTTGGGTCTTTTTGCTTCATCTTTATATGAGGGAAAACGCCAACGTTAAAAAAATGGTTACATTTTTGACCATTTTTGTGTTCTAGAGTTCTGCAGCCAAAGAGTTGCATATTGGAAATCAAATTCAGGCCGTCACCTTGACTTAAACATTTTGGGAACAAGCTGCTAGCAGGAGTTAATTAGACATTAATTATGTAAACTGCTGAAGTCCCATGACATGGAGGTTAATTATGGGTTCGATTCTCATTGTGTGTGAGTTTTGTCTATTTATTTAGTAATTTATTGTTTAATTGATTGTTGTTTAATGATGTGGTCTTCGATGTTTAATATTCTCAATGCAATGATGTCTGTACATTTATTACTCAAAAAAATTAGGGTGTTGTTACTACCAAATCTAATTTGATTTCTAGCAAACCATTATTATTAGCAAACTCTCATTTTTCAAAATGGCTATTTGAAAACCATTATGTTACTAGCAAAGCAACATAAATTTTTTAAAATATATATAAATTTTGTTTAAAACATTCTTTCTTTCAAAATAACTCACTACATATAATGACATTACAAATGATTTCAAATATATTCATTCAACCACTTATGTTAGCATTAGAAATGAGTCAAAATGCCGCAAAATTTTGTTTAGTATGTACAAAACTCCTTTTTCAACACAATATCATCATCTGCACCAAAATCTTTAAATAAAATATCGCCCGATTTAGAAATATATTTGATCTCTAATTCCTATAAGAGTGTTGCATATATGAGTAAAGTGTATATAAGAATATACTCGTTTTTTTGAACTGCGTCTTATACGTACATTTTCATGAGAAATGTTCAACATGAAACCCGATTTGGCCCCGAAAAAAAGTCACGCCGAACATATGTACGAAAGCCCAGGATCGGCGTGACTTTTTTCGGGGGCCAAATCGAGGGCTTAAACGGCTTCAAATCAAGCGGGCGGTGACGACAACTCCAGTCTTAGTACTCCCGGATTTCACCAAGGAGTTCGTCGTGGAGACGGACGCCTCCGAGGTGGGATTGGGTGCCGTGTTGATGCAGGAAGGGCGGCCGATTGCCTTTTATAGCAAGGCATTTGCTCCAAGGACGTTGGGATTATCGGCCTATGAAAAAGAGATGTTGGCCCTCTGGCGACCGTACCTGCTGGGACATCATTTCAAGATTCGGACAGATCATCAGAGCTTGAAGCACTTCTTGGAACAGCGGGTTTCCTCCCCCCTCCAACAGAAGTGGGTCACCAAGCTTTTGGCGTACGACTACGAGATTGTTTACCGGCAAGGGAAGGACAATCGGGTTGCTAATGCCTTGTCTCGCTTGTCGGAGGGCGCTCTAGCCCATATTTCTACGCCCCAGCTGGATGCTATTGATGAGATTCATGAGGAGGTCCAGCGAGACCCCGAGTTGCAGGCTATTGTGCAGGATCTACGGCAGGCACGTGAGGCAGTTCCAGGCTATCATCTACAAAATGACCGGCTATACTATCGGGGTCGGGTGGTCATACCCTCCCAGTCGGCTTGGAGGACGGTCATGATGCATGAGTTCCACTCGTCCCCGACGGGCGGCCACGCCGGTGTTCTCCGCACTCTCCAGCGAGCACAGGCCAATGTGTTTTGGAAGGGAATGTGACGGGATATCCAATTATTTGTTCAGCAGTGTGACGTGTGGCAGCGGCAGAAGTACGAGACCACCTCCCCAGCTGGAGTTACGCCCTTGGAGATTCCGCACCAGATTTGGGATACAGTGTCCATGGATTTCATTGATGGCTTGCCACGATCTAAGGGCAAGACGGTCATTTTGGTGGTGGTTGATAAGTTGTCCAAATATGGACATTTCCTCGCCCTGACCCATCCCTATACCGGTGAGTCGGTTGCTGCTCTTTTCGCTCGCGAGATTGTTCGGCTTCATGGCATCCCTCGGGCGATCATCTCGGATCGCTACCCCACCTTCATTGGCTTCAGCACGGCTCACCATCCGCAGACAGACGACCAGACAGAGGTATTGAATCGGGGCATAGAGACCTATCTCCGATGCTTCGTTATGGACAAGCCGCGCACTTGGACGAGTTGGTTGCATTGGGTTGAATACTGCTTCAACACTTCCTATCATTCCGCCAGCAAGCTGACTCCCTTTGAGGTGGTCTACGGGCGTCCGCCTCCTTCTCTGAGCAGTTATGAGTCGGGTGGTACGGCAGTGGCAGCAGTTGACCGGGCACTCCGTGATCGTGACCGAACGCTCGCTACCTTGCGCGAGAATCTTCGGACGGCACAGGATCGTATGAAGGCACATGCGGACAGACATCGCACAGAGCGGGAATTTCAGGTGGGGGAAGAGGTTTTTCTCAAGCTCCACCTCTATCGGCAATTGTCTGTTGCACAGCGGACGAATCAGAAGTTAGCACCCCGTTATTATGGTCCATTTCGGATCACCCGACGGGTGGGACCAGTTGCTTATACGTTGGCGTTGCCCGAAGGGTCCAGGATACATCCCACTTTTCACGTCTCCTTGTTGAAGCGAAAGATTGGCGACACTGTCCAGGTCCAGCCCTTGTTTTCCAGAAGCTACTAGCGGGGGCGAGCTGCGCTCGATTCCTGACGACGTACTTTTGATCAAGTGGAAGCGTCGAGGCACAGCGTACTGTCCTGAGCTATTGGTCAAGTGGAAGGATCTGGCCGTAGAGCACAACACCTGGGTAGATTTGCTAGAGTTTCGGGAGCTTTACCCCGATTACCACCTTGGGGACAAGCTGGTTTTTGATGAGAAGGGGAATGTTACGCCCCCGGACGAGGCCCGACTATTTGGCCGACAATACAGGCGGCGTCAGAGGCGTGACAGGAGACAATGGTGCTGAACCAATTGGTTCAGCCCCCACTTCATAAGATTCGGCCCAAGGGGGGCTGAACCAAGTGGGTTCAGCCCCCATTGGGGCCGGCCGGCCCTGGGTCCGGGTATAAGTACACCAGGCCCCCTCTTTGGATGGGATGCAAGTATTATTCAGGTATTCCCTCTTCTCTCCTTCCTCAACCCTAACTTTCTCTAGTCGTCAGATCTCTTTCTACTCTCCTTTTTCACATCACCGTCTTAGAATGTATGTTTGGGACAACTATGAATTATGATCACAACCAAGAAAAGATTGATAGTATTGAACATAAAAGTGATTGAAGTTCCTTAGGTCACGACTGTTCATAATCACCGGACCACCCTACGGTCATGCCAAACAAAGTCTTAATTACATCTATAGGTTTCAAAAATGACTGAATTTAATACTACCTGAAATGTTATCATTAAATAAATCGGTTAATTACCAGGACCTCCCCAGGGAATATGCATAATTACATTTACCTCCCCTTCTAAATTTCTCCAATTTACAAAAATGCCCATTTTGTTAGAAATATGGATAGAAAATGATAAAATTGGTCAAATTATTTTATGATATATTAATTTTATCTTTTTATAATTGTTGGAAAAGCTCATGTAAAGAGGCTCATATTGGAGCCCGTTTATTTAGTTTTCTTGTTTTCTCCTCTTTAGTCCCACATCATGTATAGGGTTCTCTTCTCTCTTTCTCCCTCCTATAAATGTGTATTCATACCTTGTATTTGATTATTGAGAAAGTATATACAAGTTTGAGGGTTTTTTCCACATGATATCAGAGGGAATCGGTCTCTCCTTGCGGCTAGCATTCTGCTAACCGCCCGACCTTCCCTTCTCGCGCAGGGCGCAGTCTGGTTGTGTCTAACCGTCCGGCCTTCTCTTCTCGCACATAGCGCGGCCTGGTTTCTACCCGCTTGCGGCTAGAACCTTTCTTCCCACCTCTCCTCCCCACCAATCCCGCGACCTGGTTTCTACCAGCTTGCGGCTTCCCGTGCAGTTAACTCTCTTTCTAACCGCGGCTTCCCGCGCGGTTAAATTTTTCTAGGCGCTCCTCCCTCTCTCTCTCTCTCATGGCTTCCAACTCTTCTTCTCCTCTTGCCCCCCCCCTATTTTTATAGGACTCTCTCTAACAGGTGGGGCCTTCTCCCTCCTCCCTCTATCCGCACGGTTTCCTCTCTACCCGCGCGGTTTCTCTCCCTACTGCCTTACTCGCGCGGCCTCTCTTTTGCTTCTCTAACCCGCCGCACTGCCTTTCTCGCGCGGCTTCTCGTGTGGTTCTCGCAAGCCCTCTAGCCGCAGCGAGCTCTCTAACCGCTGTGTGGCTTCTCTCTGTGTCTTACCCGTGCGGTTTCTCTCTTGTTCTACTCGTACGGAACAGTGTGGCCTTCTACCGGTCTGCGGCCTCTTTAACCGCTGCGTGCTCCGCATCTAGGTCGCGGCATCTTCCCTTGCTGCTGGTGTACTCACCTTGACCGTGCAAACTTCTCGCGCAGCCTCTTCGTTGGTTAGCCACTTCGGCTTCTATACCCGCTGCGGGCTCTGCATTTTGGTCGCGGCATCTTCTCTTGCCGCTGGTATTTTGCCACCGAGACCGTGCGGCTTCCCCAGCTCTCTAATCAAGGCGGCTTCCCCCGTCTACCCGCTCTGTTTCCTTGGTCGCGGCCAATTCTGTGCTCGCCGCAGGACCATTACCACCCATTCCGCGCGGTTTCCCTGCTAACCGCCCGGCCATCTCCTGGACTACCCGCGCAATTTCTTTTCTAGCCGCTGATCCTTTTGCCGCCGGACTAGCCTCCTAACCGCGTGGACATGAGGTCTTCTCTTGACTCTACCGGACAGGCGGCCTCCTCCTCTGCTAACCGCCCGACTCTTGCTCCTGAACTTCGGGAAGAACTGCGGATTACAACTATCTCATTAGCCGGGAAGAAGAACTTTGTGGAGTGGGTGCACTCGGTTCTTCGTGTCCTTCAGTACAAAGGCATCCTACATCACTTGACTAACGCTGCTCCCGCTCCTCCTACTGACGACTGGTTGCGCAATGACGGTCGTGTTCAGACCTGGCTTCTCAACTCCCTTGATGGAGAACCGTATCGCATGGTCATGTATCATGAAATGGTCAAAGCGATATGAGATGAACTTCATTCCCTCTATTCCGGGAAGGATAGTCTGCAGCACTTGTATGACATCATCACTGATCTTCAGACCCTTGATGTTGGCGGGGCCACCGATCTCACATCCTTTGTTGCTCGATCCAAAACTCTGGTTGAAGCACGGATTCAACATCAACCTCCTACGACGGATCTTGTTGCACAACGTGCTCAAAAAGAAGCAGTTGGCGTCGCCATAATGATGGCTCGTGTGCCACCGCATCTTCAGAGCATTCGGGCTGAGATCCTCTCCTCTGCTGCTGCTCCATCATTATCAGATGCATGTTCCATGTTGCTCAAGGTCTCACCACCTCCTGACAGTTCTGTACCTCTGTCCCCTGCTCTCCTTCAGCAAACTTCTGCGCCCTTACTGCCCCTTCCACCTTCTGGTGGTGGGGGGGGGGGGCGTACCGGCTCTCGCGGCCGAGGTCAGGGAGGCCGACACGACCAAAGTGTTCATTCTGCAGTAAGGATGGTCATCTTGAGGTCACGTACTATCGCAAGCATGAGCTTCCTCCTCGTCCACAAGCCGTCGTTGCTTTCCACGACTCATCGATCACTCGTACTGACAATGACAAGGTCCGCCTTCAGCTCCAACAACTTCAAGGTCTGCTCAGTCGCCCACCAGCCTCTGTTACCTCGGCTCCCTCCGTCTCACATGAAGGTATCGCTTGTCTCTTCACTACTCTGCGGTGGATAGTGGATTCAGGTGTCACTGATCACATCACCTCTCTACGGCCACATCAGTACCTGGATTCTCCTCACCCTAAGTGTATCACAGTGGCCAATGGGGACACTGTTCCGGTCTCCGGCTCTGCGGATATCCCTCTCACTTCTTCTCTATCTCTACGCTCCGCTCTTCATGTTCCTGGCTCCGCTCTTCATGTTCCTGGCTCTGCTTTTCATGTTTCTGGCTCCCCATTTAATTTAATTTTGGTTGGTCGCTTCACTACTGATTTAAATTGCTCTATATCTTCTTCTTTTCTGAGACAGGATCGACAGACGCGGAATATCATTGGTAAGGGACGGCTGCAGAATGGGCTTCACCTTCTTGATGACTCTCAACTATCCTCTCTTCCGTCTCCTCCGTCGATTGGCATCGGCGTCTTGGGCGTGCCCCTTTGCCAGTCTTGGCTCTACCAGATGTATCTCTTCCTTCTTTTTAGTGCGAATCTTGTATTTTTGGCAAGCAGTCTCGTTCATCTTTTGTATCTCAATGTACTCGGAGCTCTGCTCCTTTATTTTATTACACTCTGATATTTGGGGATCCCTTTTATTTTATTACACTCTGATATTTGGAGACCGTACAAAATCACTAGCATTTCTGGTTATCGCTATTTTCTAACTTTTATTGATTATTATTCTCGAATGACATGACTATATTTACTTCGGGATCGCTCCGAGCTTCCACGTGTCTTTCGGGCATTCCTCCTTGAGACCCGCACGCAATTCTCCACGAACATCAAAACTATTCGCACTGGTAATGCTCGCGAATACACTAGCCACGAATTCACCAAACATCGTGTGTTTATACCCCTCAACAAAATGGCGTAGCCGAACGTAAGAACCGTCACCTTCTCGATGTCGCTCGCTCTCTCATGCTTCAAATGCAGGTTCTCAAAGCTTATTGGAACTTTGCTCTCTCAACAGCATGCTATCTGATAAACCGTCCTTCATACTCCACAATGTCACTCCGTTCAGCCTCCTATTCCCCTCTACTCCGACATTCTCTCCCATACCCCTCATCTTTGGGTGCACCTGCTATGTTCACACTCTTGGTCCATCCGTGGACAAGTTGGATCCCCGAGCAGCAAAAAAATCTTTGTTGTCTACTCACGAACTCAGAAAGGCTACGTCTGTCATTCTCCTACTACCTGCAAGATAACTGTTTCTGCTGATGTTACCTTTCGGGAGGATCTTCCCTTCTTCTCTGCTCAAGACCCTACACCTCTACCACCACCCGTCCTACGTCCTCTCATTCCCGTTACCACTCCCCCACCACACATGCCTGCCCAGCCTCCCACTATGTCCAAGCCACCTGTTATACGTGTTTACACTCGTCGCTAACCTAGCTTTGTTGCCCCAATGCAGTCGGCTTCGACCTCTGACGCTCCATGTCCAGCTGATCCGGCACCAGAATCAACCGCTCATCCCATGACAAATTATGTATCCCTACATCGCCTATCCCCACGACTTCAAACTTTGTCACTTCATTATCCTCTATTTCTGTACCTAACTCTGTGCAGGAGGCTCTCCAACATCCTGGCTGGCGGGCGGCCATGGAAGAAGAAATGACTGCTCTCTGGGCTAATCAGACTTGGCACCTAGTCCCTTTACCTCCCGGGCAGACACCTGTTGGGTATAAATGGGTCTTTGTCATCAAACATGCTCCTGATGGGACAATTGATCGTCTGAAGGCCCGCTTGGTGGCTCGTGGATTCACCCAACAATACAGTCTCGATTATGAGGAGACATTCTCTCTCGTGGCCAAACTCAACACCGTTCGTGTCCTCCTCTCCGTGAATGTGCATCGCCAATGGCTCTTACATCAACTGGACATCAAAAATGCATTTCTGAACGGCAATCTCCAGGAAACAATCTACATGCAACAACCTCCTGGGTTTGAGACCACGGGGGAGTCCCGAGTGTGTCATCTGAAGAAGTCCATCTATGGTCTCAAACAATTCCCTCGGGCATGGTTCGATAAGTTTAGTAAGGCGGTTCGGGAAGTCGGCTTTACTCGGAGCTCAGCAGACTTCTCTCTGTTCACTCGTCATCAGAAAACAGAAACGGTTCTTCTGTTAGTTTATGTTGATGACATCTTAATCACTGGAAACGACTCAAAGGGAATCCAAGCGATCAAACAGCACCTTAGCTTCGTCTTTTAGACAAAAGACCTGGGGCATCCTCGATACTTCCTTGGTCTTGAGATCGCGAGACATCCAGATGGACCTATCCTCTTCCAACGGAAGTACTGTCGGGATCTCCTACAAGATGTTGGCTACTCTGGATGCAAGCTCACTACTACTCCAATAGATGCAAATCATAAGCTGTGTGCACATGCGTCCGATACTGATCTTCCTCTCCAAAATCCGGAATACTATCGACGTCTTGTTGGGAAATTGATCTACTTAACTGTCACAAGACCGGATATATCCTTTGTTGTTGGGGTGGTCAGCCGGTTTATGCATTCCCCTCGAATATCTCACCTTTAAGTTGTTGAGCGATTCTTAAGATATCTTAAAACAACTCTGGGTCAAGGGCTGGTATACAAAACCTCATCATCTACTCCAACGTTGGTTGCGTATTCTGATGCAGATTATACTGGCTCTTTGGATGATCGGCGGTCAACCAGTGGCATCTGTACCTATTTTGGAGGGCATCTTGTTACCTGGCGGAGTAAGAAACAAGTTGTGATTGCTCGATCCTCAGCTGAAGCAGAATACAGATCGATGGCATCAGTTTTCTCTGAGCTTGCATGACTTGAAAGTCTCCTTGCTGATCTAGGAGTTAAACTTCCCTCACCTGCCATCCTGTTATGCGATAGCCAAGCGGCTATACACATAGCAAAGAATCCTGTCTTCCATGAAAGAACGAAACATATTGAAGTGGACTGCCACTTTATCCGGGAGAAAGTTCAAATGAAGAAGATAGAATTAAAGCATGTTTCGGGTACTGAACAAGTAGCCGATATCCTCACAAAGGCCCTACCTAGTACCATGTTTTATCAGTTCCTGTCCAAGCTTGGTGCCTACAACTTATACGCTCCAACTTGCGGGGGAGTGTTGGAAAAACCCATGTAAAGAGGCCCATATTGGAGCCCGTTTATTTAGTTTTCTTGTTTTCTCCTCTTTAGTCCCACATCATGTATAAGATTCTCTTCTCTCTTTCTCCCTCCTATAAATGTGTATTCATACCTTGTATTTGATTATTGAGAAAGTATATACAAATTTGAGGGTTTTTTCCACAATAATAATTCTAGATTAATTACAAAGCGTAAAATGTAGCGTCGTTACAAAGGATAAAATTGAATATCATGATATAACTTAGCATATTTTATCTTTTTCCATCCATATTTGGAAGAAGCAATTTGTAAGCTAGAGAAACTTAGAGGGGGAGGTAAATATAATTTCAAAATATAGAGAGGTGCAACCTGTAATTATGCAAACTCCAGGGGGAGGTCCCGGTAATTAACCCATAAACCAAATATAATTAATCAACATACATAGAAAAAAAAAACAGCCCTTGAGAAATTAAAGAAATTTTTTCAACATGTTTATAAAAATTAATAATTAACGGACAGAAGTTTGTCATGTAATTAAAAACTCCTCCACAAGGAACGGCAATATCATACATTAATTCATGCATAGATATCAATAAATGGGATATTAAGAAACGTATAAGATTATTTAACCGGTTGGATAAATAATAAATTGATCTGGACCATCCATTTGAGCTGATTGATGATTGATGGAGAGGATCCCAGTTCCTAAAAAACCTACATATATAAACATGCCATCCCTAATCAAAATGATCACATAAACATACATCTTGGAATGGCGATGAGAGGAAGGGGTGTCTCGGTCCTCGCCATCGTCCTCCTCTTTGCCGTCTCCACCGCAAAGGCGGGGAAAGAGGTCAAGGCGGGGGACCCTACGACGAAAGCAGAGAACGATGATTTAGGAGTTTGCTTAAGGCCGCTTTTCATGAACTTACCTTGTTATGCTGAAGTGATGAAGACCGCTTTCTCGAAAGATCCGACGACGCATATTAGCCAGAATTGTTGCGAGGTACTGTATGTTACGATTGGGGAGGACTGTATTGGGAGGGGTCTCCGAGCTCTCTATCCCTTCATACCTAATGTGGGAAACAGAATCAAAGCCGCGTGTCATCGCTGATTACAGCTCTGCATATATTGCATGCACGCGCGCATCGAATAAAAGGGAGCCAAAGTTGAGTGTCTTTTTGTAAATAATATTTTATTCAAAATGAGAAGAAATATGCTTCATTCTCCGATGAGTTTGGTCAAAAACGTCATTATCATAGAACGCATGTTTGGGAAGACAAAGGCTATGATCGCTACCAAGAGAAAACGAGTTTCGAGCATAAAATGCATGAATTTTATTAGGTGAGGTCGGGCGTTCAGGAACGATGATTCATGACCACCACATTCACGACCGCCACCGGTGGGCCAAACACAGCCTAAGAAAATGTAGTTTAATTTTGTTTATTATTTTCTTCCAATCTTTTTTTTTTCATTTCCACACATGTGTTCTTCAAATCACATCTCTCCCAGTCATATTTATGATTATTATAAATCAATATATTAAAATTATGGATGGTAAAGAATATTTCCTGCCAATGAGGTTTGGTTCATTTGGGTAAGCTAAGGCCTCATGACATAGAGATTTAGGGTTTGATTCTCACCGTATGTGAGTTTTGTCTACTTATTTAATAGTTTATTATTTGATTGATTGTTATATAATTATGTAGGTATTGATGTTTAATGTTCTGAATGCAATGATGTCTCTACATGTATTACTCAAAAAGAATATTTTCATGTGGATTTGTATTATAATTTAGTTGACAATTTATATTAATGCTCTTTGATATCTGTAGAATACAAAAAAAGAATCTTGTATATATGTTCACTTGTCTAAAATATAAAGAATGAGAACACATTTATAAGAGGGAGAAAGAGAGAGGAAGGTCCTATACATGATGTGGGACTAAAGAGATGATACAACCTCGTATTCGGCCGAGCGGGATCCTCCCCAAGTGGTGGACTTGGGGCGTGCTACGAGCGACGACACGGCACAGCCCCGTCCGAAGACGTGCGAGTGCTCGTGCGGACGTGCAGAGGTTTTACGGGCATAGACCTTTTGATATAATGTAATATAATATATATATCCTAAATATATTATGTAATATGATATGTTATATAATATATATATCTTATATTATATTATATAATATATCATATATAATATAGAAGGGGGGAAGGAAGATAGAGGATGGGGGGCTCGGTACAGAGAAAAAAGGGGGAGGCAGCAGGGGGAGGAGAAGGGATCGGGCCTTTCTATCAGGGCTAGGGCACGGCCGTCTCTCTCTCTCTCTCCCGTCGGCCAGCAAGCAGAGCCCGAGCCCGCCCCGCTTCCTCTCTCCCGTAGGCCAACAAAGGCAAGGCCGAGCCCTACCCTGTCTCTCTCTCCCGTCGGCCAGCAAGAAGAGCCCGAGCCCAGCTCTCTCTCTCTCTCGCCGCCTCCTAAGCAAAGTCAAGGCCGAACCCCGCCCCCTCCATCTCATGCAGCAGCCCACCACTTGTTCTTGTACAGACCGCCATCGCCGTAAAGGAAGAATGCCGCCACCTCTCCCTATATTTTCTGTCCGCGCCGCCTCCAGCAACTGCTGCCCAAGCTTCTCATGAAGGTGGTTATTGTTACCGAGATTCGCGGCGAGGAAAAGGATCAGTGTTCGTACTACGACGCTCGGATCTGTACGCGTGCAGTTGATACATGACTACGGCTTCGTCGATATACGCGCCAAGGGTAACGAAATTTCTACTTGGGCAGGTGAAGCCCTCATTTTTCATTCTTGCATGGAAGCTCCTCCCCACCGACGGGTGGGGGAAGGGTGCTCTCCGACGGGTTGATGTCTACATCCTCGCTATTAGTTGCATTAGCACCCGGAAGCGTGAGTACGGGTTTAGGCATTCTGTGGGAAGCCCATCCGGATGTATAAGCCGGATTGGTGATGTTCTGGGGTTCCTGGAGAAGACTCCGTGGAAGTTGTATATTACCCGTTTGCAGGGAATAAGTGTCATAGCTCCCAAAAAAGGGATGAATGCGATGTAACTGGTCTGCTTTTAGCTGACCGATATTTAGCTTGTCGCCGCTCAACGAGACGTTGACGTACAGATGTTGCAGCCCCGAGCGGGGAATAGCGGGTCTAAGCCCAAGCTCGTGTCGGCCCTCGAAGGCCTTTTTTGTTTATATTGCCGGCCTGCGTGCCGAGTATGGAATTTATATTCCTGTAATTTGATATGCCTGTGATGCTCTGTGCCGGCCCTAGTAGGCCTATGTTACGCTGTTAGTGGCCCAACTTGGGCAGCATGTCGTAGAACTGCTCGGCGAGTTTACGCAACTAATAGGACAGATGGGGAACATTTTACATAGACTCGAGGTGGCATCTTTAGTTAAGAGGGAGTGGATTTTGAGATCCTCCCTAGAGGTTCTGGTCGGCCAAGAGAGCCTTCCAAAGGTGCCAAGTTAGCTCAGCCTTTGGCTTGGGAGGGGAAGAGTTGGTTAGTCTTCCGGGTATGCGGTGGGACCTCCACGCTGAGACCTTGGGTCTGTCCCTTACGTTCCTAGTCTAATGCCTAGATTGTTCGCTTGAGCGTAGTAGGTGCGCGATCACCCCTCTTTTGGGATCTCGAACTCCACAGAGACCGGATTCCGGTTTCAACATTTTTGGTGCGGTTAGCGTGGAGAGTGACCAGCATAGAAGAACTCAGGCGAACGTCATGGCTATAGGAGAGGAACCAAGTGATGACCAGGGTCGTGCGCTGACATTTCGTAGGTAAGGTCCTCATACTTGGAGTCGTTCCATCCTATAATTGTTCTCACCAATCCATTGCAGATAGGGCGAGAATCATAGAACAGCTCGTGAAGCGGAAAGTCAAAATCAGTCTCCAAACGGTCATATAATTGAGCAGAATGATCACACTTCTATTACAGTTGATTCTGAGATTCCTGCCATCGAAAATAACACGGTGGGATGCCCCAACGAAGAGATGCCTATTTCTATTGATACAGTCTGTTTGAGCAGCGAAGATGAAGTTAGGAGGTAGAATGAGGATAATAATAGTGTGAGAGGTGCAAAAACCAAAAGAAAAAAAGAGGCACACCAAAAGTCATAACATCACCAAAGGAAGTCAATGAGTATCTTAGTACTAAAGGCAGAATCCCTGCAGTGTCAAGACAAACCGAGGAGCCAATTAGTGTGAAAGGAGCACCAGAGTTTTTGCGTAATTGTGCTGACAGATCTGTTGCTCCAGGGTTTTCTGATTTTAAACCGTACGGAAATGATGACCATTTTGAGAATTTGGCATTTGAAAATGTTGATGGAGCAGCTTGTTTGAAACAGAATTATAATGATCACCAGTCTCAAAACAAATAAGTGGCCGAGTCCAAAGGTGTTCTGTCATATAATTCATCTTTGAGAATTGCTCTTGACCAAGCTGATGGGATGATATCGAAGAAATTGTCTCATCCGGGAGGACGTGATTTACCCATGATGAGCAGCCTGATCATGTTGCAGAAGTTGGAAGATCTGAATGTACTATAGCTAGATCGTTTGAGTCAGATTTTAAACTTCAAATCCTCCAGCCATCTGTCAGTACAAATATGGCTTCTAGTTTTGATAAATGCAGAGAAAATAATAGCATTTCTCAATCAAGTGCAGTTCATACTTCATTCAACTCCAAAAGTGAGGATGCATTGGAAGATCTTTCTTCCAAAGCCGGTGTCTTTTCAAATTCTAGTGGTAATTCAATGGACCAGAATGAGAAGTTGCCCAAAACTTCTAGAAAGAACTGGGTGGAGGACAATTTTCAGCAGTTTGATTCTATTATTGAGAAGATTGGGATGGGCTTCAAGGATAACTACATGTTGGCAAAAGTAAAGGCTCAGGAGAATCCCTTATCTAGTGTTGAGATAGGCAAACTCAATTTGTGGGGAGATGACAAAGAACTTGAATGGATGAAATATGAGAATCTTCTAGAAAGTGTTTTCCAAGTTCGTGAGAACGATTTGGCGAGATGAGGTCCATTTTACTCGATGGATGCTGAGGACCAACAGGCCTTCTTCCACGGACTTGATCGTAAAGCCGAGAAGGTCAACAAAAAGCTCGCTGGGGTGCATGAGTAGATACACTCAAAGATTGAGAATTTATATTATGGCATAGATGGCATCGGCCTGGATGATCCATTGGAAAAGGTTATCCCTCGTTGAAAAGGTCCACCTATTGACCAAGACCCTGAATTTCTTGAGAAATTCATTAAGAATGGGAATTTAGTTTTGGCTGAAAATATAAGAAATTCGGATTATATTTCAGGGGATAAGCACTACAGTTTTCAGAAATCACAAAACATATCAAATTCAGACAACATTTCTCCCAATTCTCCAGTAAATAATAGAATAAATTTGTCTCAGAAAAAAAGGCACATCAATAGCACCAAAAACACTTATAAAATGCAGTGATGGCTCCTCTATACCATCCATTCTTACCTCAATAGTTGGAGGTTTTGATTTCATATTATAATTAATACTACCATATAACTCTGGTGTTATTAGCATTTGTTCTATTGGGATTAAGGTAAAAATTCTGATGCCTGCTAATGCTTCTACTTTATTATAAATTTTATCTTTAATACTTCAATTTTGATAACTAATCCCACTTTCCTTATAATTAACGTCTCTAAGCTTGATAGAGGGTAGACCGGTGAGTGGAGTAAAGATTATCTTTGCAGGGATAATATGGTTGTGACCTACCACTAATTGCCCACTATAAGCTCTGGCGGAATATTTACTTCTTGCATTTTCATGTCTACCTGGAGTTTCACGGATCTCCATAGTTTTAATTTTACCCCATTCACTCCATAGTTTTAATTTTACCCCATTCATAAGAGAGTATACCATCTAAAAAGCAGTTATTTTGCCAGAAGTGTATTCCATATAACGCTACTATATTAGTTTGAGCGTTAGCTCTGTCACCTACTTTAATATATTGATATTTTAGATGGGCATTAAAGCGACTATAGGTAACTCGAATATGAAATTATCATATGACAGGTAATCTGCTCCCCATGTGCCACCTCTAACCTTTGCTTTATATCCACTTACTTCTTTGTAAGGTTTTTGGTTAGCTATGCTCAGTGCAGGTGAAAACCATAGGCCATTTTTATTTTTTACTTCTCTTCGTCTTACCTCCATTTTTTTATTCTCACTATACCATGCTACTTGTTCCTATGAAGGAGGCTTTGGTTTTTATTTATATGTTTGATATGGGTATGAAAGTTTTAATTTGAAAACAAAAATGTGTTAAATAGCTATAATTTTGGTCTGATGCTTACCAGAGTCACATAATTATAATTTTGATTTATAAGTTTGTTGAGCAGGATAAAGCACCGGCCTTTGACTCAATCCCTAATTATCTTGACGATAGTTTGGTAATGAAGGTTTCCATTTGAATGACGTTATTTTCTCACTGTGTTTTATAATAGATTATACCTTCAAAGATGTGCCTTGGGGAGAATATCATATGATCGACCCTGGTTCTCAAGAAGGTGGGCGTAGCAAGTAGGGATCCCTCGGTGGGAAAGCTCCGTCCCAACTGGGAAGGTCCCTTTGTGGTGAGAGGGGTCCCAAAGTCCGGAGGGTATTAACTCCCGAACGTTGATGGGATACCGCTCGGTTGTGCCCGAAGCAGTGATGATTTGAAGAGATTCTATCCTTAGAATTTTTCTTTCTTTCGATACTTGCAAATGTTGTTGGACCCTTCTAATATAATGAAATTTCAGGCGGTTTCTTCTATGGAATGAGAGTGAAATGGTTGTTTGGAGAGGAGACCCCGAGCAGACCCGCTGACCAGGCTCTCATCAAGCTGGCAGGGTTGTAGGCTCACTCGGTGGTTGGAGGTTGTTTGGAGAGGAGACCCCGAGCAGACCCGCTGACCAGGCTCTCATCAAGCTGGCAGGGCTGTAGGCTCACTCGGTGGTTGGAGGTTGTTTGTAGAGGAGACCCCGAGCAGACCCGCTGACCAGGCTCTCATCAAGCTGGCAGGGTTGTAGGCTCACTCGGTGGTTGGAGGTTGTTTGGAGAGGAGACCCCGAGCAGACCCGCTGACCAGGCTCTCATCAAGCTGGCAGGGTTGTAGGCTCACTCGGTGGTTGGAGGTTGTTTGGAGAGAAGACCCGAGCAGACCCGCTGACCAGGCTCTCATCAAGCTGGCAGAGCTGTAGGCTCACTCGGTGGTTGGAGGTTGTTTGGAGAGGAGACCCCGAGCAGACCCGCTGACCAGGCTCTCATCAAGCTGGCAGGGCTGTAGGCTCACTCGATGGTTGGAGGTTGTTTGGAGAGGAGACCCCGAGCAGACCCGCTTATCAGGCTCTCATCAAGTTGGCAGGGCTGTAGGCTCACTCGATGGTTGGAGGTTGTTTGGAGAGGAGACCCCGAGCAGACCCGCTGACCAGGCTCTCATCAAGCTGGCAGGGTTGTAGGCTCACTCGGTGGTTGGAGGTTGTTTGGAGAGGAGACCCCGAGCAGACCCGCTGACCAGGCTCTCATCAAGCTGGCAGGGCTGTAGGCTCACTCGGGGGTTGGAGGTTGTTTGGAGAGGAGACCCCGAGCAGACCCGCTGACCAGGCTCTCATCAAGCGGGCAGGGCTGTAGGCTCACTCGGTGGTTGGAGGTTGTTTGGAGAGGAGACCTCGAGCAGACCCGCTGACCAGGCTCTCATCAAGCTGGCAGGGTTGTAGGCTCACTCGGTGGTTGGAGGTTGTTTGGAGAGGAGACCCCGAGAAGACCCGCTGACCAGGCTCTCATCAAGCTGGCAGGGCTGTAGGCTCACTCGGTTGTTGGAGGTTGTCTGGAGGGGAGACCCCGAGCGCGGCTCGGCCCCAGGTAGACCCGCTGCGCAGGCTTTCATCTAGCTGGCAGGTCCGAAGGCTCGCCTGTGGGGGAGAGGTCTGGTTCTTGTTCCTTGGTTCTGCACTACCCCGAGCGCGGCTCGGCCCCAGGTAGACCCGTTGCGCAGGCTTTCATCTAGCTGGCAGGTCTGAAGGCTCGCCTGTGAGGGAGAGGTCTGGTTCTTGTCCCTTGGTTCTGCACTACCCCGAGCGCGGCTCGGCCCCAGGTAAACCCGCTGCGCAGGCTTTCATCTAGCTGGCAGGTCTGAAGGCTCGCTTGTGGGGGAGAGGTCTGGTTCTTGTCCCTTAGTTCTGCACTACCTCGAGCGCGGCTCGGCCCCAGGTAGACCCGCTGCGCAGGCTTTCATCTAGCTGGCAGGTCTGAAGGCTCGCCTGTGGGGGAGATGTCTGGTTCTTGTTCCTTGGTTATGCACTACCCCAGATTAGTGTTTTGAATGCGAAATTTGGATTCTCTCCGAATTTTTCTTTGGGTCGGCTCCCTCTCGCCGAATACTTGGGGTTGAACATTTCTTTCCGAGCTTGTACCAACCTCGAAAAGAGCGGGGATTGTGTACAACCCCGTATTCGGCCGAGCGGGATCCTCCCCAAGTGGTGGACTTGGGGCGTGCTACGAGCGACGATACGGCACAGCCCCGTCCGAAGACGTGCGAGTGCTCGGGCGGACGTGCAGAGGTTCTACGGGCATAGACCTTTTGATATAATGTAATATAATATATATATCCTAATATATTATGTAATTTGATATGTTATATAATATATATATCTTATATTATATTATATAATATATCATATATAATATAGAAGGGGGAAGGAAGATAGAGGATGGGGGGCTCGGTACAGAGAAAAAAGGGGGAGGCAGCAGGTGGAGGAGAAGGGATCGGGCCTTTCTATCAGGGCTAGGGCACGGCCGTCTCTCTCTCTCTCTCCCGTCGGCCAGCAAGCAGAGCCCGAGCCCGCCCCGCTTCCTCTCTCCCGGAGGCCAACAAAGGCAAGGCCGAGCCCTACCCTGTCTCTCTCTCCCGTCGGCCAGCAAGAAGAGCCCGAGCCCGGCTCTCTCTCTCTCTCTCGCCGCCTCCTAAGCAAAGTCAAGGCCGAACCCAGCCCCCTCCATCTCATGCAACAGCCCACCACTTGTTCTTGTACAGACCGCCATCGCCGTAAAGGAAGAATGTCGCCACCTCTCCCTATATTTTCTGTCCGCGCCGCCTCCAGCAACTGCTGCCCAAGCTTCTCATGAAGGTGGTTATTGTTACCGAGATCCGCGGCGAGGAAAAGGATCAGTGTTCGTACTACGACGCTCGGATCTGTACGCGTGCAGTTGATACATGACTACGGCTTCGTCGATATACGCGCCAAGGGTAACGAAATTTCTACTTGGGCAGGTGAAGCCCTCATTTTTCATACTTGCATGGAAGCTCCACCGACGGGTGGGGGAAGGGTGCTCTCCGACGGGTTGATGTCTACATCCTCGCTATTAGTTGCATTAGCACCCGGAAACGTGAGTACGGGTTTAGGCATTCTGTGGGAAGCCCATCCGGATGTATAAGTCGGATTGGTGATGTTCTGGGGTTCCTGGAGAAGACTCCGTGGAAGTTGTATATTACCCGTTTGCAGGGAATAAGTGTCATAGCTCCCAAAAAAGGGATGAATGCGATGTAACTGGTCTGCTTTTAGCTGACCGATATTTAGCTTGCCGCCGCTCAACGAGACGTTGACGTACAGATGTTGCAGCCCCGAGCGGGGAATAGCGGGTCTAAGCCCAAGCTCGTGCCGGCCCTCGAAGGCCTTTTTTGTTTATATTGTCGGTCTGCGTGCCGAGTATGGAATTTATATTCCTGTAATTTGATATGCATGTGATGCTCTGTGCCGGCCCTAGAAGGCCTATGTTACGCTGTTAGTGGCCCAACTTGGGCAGCGTGTCGTAGAACTGCTCGGCGAGTTTACGCAACTGGTAGGACAGATGGGGAACATTTTACATAGACTCGAGGTGGCATCTTTAGTTAAGAGGGAGTGGATTTTGAGATCCTCCCTAGAGGTTCTGGTCGGCCAAGAGAGCCTTCCAAAGGTGTCAAGTTAGCTCAGCTTTTGGCTTGGGAGGGGAAGAGTTGGTTAGTCTTCCGGGTATGCGGTGGGACCTCCACGCTGAGACCTTGGGTCTGTTCCTTACGTTCCTAGTCTAGTGCCTAGATTGTTCGCTTGAGCGTAGTAGGTGCGCGGTCACCCCTCTTTTGGGATCTCGAACTCCAAAGAGACCGGATTCCGGTTTCAACAAAAGAGAAGATAGAAATAACAATAAAAAATACATAATGGGCCTTTGTCAAATGGGCTTCTCTAACACTCCCCCGCAAGCTGAAGCGTACAAGTCATATGCACCCAGCTTGGACAAACACTGGTAAAATAAGGTACTTGATACAGCCTTCGTGAGAATGTCAGCAACTTGATCAGTGCCAGGAACATGCTTTAATTCAAGTTTCTTCATTTGAACTCTCTCCCGAATAAAATGACAGTTTACCTCTATATGTTTCGTGCGCTCGTGAAACACCGGATTCTTTGCTATGTGTATGGCCGCTTGACTGTCACAAAATGGAACAGCAGATAAAGGAAGTTTTACCCCCAGGTCAGCGAGTAGGCTTTCAAGCCATGTGAGTTCTGAGACAACCGATGCCATCGATCGGTATTCAACTTCCGCGGAGGATCGAGCAACCACGGCTTGTTTCTTACTTTTCCATGTAATGAGATAACCGCCAAAATATGTACAGAACCCACTGGTTGATCGCCGATCGTCCAGGGAGCCAGCATAATCGGCATCAGAATAAGCAACCAATGCTGGAATAGAGTTGGAGTTTTTGTAAACCAGTCCTTGACCCGGAGCTGCCTTAAGGTATCGGAGAATCCGTTCAACCGCCTGGAGATGAGAAACTCGGGGAGCATGCATGAACCGACTGACAATCCCAACAGCGAACGATATATCAGGCCTCGTGACTGTTAGGTAGATCAACTTTCCCACAAGGCGTCGATAGTATTCCGGGTTCTGGAGAGGCAGATCATCATCAGAGGCATGAGCACATAGTTTGTGATTTGCCTCCATCGGAGTAGTAGCTGGCTTGCAACCAGACTGGCCAGCGTCTTTGAGGAGATCAAGACAATACTTCTGTTGGAAGAGGACAAGCCCATCCGGACGTCGTGCGACCTCAAGACCGAGGAAGTAGCGAAGATGCCCCAGATCTTTGGTCTGAAACACGATGCTCAGATGCTGTTTGACCGCTTGAATCCCCTTTGAGTCATCCCCAGTAAGTAGGATGTCATCAACATAAACTAACAGAAGGACCGTTCATGTTGCCCGGTGTCGAGTGAATAGGGAGAAGTATGCAGAACTCTAAGTGAAACCCATGTCCCGAACAACCTTGCTGAACTTGTCAAACCACGCCTGAGGGGATTGTTTGAGACCATAGATGGATTTCTTCAGAAGACACACACGAGACTCCCCCGTGGTCTCAAACCTGGGAGGTTGGCGCATGTAGACGGTTTCCTGAAGATCGTCATTCAGGAACGCATTCTTGATATCCAGCTAATGAAGGGGCCAGTGACGATGCACAGCCACGGAGAGAAGGACACGAACGGTGTTGAGCTTGGCCACCGGAGAGAAGGTTTCCTCATAATCAAGGCTCTGCTATTGAGTGAAGCAACGAGCCACGAGGCGGGCCTTCAGACGGTCAATAGTGTCATCAGGAGCATGTTTGATAACAAAAACTCATTTACACCCAACAGGGTGCTGACCGGGAGGTAAAGGGACAAGGACCCAGGTCTAGTTGACCCAAAGGGCCTTCATTTCTTCGTCCATGGCAGCCCGCCAGCCTGGATGTTGGAGCGCCTACTGCACAGAGTTAGGGACAGAAACAGAGGATAATGATGTGGCAAAATGAAGAAGTGGTGGGGAAAGGCGATGAACAGAGACGTAATTCGCCGTAGGATGAGCGGTGGAGGCTGAAGCCGGAGCAGCAGGCCGCAGAGCGTCAGAGGTCAAAGCCGACTGCAGTGGGGCAACGGGATGAGGGGAACGACGAGAATAGATCCGGATGACAGGTGGCTGAGGAAGGGTCGGAGGCTTGGCAGGAGGCTGGGCAGGAAGGGGAGAAGGTGGAGAACGAGGAACAGAGATGACAGGGTGCACGACGGGCTCCGGAAGAGGAGTGAGATCGAGAGCAGAGAAGAAGGGAAGATCTTCCCGGAAAGTGACATCTCGAGAAACAGTCACCTTGCGGGTAGTGGGAGAATACCACACATAGCCCTTTTGAATGCGGGAGTAGCCCACAAAGACATATTTGGCCGTACGGGGATCCAACTTGTCGGTAGATGGGCCGAGGTGGTGAACGTAGCATGTACACCCAAAAACGCGGGGAGTAAGAGGGAAGACCGGAGTAGAAGGAAATAGGAGGCCGAATGGAGTAGCATTCTGGAGGACGGAGGACGGTAGACGGTTGATAAGAAAACAGACCGTGGAGAGCGCAAAGTTCCAGTATGGTTTGGGAACCCGCATTTGAAGCATAAGAGAATGAGTCACATCAAGGAGATGACGATTTTTGCGCTCGGCGACACCATTCTGTTGTGGGGTATATGCACAAGACGTTTGGTGAATAACCCCAAACTCGGAGCAGAGGGTCACGAGGTCATGGTCAGTGTACTCGCGCGCATTATCAGTGCGAATAGTTTGAATGGGTGCGGAGAATTGAGTGCGAGTTTCAAGAATGAAGGCCCGAAAGACGCGGGGAAGCTCAGAACGATCACGAAGGAGATACAATCATGTCATGCGAGAATAATCATCGATAAATGTAAGAAAATAACGATAGCCAGAAATACTAGGAATCTTGTACGGACCCCATATATCGGAGTGTACTAAAACAAAAGGAGCGGAGCTCCGAGTACAATGAGCAGGAAAAGATGAACGTGGTTGTTTGCCAAAAATACATGTTTCACACTGAAAAACAGGAAGAGATATATCTGGGAGAACCTACTGGAGGACTGGGAGGGGAGCATGACCGAGACGCCGATGCCAATCCGAAGAGGAGACAGATGCGAGGAGAGTAGGAGAGTCATCAAGAAGGTAGAGCCCGTTCTGCAGTCGCCCCCTACCAATGATAGTCTGCATCTGCTGATCTTGTATCAGAAAAGAAGAAGTAAATGTCACGGAGCATGTAAGTCAGTAGTAAGGCGACCAACAGAAAGTAAATTGAAGGGAGAGCCCGGAACATGAAGAGCCGAGCGCAGGATAAGGGAGCAGGAGAGAGGAATATCAGCACAGCCAGAGACAGGGACAGCTGCCCCATTGGCCACAGTAATGTACTTCGGGTGAGGAGAAGACAGGTACTGAGGCGGTCGAACAGAGGTGATATGATGAGTGGCACCGGAATCGATGATCCAGCGCGGTCCAGTGGAGAGGCAGGCGATACCTTCATTGGAAATGGAGGCGGCGGAGGAAACCGAGGCCGGCGGGCGGCTGAGCAGGCCATGAAGATGCTGGAGCTGAAGGCGAACTTCGTCGAGGTCAGTACGAGTGGTAGAGGAGTCGGTGGCAACAACAAAGGTCTGCGGACGAGGAGGACGACCATGCTTGCGATAGCACGTGGCTTCAAGATGCCCGTCTTTTCCGCAGAAGGAACATTTAGGCCGCGGCCGGCCACCCCGACCACGTCCCCGAGAATCAGAACGGCCCCCACGAGCTGAAGAAGGGAGAGGTAGTAAAGGTGCAGGGGCCTGCTGGACAAGAGCCGGAGACGGAGGTCCAAAAAGATCCGGAGGCGGGGAGACCTTGAGAAGCATCAAGCACACATCCGAGAAGGATGGGGTAACTGCAGAGGAGAGAATCTGAGCCCGCACACTGTGAAGGTGTTGCGGGACCCGAGCCATCATCATGGCGATACCAACGGCTTCCTTCTAGGCACGTTGGGCAGCAAGGTCCACAGTAGGAGGCTGATGTTGGATCCAAGCTTCGACCAGAGACCGAGCCTGGGCAACAAAGGAGGTCAGATCGGCCGCCCCACCACTATCAAGAGCCTGAAGAGCAGTGATGATGTCATACAAATGATGGAGACTATCTTTGCCAGAGTAGAGGGTATGGAGCTCGTCCCACATACCCTTGGCCGTCTCGTGGTACATGGCCAGGCGATAAGACTCGCCATCAAGAGAGTTGAGGATCCACGTCTGAACACGACCGTCGTTGCATAACCAGTCGTCAGTAGGAGTACCGGTAACGACCTGGGTCAAGTGATGAAGAAACCCTTTCGACTGTAGGACCCGACGAACAGAGTGCGCCCATTCTACAAAATTTTTCTTACCCGTTAGAGAGATAGTAGTAATCCGGAGCTCATCACGAATATCTGGAAGGGAGGCCGGACGGTCTGCAGGAGAAACCGCCGGTCCGGTAGAGTCAGCAGAAGAGGTCATGAAGACAACCCGCGGCTAGGAGAAAAAAAAACTTCAACAGAGGAGGTCGCACGAGTAGGAAGTCGCGTGACTAGAGGGGAGACCGCACGGTCACGGTGAGAAGACACCAGCGGCAAATAGGAGGCCGCGACCAAAGTGCGGAAGTCGGAAGGAGGAGAGCGCAGCGGGCAGAGACAACCCGCTCGAGGAGACCGCGGCGGATAGAAACAGGCCGTGCGGACAGAAACAGGCCGTGCGGACAGACTGCATCGCAGACAGAAGAATGTTGCAGCGGTCACGGTGATCAAGCACCAGCGGCAAGAGATGCCACGACCAAAGAAACGGAGAGTCTGCACCGAACAGAAGGAACAACCCGCGCGAGGAGACCGCAAGAGGAGACCGCAGTGAGAAGAGGAGATCGCTCGGCAGGGAGGGAAGGAGAAGAACGCTACCAAAATGCGGGAAGGCAACAGTCCGCACGGTCTGGGAGAGCACAACAGCGGTAAGAGCAAAGAAGGCCGCAAGAGAAAAACGAGCGGACAGGGAGAGGAAACCGTGAGTAAAAAGGACTCGAGTGGATAAAGAAGGCAGCGGAAAAACGAGGCCGCGAGAAGAGGTCGCGAGTAGCCGGACTCCAGCGACAAGGTAGCGGATAGGAGAAGCTGATCGCAGCGAGCTGAAGCAGTCCGCGGTGAGTAAGAGGAGAGAGAGACTGCGGCGGTCAAGCAGAGCCCGCAGCGGACTGAGCGAAAAACAACGGGTAGAAGAGGGCCCCACGGGTCAGAGCGGAAGGAGGCTATAAGAAGCCAGTGGAGGAGGGTGGAACCACGGAGAGAAGAGGGAGTGGAAACAGAGAGGGAGACCGCAGGGAATCGAGCGGCAAGGGAGGGGAGCGGACAGAGGAAGCAGGCAGCAGCAGACCGCAGAAGAGGAAAGAGACCGCCCAAGGTAGGAGGTTAAGAAAGGAGAAGCCTCCCAAGGAGGACCAGTGCCTCTGATACCATGTAGAATACAAAAAAGGAACCTTGTATATATATTCACTTATCTAAAATACAAAGAATGAGAACACATTTATAAGAGGGAGAAAGAGAGAGGAATGTCCTATACATGATGTAGGACTAAAGAGAAGATAGAAATAACAATAAAAAATACATAATGGGTCTTTGTCAAATGGGCTTCTCTAACAATATCTAAGTGATAAATTTGAAAAAAAAAAATACAGGCGAGAAATGGCCGTGTTTTAAAGAATGTCTCTGTTTGGGGCAGCAGATGCAGATCAGAAAGCTGCTCTCTGATCCGCAGCAACTAAATTTGGTTGTTTGAGGAGATAGCTTTATGAAAAGCACGTTTTTAAAAATAGCGTTTTATGGGTCTTTCCAAAATCTGTGGGTCCTGCGGTTGTGGCTGAAAAAATCGCTCCTCCCTAATCTCGTGGACTCGAGCTCCCTGTCGTCTCTCGATAAACCCCTCCCAATCCGCGATGTGGGATTCCAGTCCGCCGTCGGCGTTGATTCCACAACGAGTCTTGCGTCCTCTTCAAAAACCCTAACATATTGGCATCTTCCCTCTATTCCCCCTTTGTTCCGCGCCTCTGTTGTCACCTGTTCTCTACCCTCCTCTTCTCTGCCCTGGGAGGTCTCCCATGGAGAAGGAAGCTAGGGCTTCAAAATGATGCCCTCTGTTCTGCACCTTTGTCGTCGGTGTCGGAAGTCCGTGCTGAGTTTGCCGCCCTCCACATTTCTCTTCTCATCCCCTCTCTAACATAGATCTGCTCTTCTTTCATCCTAAGTTCACTGGGAACAATTTCTCTGATTCGGTGGTCGTAAGGCGATAAACCAATCAAAAATCATCAATGCTCTCAAAAACTTGTTCTATAAAAAATTACCATCAAACAGTATGCAACTTTTCAAAATTGCATCTCAAAGTTCTTTGTTTAAGCAGCTCTATTCAATCTGCAGCTTTTCAATCCGCAACAACTCTCCCAAACAGACCCTAAGTATCTACTGTAGCAAACCGCAGCTCTCCATTAGATCAGCGTCCAAGGGCTAGAGCAATGGAGTTTTCCCTGGAATCCACAAGGATAAAGGAGAAAGAACAAGTGCAGCTCACCTCTTCAGAAGAGTGTCGTCAGCTATGATAGGGTTTCTTCAATTGTTTAATCAAAAGATGCCAAGACTCCATTCCTTGTATATCTGGGCAGTCATACATAAGTGCGCACCAAAATATGAAACGAACTAACAATACAAGACAAAAACGAACAAGAAAACAAACTACGACACAAAATAAAACAGGTGCAACAACAAGCTTCTTACGGTCCAGCAACAGATTTACCCTTCCTCTGATGATCTCGATGCTCCAAGTAGTCCGCGGAGATCCGCTCTACATCAATCTCCTCCACTTAAAAAGGACTCGTCCTCGAGGCTTGATCAGGATAAAGCTGTTCCTCCAAGGACGAATACATAGTAAGATCAACCACATTGAAGGTGTTCAAAATATTGAAGCGGGCGGGCAAGTCGACGACACATGCGTTGTCATTTAGTTTCTTCAATATGCGGAAAGGACCATATTTACGGGGTTGCAGCTTGTGATAAGTGCTGGTCGGATAGCACTCTTTGCGGAGAAAAATCATAACCATATCCTCCACGTTGAAAAAATTGTGGTGGCGGTGTGCATCGACCGCAGCCTTGTACTTAACATTTGATCGAGAAAGTCGGTCATGAACTTCAGCTTGAAGTGACTGAACATGTTCCGCAAAGTGTTCTGCAATCAGCAGCGACATTACGTTTTGCACCTTGTGGCAGGCGCACCAAATCCACAGCTTGGCGAGGAGGCTGGGCATAAACAATGACAAAAGGTGTCTTTCCAGTTGAACGGTTTACTGCACTCTTGAAAGCAAATTCCGCCTGCACAAGTGGGTTGTCTCATTGCCGCGGTTTATCCCCGCAAATGCAGCAAATTAAATTAGCCAAAGAGCGATTGACAACCTAAATTTGGTCGTCGGATTGAGGGCGAGCAGTGCTGCTGAAATTAAGTGAGGTATCAAACATGTGCGCCATAATATTTTCCAAAAGTGAGATGGAAATTTACTGTCACGATCTGAAGTGATGGACCGAGCAACACCGTGAAGACGGACAATCTCACGAAAGAACAACTCGGCGATGTGGGAAACATCAGATGTTTTGCGGCAAGCAATAAAATGTGACATTTTGGAGAATCTGTCAACCACCACGAGAACGGAGTCCATGCCATGCTATGTTCATGGCAGACCAAGAATAAATCCATCGATAAATCTTTCCAAATGACCGCTGGAATAGGAAGTGTCATGTACATCCCAGTGTCCGTCTAGCCCTTTGCAGCTTGGTAAGTGGCGCACCGAGCTACAAATTTGACTACATCACGCTTCAATTGCGGCCAGAAATAGCGCTCCTCCAGGAGAGCGATTGTCGTGTCACGACCCAAATCCCCCGCTAGACCTCCGCCATGCAAATCTCGGATGAGTTTTTTCTCGAAGTGATAGCCGGGGAATGCACAATCGGTTGTAAGAGATATTTGACAGGAAAATGAAATTCCCCAGCAGATTTTCCCTCCAGACAGGTAGCCCAAGAAGCATGAAAATCTTCATCATCCACATACAAATCCTTAAGACCTTCAAATCCAATAACCTCATGAGTCATGACTCACCGTAACAAGGAGTGCAGCCCGGCGACTTAACGCTTCAGCCACACGAATCTGGAGCCTGGATTTGTGTTGAATAACATAAACAAACATTTGAAGATAAGCAGTCCAACGTACATGCATTTTATCCAATTTCTTCTGGCTATTGATGTATTAGAGGGCTTGGTGATCATAATATAAAATAAACTCGTGTTGAATTAAGTACGGCTCCCAAACCTTCAACGCACAAAAAAGAGCATAAAATTCTTGATCATATATTCATATGTCGACCATTTTTGGCGAGCCTCATTCAGCTTTTCACTCATAAAGGCCATAGGCCGACCCTCTTGCACTAACACATCATTGATGCCCACACCGTAAGCATCACATTCAACGGCAAATAGTTTATTGAAGTCGGGCAGAGCCAACACAGGGGTGGTGGACAGCAGCTGTTTGATTAACTGGAAGCTTCTATCAACGGTTTCATCCTATATGAAACGGTTTCATCCAGTATGAATTCACCCTTCTTAAGGCATGTGGTGATGGGTGCCATTATACTGCTAAAGTTACGCACAAAACGATGGTAGAAAGTTGCAAGGTCATGGAAACTACGCACCTCCATCACCGAAGTTGGAGTGGGCCATGCCACAAGAGCTTTGACCTTGTCCTGAACTATTTGAAGGCCGTCCGTTGAAATGATGAAGCCCAAAAAGACTAGCCGCTACTGTAGAAAGTGACATTTTTTTAGGTTGATATATAGTTGTGCCTCCCATAGTGTAGAAAGTACCATGCGAAGGTGATTCAGATGTGAGTGTTCGTCGGGACTATAGATTAAAATATCGTCAAAACAAACAACAAAATGATCAATAAATTGTTTCAACACATGCGTCATCAACCGTATAAATGTACTTGGTGTATTTGACAAACCAAATGGCATAACAAGTCATTCATACAAACCAAATGGCATAACAAGCCATTCATACAAACCAAATGGCATAACAAGCCATTCATACAAACCAAATGGCATAACAAGCCATTCATACAAACCAAACAACGTCTTGAATGCCATTTTCCACTCGTCTCCATCGTGCACACGGACTTGTTGGTAGCCACTCCGTAAATCCAATTTGGTAAAGACATGTGCACCACTTAATTGGTCTAGCATGTCATCAAGATGTGGAATAGGAACCCTGCACTTCACGGTCACTTTGTTAATGACACGGTTGTCCACACGCATCCTTCAACTTTCATCTTTCTTTGGGACTAAATGCACCGGCACCGCACACTGACTCATACTTTTCTGAATCAATCAACGTGATAGCAGGTCTTCAATAATATCTATAAGTGCTTCCCGCTCCCTTGGGCCCATGCGGTAGTGAGGCAAGTTCGGAAGAGGTGCCCTGGGGACTAAGTCAATCTGATGTTGAACATCTCCGAGCGGCGGTAATGTCATGGGCAAGTCGTCGGGCATAACACCTTAAATTCTTCCAACAATGGTTGAATGGTGTGCATGGAATTAGCGGTTGTGCTTTCATTCACCGACCCCTTAATCATGAGCGTAAAAACATCTTGAGTTATGGAATCCGAAACATCCGCACAAAAGTCACGGCCAATAACCACAAGAACCAGTTGACTGTCATCAACAGCAGGTTTAGGTGGTTTCTCTGAATCGACGCCAGGGAGTAATACAATTTTTTTCCATGTCAAGTGAACAAGTATGTGTTGTTGCGACCTTTGTGGAAGGCATCGACAACATATTGCCAAGGTATCCGAACAACAAGTGATTACAATCCATATCTACAACGTCACATCAGATGTCGTCGCAATAGAAACGGCATAATGATAAAAACATCTGGGAAATTTTAGTAACATAGCTCTAATGCCACTTAATGTAGCAAACCGCAGCTCTCCGCTGGATCAACGTCCAAGGGCGCAAGAGCAATGGAGTTTTCCCTGGAATCCACGAGGATAAAGGAGAAAGAACAAGCAAAGCTCACCTCTTCGAAAGAGCGCCGCCAACTCCAGATAGTGTTTCTTCAAATATTTAATCAAAAGATGCCAAGACCACATAACTCATGCCCTTATATACTCGGGCAGTCATACATAAGTGTGCACACTAAAATAACGAACTAACTAACAACAAAAGACAAAACGAACAAGAAAACTAACTACGGCACAAAATAAAACAGGTGCAACAACAAGCTCCTTACGGTCCAGCGATAGATTTACCCGTCCTCTGACGTCCACAGAGATCCGCTCTACATAAGTATCTAAAAATTTTTTGATGGTACTAATTGAGAAATATAACCAAAGATCAAGATTGTTTTGACGGTCTCAAGCTTTTTCTTTATAATAATAAGCACCTGTGCTAAAATCACACTTTGCCCAGTTTTACTATATACAATTAGGTATTTATACTAGGTTAAAGTCGCCATCTAAATACTTAGCATCTCCGTCGCCAAAGGTGCTGCCGTGGTCGCATGTATTATTGTGGGCCCAGTGGGTGCCCACGCACCACTACTAAGGAGGGACTTTT
Organism: Platanthera zijinensis; assembly: GCA_039513925.1. Lineage (NCBI taxonomy): Eukaryota > Viridiplantae > Streptophyta > Magnoliopsida > Asparagales > Orchidaceae > Platanthera > Platanthera zijinensis. Next base: position 37,085,193 of record CM077078.1, read on the forward strand.
GGGGGAAATCAAAATCCCAATCATTGATCTGATCCTACCTCTTCTACACGTCGATATATACAAGGAGGAAATATTTCAGTTCTATATTAGGAACCTAGGGTCTGTTTCATGTGGCGTTTTTGCTCCGGTGAGTTTGGACAAAAAAAACACCCGCATAGAATATAAGTTTGGCATGACAACGGCTATGACCTCCACGAAGAAAAAAAACACTAGTTTTGATTTCCGGACCTAAAAGTGCATGGAGTTCCTTAGGTGAGATGGGAATTCAAAAACGAAGGTTCATAAAAATTGCATTCACGACCGTTAGCACCGTGCCAAACGGGCCCTTTGAGAAAGGATCAATACAATAATAAAAAGTTTCTTCAACTCGCCGAACAAATCGAATTTCAACAACATGAAATAAGATTTGAACACCAGCCCCTCTCCAACTCCAGGCCCCGTGTTGGCAGGGCACTAACAACACTTCATTTCCCCTACACCCCGTACTTAAATCACACACATGAACATATTTACCTTTTTTAAGACATCAAAACAAAAATAATTATCAAAATTGTCCCTGAGAGTTAGCATAATTATAAGTTGCACCACTCTTACTTTTGAAATTACAAAAAACCTCCCCTGAAGTTTACATTCCATAACACCCGTGCACAAAAATACACCATTGGCATAAATTTTCAAGAGATCTTTTTGTGCATAGCCAAGCAACTCTTACAATGGAGGTTTTTATAATTTCGAAAGCAAGAGAAGTGCAATCTCCAATTTAGAAAACTTAAAGGGGAGGTCCCGGTAAATGGACCCATCAAAACATACAATAAGTAAAGATTGAAGTTGGACGATTGTGAAGACAACTATGAGTTTCATCAAAGAAAACTTACCTGGACCTCCCATGTAAGTTTGCAAAATTACCGGGACCTCCTCTTCAAGTTTACATTTTATAACATTCATGCACGCGTTTGTAGAAAGCGACGGTCTGAAGCTTTAAGTTCAGCTGGAGATACTTTGGAAGAAAAAAACATGTACACAGAAGCCTTGAACTCACCTGCAGTAAGCACCCAAACAATGTTCAACGACGCAAACTAGTTCTGCAAAATGAAAACTGGTTGCAAATTGCCAAAAAAAAATAGAGCAACTTTTATATACGAAGTTAGTTGACAAATAAAAATACCTTCTCTTCAATGGCCTATATTAATGTCAAGATTTTTCTGTGTAGTTAGAATACTAATTTATTTATTTTTAAAATAATCAATAGAGATACAAAAATATGTCTATATTATTTCATGCAGTATTTTTTTACATTATGTCAATTTTTTTGGACAATGTCTATACATATAATATAAAATCTAAATTTTTAATATATTTTTTGCAAAATATATCTAAATACAGAAGAAATGTCTATATTTATTTACTGAATTTTTCAATACAGTAGCAAATTTCAGATATGAAGAATTGAACGCAAGATCATTTACTCAAATTCATGACCTTAACATGAAACCCAAGATCACTATACTAATCCTACTTTATTCAACGCTTTCAAAATAAATATAGTATAATATATAAGGCAAAAAATAACTTTAATTTAATTTCTATTAGTAAAATAATTTTTTTATTAAATCCAATGCGGGTGGCCGTATGGAGGTTCACCCCTACTATGTGATGTAGGGTAGGGACAATAAGGGGTGGACTTACTAAATGCAACCTAATATGTGATGAAAATTATGACTGTGCATGAGTGGTCTGACTTAAAAATTACAACCATAATTAATTAGTATATAATCTAACAGTTAAACAGGAAATCACAAAGTTTGTTGATTAAAGAGAACAAGTGAATTTGCAGACGAATAAGGCGCAATTATTTTCAAGCGTACACAGAATAAGTCCCGCAAATAGTACGACAAAAGAACTAATAGCACAATTCGATAAATTCCACCACAATATGAGTTGTCAATAGCAAACAACTAAAAGAAAATGACTTCACCACAATTCACACATGTAACTGGCAGAAAGGTGGTTGTTGGTAGGCATCCAAGAGTTGTAGCGCGTGGAGATAGTAATGGTGGCGCGGATTGGGTTGTTAGTGTGGTACAATAATTTAATTGAAGGAAAGAGGGAGAGGGCTTACAGGTTTTGGTGAGTGGAGCCCACGGATGGGTTGGATGGAGGCGGGTTAAATGAGGGGGAGTTGAGTTTAGGTGGAATCCACGGGAGAATGGGGAAGCGGCTTAGATGAAGAGGAAGGGGAGGCGGTTGGGAGGGTGGAATCCACGGGAGGGACGCTGGAGGGTAGACATCGATGCAGGCAACAGGCTTGGACAGGGAGGAGGAAGGGGGGCCGGGATGGAGAGGATCGGCCGACTCTGGTTGGCGTTGGGATGGAGTAGAACGATCGTCTTGGTAGTCGCAGGGAAGGAGGAAAACGGCCAGGATCGGGAGGGGTCGGGAAGAGGGCGGTAAACAGGGACGAGAATACCCGGAGTCACACCAGCGGAGCTTTCTGGCATCGCACCAGAGAAGAGATCGGGCGGTTCCAACTTTTGTCAAAACCCATGATACCCCTCCATGAACGGGTCTGCCTATTTTATAAACCCTGAAATAACTGTTGCAGCATAACCACATCATAACTTCCCAAATCGGACGACATATCATGTTTCGGCCTATCGGACACTAAATACAACTCAAAATTTAAAAATTAAAATATGAATTTGATTCAAAACAATCATCTGGACGCAACCACGGACTCTGGTCGTCCGTTCGGGCAGCGGATCACCGCCTCCTGCGGGGATACACGTGTGTCGGTCGTGGCGCGCCGTCAACTCCCCCCGGCTTGAAAGCACTCATCTCTGGTGAATGAAGATGGTCGTACTCGCTGCGTAGCCGCGGGGCGAGTCTCTCAAGCTCCTCTGAAGAAATCCACGTAGCATCATGTGGTAGCCGACCGCTCCAACGGACAAGATAACACACAATATCTCGCCCGCCTGCGGCGTAGAAGTCGTGACCGATGATCTGAAGCACGTCGTTTATAGAAGTGGATGACACTAATGTATCTCAGTCTGGAAATGATGTATCTTCGTCTGACTGTTGTGTCGGTGGAACTGTCGATGGTGCAATGCAATCGGCATGGCGCGACTCCGTGGGTGACAACTAAGGGGGACAGTGGAGGCAATAGGAGGTGAAGGCTCAAGTAGAGGGGCTATGGGAGATGAAGGCTCAGACAGAGGTGTGGAAAAGGGGTCCACGTACAGGTGCTCTTCATTGTAAAGAGTCAAATCATCTACGTTGAATACTCGGTTGATGTTCATACCATGAGGGATGTCTATCTCATATGCGTTCGTACCAATCCGTCGTACGACTGTATAGGGGCTCATTCTGTGTGCGCTTAATTTCTTTGTCGGTCCTTGCGAGACCCTCTCAGATCGAATGTGAATCAATACTTGTTCTCCCACTTCAAAGATTTATTCTTGCATGTGTTGGTCTACTTGATCTTTATAATAATCATTACTAGCTGCAATTTTTTTTGGACCGACTCGTGCAGTGTATGCACATGCTGTATGAAGGACTCTGTTGACTCACTGGGTCTGGCTCCTATAGGAATATCCACTAAGTCAATAGGTTTCCTAGGCTCGTATCCTAACATAATATGAAACGGACTCAACCTTGTGGTCCTATTGATAGAACTATTGTACGCAAACTCGGCTATAGAGAGAACATAATCTCAGGTAGTCGAGCTATCCCCAACGAGGTAACGAAGGAGTGTCCCAAGACTACGGTTAACCACCTTGGTTTGTCCATCCGTCTGCGGATGGTAGGCGGAGGAGAACTTCACGGTTGTACCGATTTTCTTCCATAAGGTCTTCCAGAAATAGCTCATGAAATGCACGTCCCGATCAGAGATTATGGATGTGGGAAGACCATGATACTCAAACACTTCTATAAAGAATAAAGCAGCCACGTGGGAGGCGTTAGCGGTCTTTCGGCAAGGGATGAAATGAGCCATTTTGTAGAAGCGATCCACGACAACAAATATCAAATCGAGCTTCCTCAGAGTGCGAGGGAGCCCGAGAATGAAATCCATACTAATATCAGACCAAGGTCGCTCAGGGACGGGTAGCGGAGTGTATGGACTCATGGGCTAACGAGTCCCCTTCGCAGTCTGGCAGACTCGACAATGTCTGACAACCCTAGTGACGTCTTTCTTCAGGTCGAGCCAGAAGAAACGATCTTCAACAAACGCAATCGTCTTATCTCTACCAAAGTGTCCTGCAGCTCCGCCAGCATGTAGCTCCCAGATAAGGATATCTCAGAGGGATGATTGTGGAATGCAGAGGCGAGAGCCCATAAATAAATATTCATCATAAATCGAATAACCCTCACGAAGATTTGGCAGGTCCCTCGACAGTGCGGAGTAAATGTCCCTGAAATCTGGGCACTCAGGATAGGCATAAGTTAGCTACTCAAATCCAACAACTTAGGTGCTCATGGTGTGGAGGATGCTGACTCTGTGACTCAAGGCGTCTGTCGGGTTGTTCTCAACACCCATTCGGTGCTTGAGAACGTAATAAAGCTTCTGCATATACTCCACCCATTTGACGTGTCGATGACCCAATTTCTTCTGTGGGTCGAGATATCTGATTGTCTGAATATAAAACAAACTCCTTGTGCAGGAGATAATGTCGACAGTAACGCAACGCCTACACAATGACATAGAACTCCTGATCATAATTTGAATATTTCTGTCGGGGCTCGTTCAACTTCTCACTAAAGTGGGCCACCGGGTGGCCTTCCTGGATAAGGACTGCGCTGATACCAACTCCTGACGCATCACAGGCTACCTCAAAGGGCTTGGAGAATTCTGGTAAGCGTAAAACGGGAGCAGTAGACAGTCTCTCCTTGATCTCCTTGAAGGCTCGAGTGGCAGCCTTCGTCCAAATGAAATTACCAGTACGAAGGCAGCTCGTAATGGGAGCTATGATCGAACATAAGGCATAGACAAACCTCTTATAGAAGGTGGCAAGTCCATGAAAACTATGGGCCTCATGAATGTTCGTAAGGATAGACCACTCTCGAATCACTCTGACCTTGCCAGGATCAACAGAAATACCAGACGCTGATGTTATGTAACCCAAGAAATGAACAGATGTGGACAGGAACGAGCACTTCTTTAAGTTAATATAAAGATGCTCCTTTCAGAGGAGCTCGAACACCAAGCAAATATGACGTAAGTGCTCGGTGCGGCACTGACTGTATATCAAAATATCATCAAAATACACTACCAAGAATTTGTCCATGTAAGACCGCAAAACCTGTGTCATCACTCTCATGAATGTGTTGGGCGCGTTCGATAATCCGAACGGCATCACTAGCCACTCGTACAAGCCGTCCTTCGTCTTGAATGTCGTCTTCCACTCATCCCCCTCTATAAGTCTAATCTGATGGTACCCACTACGAAGATCGATCTTCGAAAATATCTGGGCATCAGCCGTCGAATCCAGGAGATCATCGAGGCGGGGAATTGGAAAACAATACTTCACCGTGATCTTATTTATGGCACGGTTATCAATGCACATGAACCAGCTACCGTCCTTCTTCCGGGTCGGAAGAGTTGGTACGGCGCAAGGACTCAAACTCTCTCGTATAAACTTCTTCCGCAGAAGATCATCAACTTGCCGATTTAGCTCGACATACTCAGTCGGATTCAAACGATAATGCGGAAGCTTGGGCAAAGATGCCCCTGAAATCAGATTAATAGCATAATGTCTACAAAATCATCCAACAATTGTCGAACATCTTGATCAGTAATCTCGGTCTCGCTAGGGGTCTTGGTCGCCATCGTGACCGCTACTATAAACATGACCCCTGTCTTTAGGCTCTCCCTCAGAAAATCACTCTTTCGCAAGACATGTAGGAGTCTTGACGACCCCGCACTAACTGACGAGTCAACCTTGCCCTTGGGAGGATCCCTGGGCTGGGTCAAAGTAAGGGTAATCATTCAACCCTTGTCGAAGAACACGCACGTGTTAGACCGACCATAACACGTGGCGTCATGATCATATAACCAGGGTCTCCCGAGCAGAGCGTGGACGACATCTGTAGGGATAACATCGCACCAAACCTGGTCCTTCATGGTTGCTAAACAGATCGATACCAGACACCGTTGTGTGACATGAATGGTGGACTTGTCCACCCACAAGACACGGTAAGAATGCCGATGTGGTTCGGTCATAAGCTGCATCCGTTCCAACCCTTTCTTTGCAATTATATTTACACAGCTACCACTATCAATAGCGAGCTTGCAGGGGCCTCCTACGCTTGAGAAATACGTAAAGAAAATAGTGGTGCGGCGTCAATCCTCCTCAGCACATGGGGTGTGGAGGATGCGGCGGAGGACTCCTACCTCTAGCAATCTCTCAGCATTGCTCTCCTATTTTTCCTCTACGACGGCAATAATCTCCTCAAGGGCAACGTCCTCAGCCTCAGTGTTGGGCTCACCCGAATCCTTAATCAGTAAATTCCTAGTCGGACACTGTGCTGCAAAATGCCCTCTACCAGAACATTGGTAGCATTGGACGCCCCCACGTTGGGGCCTCCATGTACAATAGCTTTTCCCGCAGCGTCTGCGGGAGCGGGAGGGGTAGCAGTAGTCGTGACAGGCGGAGGTCTCCTAGTTGTAGTAGCATCGGGTCGAGTGGTGACCTGCCTCGGGCCAGCAGTACGTAAATACTGGTCGTACTCTAGTGCGAGCTGAATGACTTGTTCAACCATCTCCATCCTATGGGGAATCAGTTCCCTTTGGATGTTTGCTCTAAGACCCCCACGAAAGCGTGAGGCAGTGGCGACAGGCTCCTCTATAATGTCACTACGAATCACAAGTTCATCAAATCATGACATATAATCAGCAACGAAGAGAGACCCCTGACGTAGCGCGTAAAGCTGATCTAAGAGTTGATCTCAATATGAAGCGGGGAGGTATTTATCTTGTAAGCGCAGCTTCATCGCATCCCATCAGGTAATGGGATAATAGCTGTCACGCTCAAGATATCTCCCGAGACTCGACCAATAAATTTTGTCTGGCCGATCAACTTCATTTTGGCGAACCGTACTTGCCTTTCGTCACTCATCTCGAACCAGTCAAAATAGTGGTCCGTGTCCATGAGTCAATCACTAAACGCCTTCGGGTCCAGGTGATCATCGAAGGTAGGAGCGTCAATGCGGATCCGTCGGGTGATATCATCCTCCTCTGGAGTCATCCCACGACGTGGCTCATGGTAGTCACCGTACTTATCATCATAGTCATTATCATATCATGCTCAATCTCTACGCCGAGGTGGGGGAGGGTGAGGCTCATCAGGAGGATGATAATTCCTCCATGGATCTCGCTGATACTCGTAACCATGCCAATAATTCCCTCTCGGAGGAGGGGGATCTTGGCGAGGGACGTCTCTATCACGCCTCTCAGGAGGAGGTGAGGCATATCGTGGATCCTCGCGAGGCTCCTCATCAAGGAGAGGAAACGCTCGTCCTCTAGGTGCCTCTAACTGATCAACCCTCGTGCTGACCCTCGCAATCTCACCCCTAAGGGTGTTGAATTGTACTCCCATTTGATCAAATCGAACGAGGACAAACCTTTGAAATTCAGCGGGCGTCACATCCGTTTGTGAACTAGCAATCGTATCATCGGTGTGATTGTGACTCGACATGGACTGACGATAATCTCTACCACTACGTAACATAAAAATGACCCTAACTTAGGACTCTAATACCAATTTGATGCAGGGTAGGGACGACACGGGATGGACTTACTAAATGCAACCTAATATGTGATGAAAATTACCAGAGCATGTCTTATCACGATCAGACCCCTAAACAGCACCCAACAGTTTCCCACAGCCCTCCCACGCATCACCACTTCAATGGATCCCTTCTAGAAGCCCACCTGGCGCAGGGTAGGCCATGTGGTTGTGCCGACGCTAATGCAACCCTAAGTGATGACATGCAGATTGACCTTGAGCACATTTAAGCTATATGATGCATGGAGAATTCAATTCGAATCCGGAAACAAAATTTAGCAAATAAAGTTTTATAAATTTAGCAAAGCAACACAAGGTGAGTAATAATTTTCCGGCAAACTAGCACACCACAAACGATTACCCACGAGATGCTTTCTACTACAAATTCCACAAATAAGTTTATATGATGGTGGACGACTGTTCTACGGGGACTAATTCGACTGCAAGAATGTTGGCCAAGATTGGGACTTGCAGCCGGAAATTGTTCACTGGATGGGAACGGGAATGTTGGAGTAATGAAGAAAGTGAGGCTTACTGAATAGTGGTAGGTTTTCTGGATGGAAGATCTGGCTATGCGGTGGAAGTAGCACTTGACAAGAATTTTGCTCCAGAAGGAGAAGTGGGCAGTGGCATTTACTCAGGAAATGGAAGATGTGACAAGGGACAGGGAACACCCTATAAATTCACTGCTTAACTGAAAGTGAGGAGGAAGATTATGAACAGTGCGTCGAACAGCTGATGTAATGGGTTGATAACTGGCGACGGGAAAGAAGAAGAGCAGGGGTTGGCGTTGGTAATGTTGTCATATGGGAGAGGAGGGATGGTCGTCATTTGTGATGGACGTGGCCAACGAGCGGAAAAACTGCACAGGAAAATGGCAAGGAAGCTACATAGGGAGACCGGCGAATATGTGAGGGTCGTGACACTAGATGTGCAGATGGGCGAGAGAAACTTGCAGGGATCGGCCTGTAACTTCTTATATCGATAAGGAAAGGTTAAAATGGGATGGGGTGGGGCAGTTTCCCCCTGATTTGACGGAAATCATGGTTTAGAGGGAAATAAAGGTGGTTCCAACTTCCAAGACAGATGACGAGGGGTTCACGGGTCTCGCAGCATTGCACTATGGATGATTGTCGGCCGGAATTTTCTCAAAATACAAGCAATGAAAATAAATGAAGTATCCGCCCCTATTTATAATAAGAGTTGGGGGTTCGTTGACGGGCGTGAACGGATATGATTGGCAATTACGTCTGATGTCCTAAAACACTAAATACACATCCAAATAAAAAAATATGCATAAATAATAAAACGACGAGTCAGACGCGCTTGCGGTCTCGGATCGCCAATCTGATTAGCGCCTCCTGCACGAATACACGAATGTGGGCCCCTCCGACTCGTGATCCATAGTCTAGCATTGATCCCCAAAACCACCCAAGCATCACCACCCCATGTTTCTCTTCCAGCCACCTCCCCTCTTGCACCTGGCCCCTTCGAGCACCTACTGCTGCCCGAACACCATGCCAGCAAGATTATGCAGCCCGTCTCCCATTCCTAAACCTGCATCCACCCCAATAGCCAGACGGATGTTCGGTATTGCTTATTCAATGTTTTACTTATCGCAATATATTGTTCTTATTTATGTAACATAAATTTAGGATTCAGTATGTGTTAAATTGTCACAGGTTAGAGCCCTGGAAGCATCCTCTTGCAAAAATGCAGGGTAAGGTTTGCCTGCATTCACCCTTGTGGTGGGACCCTTCCCGGCTTCCCCAGACCCTCGTTGCGCGGGGATGATTTGTGCACCAGGATGCCTTTTTTATATAAAATAAATAAATAAGACTATTTACATATAATTATATATATAATTAAATATTAAAATCTGATATATGAAATATATCTAATATATCTCCCGATATATAAAAATTAACATGAAAAACCTAAACAAAAATGTCTCTGACATCTACAACCTTGCTGATAGAAAATCAGATCTCCGCCGCTGCCGCCCCCGGATCTCCTATGCACATGTGAATTCTCTATTTGGTTAGTTTTTCTTTTTCATTTGTACGGATTGAACATTATGTGATTATGGATGCATGTTTTTGTAGTTTATATTGTTCTATTTGCTCTCAAATATGGCTAATTGCAATCCACTACCGGATGTCTCTTTGCATTATCCTAGTGTGTTAGCTAGGTTTCCCCCAACATTGCATCGTTAGGGTCTCATAGCCTAGAATATCACTCACCACCCTACCCTACGTTATAAATCCATCTCTATTGTGTAGCTGAACCTTCATTATAAGAAAGATACAACCATCAATTACCCCGCTGCCAAAGTAGCTTGTCTTTTCAGAGAAGTATCATACCAAACAACAAATAAACAATACAAAAATAATCTCACCTCACAACTCAGAAGGAGAATTTGAAGAGATGAATCCGTATAGAAAACCATGTCCCCACCCTCTCTTCATAGGCGATGACATATAAAATTACCATTAATTGCAATCCACTGTCAAATGTGCCTTTGCATCATCCAAGGGCGTTAGCCAAATTTCCCCCCAGCATTGCACCGTTAGGGTTTCATAACCTATAGTCTCCCTCACCACTCTACTTTGTGTCATAGATCCACCTCTATCTTGTAGCTTATCCTTCATGATAAAAATAAGTGCAAACATCAGTTACCCAACAGTCCAATGAGCTTACCTTTTCAGAAAAGCATCATACCAAACAACAAATAAATGATACAAAAAAAATCTCACCTCACACCTCATAAGGGAGGAATAAAAAATGAATACCTTTGGATAGCCATGTCACAACGTCTCTTTATAGGATGATAGAGATATGAAAGGCACCTTGGAGGAAGTGATAACTGCATAGACCACATGAGTCAAGTGCAAAAATAACTTGTTTTTGCATTGTTGGAACTCCTAAGTTTTTTCTTTGGACTGATATAACCTTCTGAGAAACTTTAAAGCTTCTTTCTTCTTCCCTAATCTTGCAAATGCTCTACTGATTAAATGTAGTGTACTTTCAGAAGGAACAAAACCTTTCCCTTTCATCTCATTAAGCAACTTAGTAACCTCAAAACCATTTGATACCCTTGACCAAACTGTAATTAACATGTCATATGTTGAGCAATTAGGTGAGACGCCTCTCTTTTGCATCTCATCCCACAATTGTATAACTTGATTAACCTTTTCTGCCTTCACAAACTCGCTCATAAGAACATTGTATGTGCCTACTCCGGGAGTAAAGCCTTTCATCACCATTTTCCAATATACCCTCATAGCTTCCTTAACATCACTTTTCTTTGCATATCCGGATACAAGAATGGTAAAAGTAACACAATTTGGTTCAAATCCCTTTTCCCGCATCTCGTTAATTATCATGTCAGACTCTGCCATCCTCCCAGCATGTGAAATCCCGTCCAATAAATTATTGTAGGTTGTGATGTTTGGGGATACTCCACCATGAAGCATCTGAGAATACACACTGAAGGCTTTATCAAAATGTCCACTATTACAATGTCCGACGATGAGGGAATTCATAGTGATTGTGTCGGCTAATATCCCCCTTTCAAGCATTTCATTCAGAACTAGCGTGGCTCTTCGTGTCATCCCGAGGGTGCAAAAGATACGAATGAGTGTATTATACACAGATATGTTGAGTTCAAGACCCAAATATACCATTTTTTTGTGAAATTGCTGTATCAAATCAGCCCTTTTCCACTTAGAACATGCTTGCAGCACCCTTTTGTGAGTTGATGGATTTAGGTATAATCCCGAAAGTGTCATTTCATTCAAAAGTTCAATTCCCATTTCTATGTCTCCTGCCATACATAGTGCTCCAATCAAAACTTCGTAAGTGATAATATCAGGCATAACCCCAAGACTCTTCATTTCACTAAAGACGTTAACTGCCTTGTCCAACTTCCCCTCCCTACAATGTTGACCAATCATAATATTATAAGTAGCATGGTCAAGATTCAAACCCATGCTTTTCATTTGAAAAATAACAGATTTTGCTTCTCGAGGCTTCCCAACCATGTAGAGACGATTTATATAGTCATTATAAACAACAACATCAGGGGCCATCTTACTTTCCATCAATTTTAGTCCAATTTCTAGAGCCGACGACTCATTCCCAACTTTAAAAAATCCATCCATGATTGAGGTGAGATTAACTCTATCAGGCAACAGTCCCATGACAATCATCTTTCCAAGCACACCTTCTGCTTCATTCATCCTCTTGTTTCTCTTCAACACATTAAACAAAACATCAAACATGAAATGGTTGGACTCCAACCCTTCTTCTAACATCTCTTTATACAAATTGAGAGCTTCTTCATGCTGTCTCATCTTGGAGAGGCCATTGATGAGTGTTACATATGTAACAACATTTGGGTATATGTTTTCTTCTTTCATCTTCCTGAATATACCAATTGCCTTTGTGAGCGCTCTCTTTTTAACATACCCATTGATCATGGATGAGTAGGTAACCACATTCGCGCTGACAAACTCGCTCTTCATTTCAACGAGTGCACGTTCTGCGCCAACAGTATCTCCAGCCTTGCAACGCCCGTCAATTAACATGGAGTATGAGATATGATTGGGAATGAGATGGCACGCCAAGATCATTTGAAACACGCCTTCAGCTTCGTCAACATTTCCAGCTTTAAAGAACCCATCCATGAAAGTATTACATGAAAGCAAATCCATGGGAATGCCTCGAACAATCATCTCCCTGAATAGGATAGATAATTGGGTAATTTTTCTCTCTTTTAACAATGAATTTGAGAGGCTAGTGTATGAAATGTGGTTAGGAACTATACCATCACTCTCCATCTCCCTAAAAAGTGTATAGCCTTTGAAAAGATCGCCATTTTTGCAGATTCCATCCATGAGAGCGGTGTAAGCAACCACATCCGGTAAGATGCCGCTCCGAATCATTCCTTCAAATGACAAGAACGCTTCATCCATCCGCCCATGCTGACAATATGCGCCTATTAATGTAGTGTATGTTATGGCATTCAACTCCAGATTCAAATCCTTTTCATCCATCAGATTCTTCGCCAACTCAAACTCCTCGACCCTGCAAAATCCATGGATCAAAGCATTGTGAGTAACAATGTCGGGTAAAACACCTTCATCGTTCATGCTCTCCAACAAACTAGCAGCAATACTCATACTTCCCAGCTTGCAGTACCCATCAATCAAAGTATTAAATCCAATTATATCCCTACCGACCCCTCCTCGAACAAACATCTCCATCACTGATTCAGCATCATTCACCAATCCTACTCGAAAGAATCCCTTAACCAATATATTACAGCTAAAATTGTCAAACTCAAAACCCTTTTTGAACATCTCAGCCAGAAACGCGACCGCGGATTCCACCATGCCGTACTCACAAAATCCCCAGATGATGGTGTTATAGCTTACGGAATCAATATCAACTTCTCTAAGCAATTCTAGGGCTTTTTCAATCCAACCCATTTTACATAGAGCATGAATCATCATATTGTGGGAGAATACATTGGCTTTATTATGGCAACTGAGTAGCTCAGAGTAGACGATTGGTACCTGCGGAAGAAAACCCGACGAGTTAAATTTGAAGAGAAGGCGATTCCATGAACGGAAGGGCGGGTTCAGATCGAAACTTCGCATGCGGGCGAACGCCGCCGTTGCCTGCGAGAATCGAGTGCAGGTTAGATAGATTTCGATTAGGGAGCAGAAGAAGGAAGCGTAGAGTTGGGACTTGGCGGGAGGAATTAGGGGGTTTTGCAGAGGGATGAGTGGTGGGGTTGAAGCACAGGTGGAGAAGAAGATCGGAGAGAGGGCGGGGAAGATGGGGAGAATCGAAGACGCTCCGAGCTCGATTTGCTTCGAAGGTCTCATGGTTTTGGAAGTGGAGGGGGTGGACTCCGGTGGAGTCCGAAAATCAAGCGACGCGAGATTGAAGAAAGCTCATGAGAGTAGCCAGCCGGTCAAGCTTTTTCCGGTCCGAACCAGAAGAGCCCACTCTATTGATAGCTCAAATATAATAGCAGTCCAGTAAAATAATATTTATAGCCCAAAATTCAGTTTTTTTTTGTTAGGCATACAGCTACTACACAAAGGAGGAAAAGCATGGCAAAAGAGAAGGAAAGTAAATAAGTAGGAACTAAAAATGATCTAAAAATTTAATACAAATTAGCTCCTCTTGATGTTATGGAACATTAAAAATAAATATTCAATAGGATTTGGTATGCCACTAATAACTATAAGTCCCTATTGCAGCATGTTCTTCACTGCCACCTACCTTCAACCCTTTAGAGGTTCCCTTTAGAGGTTATAGCAAGTATAACATTGGGAAATTGATCCTTTCTGATAACAGTACTAAGTTCTAAATGATTCTGAATCAAATTTCATTATTTTTTGAGGAGCTTATGGAGAAAGAAGCTCCTTTCTATTCCCCAGATTGTGGGATATTAAGATGATGGCTAAACCGTATAATTTCAGGATACTCGCAGTCCCCCGAATGCAATAGGAAATTAAGCAACAACGGGAATAATACTTTTGACGAGCTGCGCGAGTGATGTCGTGTGAAGCCCGTGTGCTCAAGAGCAAGTGAGCACGTGCTTAAAAAAAAATCATATATTCTTTTAGATCAGGTGGATTGAAATTGAATGACTCCAATTTATTGATGGTCACATTTCAATACCATGACCAATCAAAGTTTTATTTAATATGCACAATCATTTAACCTGGAGCAAAGCAATGTGAGACATGGACATGCAGGAGCAATTCAATTTCAAGTGGAATAAAATCCAAACGATAATCTAGCGAGTTACAAATTACACAATTACTCAAAATGTAAATAAGAGCAATTATAACCAAAATATTGACATTTCCAGCCCAAGTCCACAGCTCTTCTGTTTCATTACAAAGGACTGAGCATAATGGAAGCGCGTCCGCTTTAGCCGCCGCAGGGTTTCCATCGAACGCAAAGGCGATGCCCTGCTTATTTGGGAACCCGCGGTCGGTCTTTCGGCTTAACACAATCGGCACGAAAATTGTGCTTTAGCCCCAAACACCTCGTCCCAATTCCAGCCAGGACCAAATTAGTTGCTATCATCACAAAACATCAGAAAAATGAAGAACTAGTCCGAACTATTACAACCACAGCACTGAATAAAAATGCCTTTTATCAAAAGCCTAAAACACTAGGGGTCTGAAGCAGATGCCAAGAGAATAAACAATTTACTCAGGCGACACGGCGAGCAGGCGCGATTTCCTTTGACACATCGCAGAAGGCGGGTGTTTGACAGCGATAAATGAAGTAGTTCCAACCAATTGGAGAGCCGCCGACCAGAGACAGACACGGGAAATCTCTGCTCAGTTCTTCCTTCTTTTCTGCAAAAATTGCTCCAACTGTTCTCATTCCTTGAAAATGTTCTTCAAGCTACAAGGAAGAGAATTTTCTAACAAACCTCATTTGCCATTCTCCATGACCGCAACTGATGAAGCTGTGTCCTCACCTGGTTGAAGCCGGGGCGCAGGCTTTTCTCCATTTTCTTCCTTAACTTGTGCTTGTGATGGTGCGTCGGCGCACACTGTGATGGACTCCGCTTCGCTTCTTAATTCTTTTGTTATTTCTAACAAGGTCTTCATTTCTGCATTTCAATTTAAAAGAAAATCAGAAATAGTGTTCAGGAATATTTTTTAGAATTTTATTTCATTATTTAATGTTTTGGGATTCATATCCTGTTTAGTATGATCCTTACAAGTGTACTAACCTCATGGGTATTCCATCTTATTTTAAAACTACAAGGAATAAGGCTAAAAAAAATCGGGCATGGGAACTACAACGAGAAGTGAGAGGATGGTTTCGGGGAGTTGGGGGATGTAGAAGGTAGTTGTGGAAGTGGTGGAGACTGGAGAGAATAAAAAAATAGAGATTTCTTTCCCCTCCTTTTTTACAAATTTATTAGATTTTAGAACAAATTTGGAATTTGAGTTCTCATTCCATGCGTGAAGCAAGTGCTCCTTCAGTTCTCTGATTTTTTAATCCCATTTTTAAGGTCACCAAAATTCTGTTCAGACATCAATGTTTATTTTAAATGGTTCATCATTCTGCACTTATACTACCCCCACAGGCTGACATAGGCTGTTCGCAAGAGCAATCGAATACGTGTGTATTTGGAAGATGGAAGAGATCAAGCGACGAGGGCACGACACATAAGTCGACGCCAGGACCAAGGCGGCATGGACATGGATCCCAACTCCACGACGAACGTTCCCTAATAGTGCGCACGAGAGTAGCGCAGTCGTCAGCCTTATCTTCTATTATCGCATATGTATTTTGGGCCGTTACCATTTGCCCTTGCGTACTTTAGAATTAGGCACTATATAAGCCTAAAAAATGTATCTCTCATTTGGAGCAACTTGGAAGTATGATGAAACAGGAACCCTAGCCTCTTCTCCACCTCCTCTCCCCCACCCACCCACCCCCCACCTTTTTCTTCTCTTCTTCTCCCTTTACCCCCTTTTCTATCATGGAACCCCCAACTACGTAACATTTGGTCCTACCTGCCTCGCTTTCGGCCGCGGTTTCCGTCACTCGAAGCTTTCATCCAAGACTCGCGTGTTCCCTAAGCTCGCGTCCGTCAGCGCATCCCGCTTTCTGCGGCCCGCGACCTCATCCACGATCATCTGTATTGGAATCAGCCGAGTTTCCCCGAATTGACCTCTTTTGTGATCCCTCTTACTGCGACCGAGCTTTCCCAGATTTCGAGATTCGACATACCATGATCCTGCATCCTGCGGACGAACTTTACCGTGTTCGGCGTCCCACACTCGTACCGACACTTCTTCCTCGTACGCCCATCCGCGACCATTTTGTGTGCGTCCTCAGTGATCCTCCCACGTGCATCCTCAACGATCCTCATGTGCATCCCAGCATCACCGAGAGGCCCTATTTCCGCGACCTCCCGCATCGTCCCATTGTCTTCCAGAGGCACTATTTTCGCGGCTCACAATTCACGCTAGACAACACATCGACGCTCATCAGACGTTCATCACCTTGCTCCAAGCCCTAATGTTGTGGACGGAGGCTAAGTTTGACGCCCTACTTGTCGGTCGCGCGACTTTCAACGCAAACTCTTCGTCGCTTCTCGGTGCCCCCTGGACCTTCCACAGGATCTTGCTCCGCCACCTGCGGGATTCACTCTAGCTCACCGTGCATTCTACATTACCTCTTTCAACAAAAACAACCCCATAGGGTGGATTGCTTGTACGAAATAATTTTTCGTCATTCATCTAACTCTGGAGCCACAAAAGGTTTTGTTACGGCTCTCATCGGAATGGGTCAACCCTCCATTGGGTCTACTGGCGTCTAGCTAGGGTGAACAACCCTTCGCTTTGTTGGGCAGAACTCCAACAGGACACTTCAACCACAACTGGTCCCTCCTTCGCACCCACACCCCCCGGACGATAACTGATGTCATGGATCTAGCCCGCTTTGTGGAAGCGAATTTCAAGGTCACCTCCATCAATACTGGTCAATCACCGGGGAGTTCCATGACCCATCGATTGCCTACCCTCCCACGTCCTTCGAACCACCACCTCATGTGCATATCGTGGCTCCTTCGCATCTCGGGCCACCTTCCGTCCCAGCCCGACAACCAAACGGCCCTCGGATGACCAACCACGAGTATCATGATCTTCGCACCAGGGGCCTCTATATCTGTTGTAAATAACCCTACTCACTGACTCATGATTGTTCTCTGAAGGAGATAAATATAACCATTGGCAAAGAGGACCCAAAAATCACTCATGGGGATTTCGAAGTCGCCAAGGGCGATGAGTCGATGACTCAACTATTGTCATGGGTCCCTCATCATGTCTTCATTGTCTCGAACTTCTATGCTCTACGATTGGCACCTCTGGCGCCCTCACTATTATGCTCATTGGTTCCCAGGCTGGCACTCCCCTGACAGTGTTGATTGATAATGGGGCCAGTCACAATTTTCTCTCCCCGCGCATGGCGATATAGCTCGGCATTCGACTGTCTCCTCCTCCTCTCATTGCTTGCTTGGGCGACGGACGTTGCACTAGCACTGTGAGCCTTTGTAAGAACCTGCACATGATTGTGGGCCTTTGCTCTCTCGGTGCAGATTTATACTCTTTTGAGCTCGGTGGTCTTGACGGCATACTCGACGTCGCGTGGCTTCGTATACTGGAGAACATGCATATCAACTAGACGCGCATGACGATGCGCTTTTCTCAAGCGAGAGTTCCTTTCCTCCTAGCTTTAGAGGCATCCTTTTCTCATCTGGCGGTGGCACCCCATTCTCCTCAACAGCAAGTAATAGTAAGTTGCATACTTGTGGCCCGACGTCGAGTCGGCCCGCCCCTCCATCTCAGTTGTAGTGCAATCCAGGAGGTTGCTTTTGCCTTGAAGACAAGACAAATTTTTGAGAGAGAGGGATTATTATGAAGACGAAATAGGGCAGGGGACAAGGAGGCGAGGACACAATGCATAAGTCGGCGTCAGGACCAACGCAACGTGGACACGGATTTTAACTTGACGACGGATGTTCGCTAGTAATGCGCACGAGAGTAGCACAAACATCAGCCTTATCTTTTATTATCGCATGTGTGTTTCAGATCATAGGTTATTTACCGTTTGCCCTTGCGTACAATAGAATTAGGCACTATATAAGTCTATGTGTATCCCTCATTTGGAGTATCTTGGAAGTGATGAAAAAGGAACCCTAGGGGCTTTTTCTTTTCCTCCTTTTCCTTCTCCTCCTCTACTCCCCCTTCTCTATCTTGGAACCCCCAACTACGTAATAGTATCCGTGTGCAACCCACAAACCAACGAAGCCCATTCACAAGAGTAGTTGAGTACAGGCATACCCCATGTGAGACTGTTAGTATATATATGTGTATACATATATATGTGTGTGTGTGTGTGTGTGTCTGGTATATATATATGTGTGTATATGTATGTATATATATCAAGCTTGTAGATTGCGGTCAACATGTCCGACATGTCAGTTTTGAGGGGGAAACGACACGTTATCGCCACATATGACAATTCTGGCATTTTCCAATATTGCGGCCGACATGTCAGACATGTCGGACCAATATTGCGGCTAATGACGGGTAATGTCGGCCCAATATTGCGGGGTTTTTTTTTTGTTCAAAAAATTTTATAATTTTTATAGAATGAATTCATCAGAAGATTCTACCAAGATACTTAGTGCTTCTTCCATAGCATGTAGAGATCTATGTTGGGCATTTGGTGAGAAGGTGACTTCAAATGACACCAATCAAATACGATTAAACACTCGTTAGTAGTTTAATTTTCTCTAATGAATTTTAGTTTACATTTAATCGGATAAAATAATTACAATCTAATTAATAGATGAAAATATTATGAAACATATATATATATAACAATACAATCCGACATCCGACATAAAAAACTCAAACTGACATGAGCCCGACATCCGACATCTACAACCTTGATATATATATGCGTGTATATGTATATATGTGTGTATATGTATATATATGTGCGTATATGTATATATATGTGCGTATATGTCTATACTCTATATGTGTATGTATATGTTTATACTCTATATAATGTGTATGTATATATGAGTGTGTATGTATCAGTGTTGTGGATATCCTCCGACATGACCGACATGTCGGCCGACATAAAGGTTTTATGGACAAAACGACACGTTTCTGATATTATTTTGCAAAATATCCTTTTGGAATATATCCTCCGATATGTCTATTATTGACCGATATATTCACCGATATATCGGCCGATATATCCCGATATTTTATAGATTGATTTTTCAATTTATTTTAATTAGTGTCTATGGTCCAATAGATAATAAAACAAAATTATTTCATTGTTTAGGTTATTTTTTCCCTTTGGCTTTCTTCCTTGCCCAAGTGCATCATCGACGTCAATTATGCATGGTTTTTGAATTATGGCTAAAGATTTCTTATTTTCCATTGTTACGGACAACTTCCTGACATTCTACTTTCTCTTATTTTATTTCATGCATTATACCGTTATTACTTGTATAACACAAAATGCTTATATTAGTTTAATAAATTAAGAAGTTCAATAAATATAAAATTATTAATATATTAATATATATAAATGAAAAAAATGATTAAATTTATAAATAATTACACATATAAATAATTAAATATTGAAACCCGATATATGAAATATCCCCGATATATCCCCCGACATAGTAAAGCCGACGTGAAAAACCTAAACCGACGTGTCCCCGATATCCGATATCTACAACCATGGTATGTATATATGAGTGTATATGTATATATATGTGTGTATATGTTATAATGTGTTTATGTGTGTGTGTGTGTGTGCGCATGCGCATGTGTACATACTCCATGTATATATATCTAAAGTATGATGTTACTTTTTGTCACGAAGAATCAGGCCAAACACTGAGAGGGCATTGAAAGAAGCATTCACCACTTGAAAATACTCATAGCTAGTTCTCAATCTTTGAGCATTCCACTTTTCTTGGTCTATATAATGCTTTAGGATAACTGCATTGGTGGAGGTCAGCCCAGATCAGGTCGTCGCAAAAGTGTCCGACGTCGCACCGACCGGACCTCTACCGACCTTGATTCGTTTACTGCATTTTATTATTTTGCATAATTGTAATTAATTGCAGATTATGTAATTTGATTTTGCCTTTTTTAAAAAATTGTGTAGATATATATATATATATAAACATTTAAGTATATATATATATAAGTTGATGTATTAAATCCTACCCAAAAGAAGACCCGGTTAGGTCTTCCTCCCGGACGGTCCAGCAAGCGTCTTCTTCCCCGATTAAACAGCGTCGCAACTTTCCCCGACATTAACGCGGCACGAGCTTCCCACGCCGCGCCTTCCTACGCTCACGTCCAACTCCGTTGCGGCTTCCGCGCGTCTTGATGTCTCGCCTGCCCTACGATGCCGACTCCCGCAACTGTCGTTGCACCTGTTACAGCAACCGCCCCATCCGCCGGATCATGTGTAGGTTTTCGTTTTCTAATTTTGCTTCTGTTTGAAACCCTATAAAAGGGAGATGTACCTGTTTTAGAGAGTTGGTGAATGATATTAATAAAATTGATTGCTGCCAATGTTGATTCCTGTTGAGGAGTGTTGTAGGTTAGATTGTTGTAGGATGCTAATGAGATTGCTGCTGTTCGTGAACCTATTGGAGAGGTGTAGCAATTGCAGTTAGCTTAGGAATTTAGTTGGTCTGCTGGCTGCTGTGGACAGTGAGGTTTGAGTGTTGATTGTGTTTTTCTTGTGGCTTCGCAAAACAGAGGAGTGTTTGAGATTTCCTGAAACCTCCTTGTGTGAGCAAGTGAATTTCTCCGTGGTGCCCGTGTGCGATAGCGGCCAATCTCGGAGCAGGAGGTCAGAGGTGACAAGGAGTTCCTCCCGTGATCGTCATCGACTTCGAATATGGAAAGACGCATCTTTCCGTGGGTAACTTGTTCTTTCTCCTCCTTTGTGTGTGTCTATATTTTCTCGTAGGATAATAGATTCATTGCTGGGTTTTCGCCCAAATTTTATCAGCGAACGCTACGTAGAAAACTTCAAACGGAAACATATTTGGAGTTGCTACGACAAGGGGAACGGAACGAAAGTTGCGAGTTTCCTTCCCCGGATTCAAAATTGAAACATTATTTCAAGAAAATCCATGTTTTTAACAAAATAGTGTTTTGTGCTTTACAAAAAAACAAACGTTGTTTAATTTCATAAAATCTGCGCAACGCTCACTCAAATTATTTTTTTGCAAAATCCATATTTCATTGCACGCATTTATGATTTCCTAGAAATAGCCGACAGGCGCACAAACCCTACGCGCCGTCCTGCATCACGCACCTTCGAGATGTCAAACCCTTATTTGTTTGTGAACTCAAGTTGAATCGAACTAGGTGTGAATCAGAAGAAAATCAAAAGAACGCAAGAATCAACCAATTAGTTGATTTGGGGTTTTCTTGTTTACTTGCTCGAAGATGACTACAAATAGAGGTGTAATTAAAGTCTAACAAGCCCGAGCCAGACCTGAGCCGACGGGGCTATACACTCCACTTCCCGTCCCTGAGAGGCCCTGGTCTGATATTAGTATGGATTTTGTTCTCGGGCTCCCTCGCACTCTGAGGAAGATCGATTTGATATTTGTTATAGTTGTTTCTCCAAGATGGCGCATTTCATTCCTTGCCGAAAGACCGATGACGCCTCCCACGTAGCAGCGTTATTCTTTAAAGAAGTATTTAAGTATCACGGTCTCCCCACCTCCATAGTCTTTGATCGCGACGTGCGATTCATGAGCTATTTTTGGAAGACTTTATGGAAAAAGACGGGTATGACCCTGAAGTTTTCCTCCGCCTACCACCCGCAAACGGACGGACAAACTGAAGTTATTAACCGTAGCCTTGAGGCACTTCTTCGTTGCCTAGTTGGAGATAGTCCAGCGACCTGGGATTCTGTCCTTACCATAGCCGAATTTGCATATAATAGCTCAGTCAATAGGATCACGGGCTTGGGTCCATTTCATATCATATTAGGGTATGAGCCTAGGAAACCAGTTGACTTGGTGGATATTCCTCTAGGGTTCAAGCCTAGTGAGTCAGCCGAGTCTTTCATTCAGCATGTGCACGCCCTACACGAGTCGGACCGTAAGAAAATAGCAGCTAGTAATGATTATTATAACGATCAAGCAAATCAGCACAGGCGGGAACATATCTTTGAGGCAGGAGAACAAGTATTAATTCGCATTCGATCTGAGAGGGTCTCACAAGGACCAGCAAAAAAAATTAAGTGCACGCAGAATGGGCCCCTATACAGTCGTGCGGCGAATTGGTACAAACGCATATGAGATAGACATCCCTCATGGTATGGGCATCAGCCGAGTATTTAACGTAGAGGATTTGACTCCTTACTATGACGAGCATGTGTACATGGACCCACTCACCACACCTCTACCCGAGCCTTCATCTGTCATAGCCCCACCACCTGAGCTTTCTCCTCCTATTGCCTCTACTAGTCCTTTGACACTACCTGCGGCGTCGCATCATGCAGATCGAGTTGCACCCTCGACGGATCCACTGATAACATCATTACCAGACGGAGATACATTGGTACCACCTGTTTCGACAGACGACGTGCTTCAAATCATCGGGCACGACTTCTACGCCGCGGGAGGACGAGATACCCTACACTATCTTGTTCGTTGGAGCGGCAGACCCCTGCACGATGCTACTTGGATTTCTTTGGAGGAGCTTCAGAGACTCGCCCCACGGCTACTTAGCAAGTACCACCACCTACACTCATCAGAGTTGAGTGCCTTTAAGCCGGGGGAAGTTGACGGTACGTCACGACCGACGCGCGTATATTCCCGCAGGAGGCGGTGATCCGTTGCCCGGACGGGCGATCGAAGCTCGTGGTCGCGTCCGGATGATCATTTCTAGTCACTTTCGTATTTTATGTTTTTTATTTTGAAGTGTATTTAGCCTCGATCGGACCAAAACAGTAATAGTCGTCCGATCGGGAGGTTTATTTTTGGATTAGGTTTTCAGTTACACCAGGCGGTTTGATATTAGGTCTATTTATAGAGCAATCGGCGGTTCTGGAAGGGCATCGTAAATTTGGAGTTTTTCCCTGGATTCATCGGTCTCCAATAGGTGCGATACCTGTTCCTCTTCTCCGGCGAGATGCCGGGAAGCCTCTCCACCTCCTTCTGGTGCGACGCCGAAAGCCCCCTCCGACCCTCCTCCTTACTTCCCCGCTCGTCTGTGCCCAAGCCATCGCCATACCTAGTAAGTCGTCTTCCCGCTTTCTCCTGCTACCACCCAGAAAACACAGAGCAACCTATGCTTCCACCTCCTCCCCGTACACCTCCTCCTCCTCCACCGGACTACACTATAAACCCCCTCCGCCTTCATTGTAACATCCTAAATTTGACGCGAAATTTATTTAAATTGTAGGGTCGAGTCGCGACGAATTTTGATCGAGGCAGTGCGTCGTCAAGGTATAATGTTACTATTCCTAATGATCGCGTCTGTTAGTCTTTGAAGTGTGTTAACCATAGTGTGTAACGCATTTTATATTAGAAGTGA
Source organism: Platanthera zijinensis (assembly GCA_039513925.1). Classification (NCBI taxonomy): domain Eukaryota; kingdom Viridiplantae; phylum Streptophyta; class Magnoliopsida; order Asparagales; family Orchidaceae; genus Platanthera; species Platanthera zijinensis. The sequence continues at coordinate 37,109,137 of CM077078.1, forward strand.
CGCGCGCCGCGAAATTGGTTTATAATCTAAGGAGTTGGAATGGGGTGCCAATAGCAATTTCCACCCCTCTCCTCATGCGGTTACAATTAAAACCGCATACCCGCACGAAATAAACCCGCACTCCCTCTTTCTCTCGGGAAATAGCCGCAGCCCGCGTCTCCTGTTCCGCAGCCCGACGTTCGATTTCCGCCGAGCCGACGACGCCTCCGCTGCCCTAGCCGCCGCCCAATCCTCCTCCAGGAGCCTTCGCCGACTCCTCCCTCCTCTGCAGGCATCGGTGAGCCTTCCTCTTCCTTCCTTAGCCTTGGAAGTGCCGGGTTTCAACCCTAGCCGGTGGCAATGGAAACCTTTGGTTTCCGGTGAGTCTATTTCTCCCTTATCTCCATTCCTTTGTGGAAATCCTTCGATTTGGAAACTAAGATAACCTAGGTTTTCGTTTTGTTTGCCCTAATTAGGTTTTGGTGTTCGTGGTTCTCCGCGAAATTTTTGTGGGGCGCTTTGAGAGCCTCAATCGTTATACGTAAAGGTAAATTATGAAGTTTAGCATTTGTTTTTGGTAACCCTAGTTGTATGGAAATTTTCCTCCGGAAAATCGTAGGGGAAAAATTATGAAAATAGGTTTACTTTAATTTGCAGGACTCTAGTAGGTTCGAGACAGTTTTTTAAAGATCCCCAACAGTAGGATTACCTTCGGAAAAGCTAATGTCGTCGCCCCGAGTCTACGAGCGCCGCACCACCACTGTAAGGAAATTCTAATTTCTTTTAGTTAGACATATCAAGTCATTATATTTTTATACGCATGAGTAGGTTTCGTACAAGCATCATAACCATGCATAGAAAAGTGTGGCAGTAGGAAAATAATCGTGGAAACGCGTAGGATAACGCCCTTTTCCATAACCACGTTAGTAAAGTCATGAACAGTTATTTAGGTACGAAATTTTACACATGTACGTAAGTTTGGAGATTGTCCAACCAAGGGCGAGAAGGTCCCTTCAAGTCGACCATGAGAAAGTCGATGGTCGCTCAGTAGTTCACCAAAAGAGATATCCCAAGCAGAGTAGCATCAGACCGAAAGGTCAATGAGCACACAAGTCTTTACGTGCTCGGTAGAGGCGCACTACCTTTCTCATAAGGCATATGGTATCTTGTGAGCAGTACAGTCTTGGGAGTTTACTTCCCTTTGAGACAGTTAGTAGATTCGAGACCGTGTCCGCGCGACACTAGAACAGTTGAGTTCGTAAGATGGTCTCGGGTCGCCAGTTTCAGTTGCGCGTTGGGAGCTACTCTGCCTAGAGCCTTCCTAGTAGATGAGCAGGTTAGAAGCCACATAGAACTCAAGTATAGACCTGTCGTGAGTCAGTACACTAGTTAGTAAACGTCAGGATTTGGGTAAATAAACGGAAAGTCGCGAATATAGAACTAATAGTTGTGTTGACCATGAAGTATAGCAAAAACATGCATAACATATAGCATAAAGGTTTTTAATGCACAAAACTATTTTTTAAATGCATGCATTCATCATATGAAAACTGTTTTTAGTGTCACTAGGAGGAGTTATTTTTTTTTACTCTGACCCCTCGTGGGCAATGTTTTTCAGGTGACCCAGGTGGGAAACTACGTCTAGGATGAGCGTTAAGTGGAGTCAGTTAGTAGTTACTTCCACTTTCAGTTTACTCTATTTCAGCATGTATTTATAAATGTGGTCAATGTAACTTATTAATGTTTATTATGTCATGTATCAGACTATGTTAAACAGATTTTCAGTTAATTCAATTCTATTCATGTTTAGTGGCTCTGTGAATCCAGACATGAGGTATGTGTTTACCCCTAGTTTACTTCCTTAGCTTCCGTTGTAATTTCAAATCTTTAGTAGATGTTTCTTTTTACCTGCTGTATATTAGTTTTTAATATTGTTTCCTAATTTTCTTTATATCGCTGACCCGGCTGGACGGCTGATTTCCGAAATACTGGGAAGGGGTGTTACATTCATCCTCTTTGATTCCTCCGCCTACCCCGCCCCTATCCCAGTCGGCATACTCCAGCCAGCTCCGTCGCCAGCCCTCTCCTCCTGCCCCTATTATCCAGTTCGAGCCACCCCCAACCATCCCTGCATCGGACCGCCGCATGCCATCTCGTGGAGCCACCTTACCCTGTCCAGCCCTAGCCACTTACAATCCCATCTCCTTGTAGTTGGTTGACCTCATCCATCTTCGTTACTTTCAAGCTCCGACGTGGCGCGCCCTCGATTGCCTTTCCGCGACCGTTACCGCCGCCACCTGCACGTATAAATTGGGGTAAAAGTCATTTCCTTTTGTTTATTATTTTGGCTACTTGTATTGTGATGGATGTCTATGTTATTGTGTTAATCAGTTCATTTTGTTGTACGATTTGCGAGGCGAATTCTGTGTGTGTTTGATTAACTGCGCTTTGTTTGGTGTGTGATTACTATTTGTTTTATTAAATCAAAGTGTGGGCAAAGTTTGGCACCTGTTCATTTGCTATAATAATTAATTACTTGATTGCAATTTTGTGGACCGCTCTTGCACTACACCGCATTTAAAGTTGCATTTAAAAGGTCAACCAGTGTCTGCCTTACCATTGCATCACTTTTATAGTCCCGAGACCTCCATGCAAAGGACGGACTGTCGGGGTTGGTCTAGCTCAGTCAGGCCTAGCCCAGGCATGGTTCGGCTAGGCCAAGGCTCAAATGTCGAGGGTGCCCAACATTTTTAAAATGTTTGACCTTGCTGGACCCAAGCTTAGGCCAAGCCTAGCAAAAAATAGGAGCCTATTAGGGCCCTCAAAGCCAAGCACAAGCTTGGACAGGGGTCTGCCCACGTCTACTCAGGCTTTTAACCAAGCAAGCTTTTTAGACCCTGGGTTTACTTACATTCCTAACTACAGAGGACTTGAGTAATTTTTATGAAATAATTATTGAACTAAAGAGATAAATACAAATGAAGCACAATTTGTCTGTGAAATCATTTGAACACTATTAGACCTGAAACAGACGAAAGCCAGGAGAAAGCAAGGATCAAACTTTGAGTTGGTTTGGAATATGTTATTACTTTTTTTCTGAAATGACTACTGAGGACCCAACCAATCTCTATATAGAAGGTTAGTACAAATCTCCTGAGAGGAAGACAAGAATCACGGTCATCTCTAAGGTCTCAGTCTTCCTAAGAGAATAAATTGAGACATTGTTCGTAGAACTTGTGCTAATGGTCATATGAATTCTAACACCTATTGGAGACAAAAGGATGCATGATTGTCTACAAGGATTTTCACTACAATGGAAGACAATTGGTCAATCATAGGGAGTATTCTCTCTTTTTATCCAATTATCCTTTAGGCAAATGATAAGCAAATGACATGATATTTCCAGGCAATTTCAGCACATAGCTTATTGAATAAATTGCCGTACAGCCTTGTAAGATATTCATATCAGGCATAGTAGTTCCTTTGCTTTTCCTCTTGAACGATTCATCTCATGACTCTAATATATGATTGATTTTTCACACAAACGGTTTGATTTTAGCGAACTCAGTCTTTTATGTCATACACGGCTCGTGCTGAGCCTTGACCAAATGCATTTGACCAGCAGAGATTTTTAGGTAAACTCAAGAGAGGTCTACAATCTATGAAATGTTGAAGGTAAACTCCAATAAGATGTAAATCAAGGAAACTTAATCAACTAGGTAAAGCATACCCATCCATAATCTGTTGCACCTTCAATGTCGCTAATTTGAACTATTCTAACTAAATCAAATAAGGAAAAAAATCTGTATAATGCTTATTAGTATCATGAAAACCAGATTTTTCATCTCTAAACACTCAATGCCAGCCAGTAAAAAGATTTCACTTGCTACTCAGCAAAGGTAAGAGCAAGAAAATTGGTAAGTATTCCAGAATATTAAAATATAATGCATCATGAACTCACGTATTAGAATCTCTTGGGCAGCTTTGCTGTCTCTGAAGTTGGGGGTCCGTGAAACCTTCAAAACAAAAACAAATGGTCAGGTTTTCTTATCTATCTTCAAAGAAATACAATGTGATCAAAACCGATATTTGAATATAAATGTTCTGTAGTTTGTAAGTTTTAAAAACAGAACTCATGCATCCATTCTCTGATTTAGCTCATTTGAAAATGTAGAGAAGTGAAAAAGCAACCTTATATATATGTTCACTTGTGTAGAATACAAAGAATGAGTACAAATATATAGATGAGAGAAAGAGAGAGCAAGGTCCTATACACAATGTGAGACTAAAGAGGAGAGAAATAACAACAAAAAATACTAAATGGGCCTAGTTAAGTGGGCTTCTCTAACACTCCCCCGCAAGCTGGAGCGTATAGATCATATGCACCCAGCTTGGACAAACACTGGTAGAACAAAGTGCTTGATAGGGCCTTTGTGAGAATATCAGCAACTTGATCAGTGCCCGGAACATGCTTTAACTCAAGTTTCTTCATTTGAACTTTTTCTCGTATGAAGTGACAGTCGACCTCGATATGCTTCGTACGCTCGTGAAACACCGGATTCTTCGCTATGTGTATGGCCGCTTGACTATCACAAAAGAGAACAGCAGATGAAGGAAGTTTTACTCCCAAGTCAGCAAGAAGGCTTTCAAGCCATGTGAGTTCAGAAACAATCGATGTCATAGATCGGTATTCAGCTTCCGCGGAGGATCGAGCGACCACGGCTTGTTTTTTACTTTTCCAAGTAATGAGATGACCTCCAAAGTAAGTACAGAACCCACTGGTCGATCGCCGATCGTCCAGGGAACCAGCGTAATCGGCATCAGAGTAAGCAACCAATGTTGGAGCCGAGGTGGAGGTTTTGTAAACAAGCCCTTGACCCTGAGCTGCCTTAAGGTACCGGAGAATCCGTTCAACAACTTGGAGATGAGAAACCCGGGGAGCATGCATGAACCGACTGACAACCCCAACAGCAAATGATATATCAGGCCTCATGACTGTTAGGTAGATCAACTTTCCGACAAGGCGTCTATAGTACTCTGGGTTCTGGAGAAGCAGATCATTATCAGAGGCATGTGCACAGAGCTTGTGATTTGCCTCCATCGGTGTATTAGCTGGCTTACAACTTGACTGACCAGCATCTTTGAGGAGATCGAGACAGTACTTCCGTTGGGAGAGGACAAGCCCATCCGGTCGTCGTGCGACCTCAAGACCGAGGAAGTAGCGAAGATGCCCTAGGTCTTTGGTCTGAAATACGATGCTCAGATTTCGTTTAACCGCTTGGATCCCCTGTGAGTCATCCCCAGTAAGAAGGATGTCGTCAACATAAACCAACAGAATGACGGTTCCCGTTGCCCGGTGTCGGGTGAAAAGGGAGAAGTCAACAGAGCTCCGAGTGAAACCATCCTGAACCACCTTGTTGAATTTGTCAAACCACGCCCGGGGGGATTGTTTGAGACCATAGATGGACTTCTTTAGAAGACACACATGAGACTCCCCCGTGGCATAAAACCCGGGCGGTTGGCGCATGTAGACGGTTTCGTGAAGATCACCATTCAGAAAGGCATTCTTGATATCGAGCTGATGAAGGGGCTAGTGTCGGTGTACAGCAAAGGAGAGAAGCACACGAACCGTGTTGAGCTTGGCCACCGAAGAGAAAGTTTCCTCATAATCAAGGCCCTGCTGTTGAGTGAAGCCACGGGCCACCAGTCTGGCCTTCAGTCGGGCAATAGTGTCATCCGGAGCATGTTTGATGACAAACACCCATTTACACCCAACCGGGTGCTGACCGGGGGGCAAAGGGACCATGGTCCAGGTCTGGTTGGCCCAAAGGGCCGTCATTTCTTTCTCCATGGCAGCCCGCCAGCCTGGATGTTGACGCGCCTCTTGTACAGAGTTAGGAATAGAAACAGAGGATAATGATTTGGCAAAGTGGCAAAGTGGTGGTGAAAGGCGATGGAGAGAGACGTAATTTGCAAGCGGATGAGCGGTGGAGACTGGAACCGGAGCAGCAGGTGATGGAGCATCAGAGGGCGAAGCCGACTGCAGTGGGGCAACGGGATGAGAAGTGCGACGAGAATAGACCCGAATAACAGGTGGAGTCGGACAGACCGGAGCCGGAGCAGGAGGAGGAGAGGATGAGGAACAGGGAACCGGGATGATAGGACGAACAACGGGCTCTGGAAAGGTAACGACATCCGGAGAAGAAAATAAGGGAAGATCTTCCCGGAAAGTAACGTTCGCAGAGACAGTAACCTTGCGGGTAGTAGGTGAATAGCACATATACCCCTTCTGAGTGTGCGAGTAACCGACAAAGATATGTTTGGCTGCACGGGGATCCAATTTGTCGGTAGAAGGGCCGAGATGGTGAACATAGCAAGTACACCCAAAGATACGAGGAGTAACAGGGAAAGGCGGAGTAGTGGGAAAGAGGAGGCTGAACGGAGTAGCATTCTGAAGAACGGAGGACGGTAGACGGTTGATAAGAAAGCAGGTGGTGGAGAGCGCAAAGTTCCAGTATGGTTTGGGAACCCGCATTTGAAGCATAAGGGACCGAGCCACATCAAGAAGGTGTCGATTCTTGCGCTCGGCTACACCATTCTGTTGCGGAGTATTCACACACGAGGTTTGGTGGATAATGTCGAACTCAGAGCAAAGGGTCGCGAAGTCATGTCCAGTGTATTCTCGCGCATTGTCGGTACGAATAGTGCAAATAGGCGCAGAGAATTGAGTGCGGGTCTCAATAATGAATGCCCGGAAGACGCGGGGAAGCTCAGAACGATCGCGAAGAAGATACAACCACGTCAGGCGCGAATAATCATCAATAAAGGTAACGAAATACCGATAGCCAGAAATACTAGTAATTTTGTACGGACCCCATATATCGGAGTGTACTAAGATAAAAGGAGCGGAGCTCCGAGTACAATGAGAAGGAAAATATGAACGTGGCTGTTTGTCAAAAATACATGTTTCACATTGAAAAACAGGAAGAGATACATCCGGGAGAGCCTTCTGGAGGACAGGTAGAGGAGCATGACCAAGACGTCGATGCCAATCGGACGAGGAGACAGATGCGAGGAGAGTAGGAGAGTCGTCAAGAAGGTAGAGTCCGTTCTGCAGTCGCCCCCTACCAATGATAGTATGCGTCTGCTGATCCTGTATCAGAAAAGAAGAAGAAGTAAAGGTCACTGAGCAATGTAAATCAGAAGTAAGGCGACCAACAGAAAGTAAATTGAAAGGAGAGCCCGGAACATGAAGAGCCGAGCGCAGGTGAAGAGAAGAGGTGGGAGGAATATCAGCACATCCAGAAACAGGGACAGAGGCGTCATTGGCCACAGTAATGTACTTCGGGTGAGGGGAAGACAAGTACTGAGGCGGCCGAACAGAGGTGATGTGGTGAGTGGCACCAGAGTCGAGGATCCATCGCGGGCCAGAGGAAAGGCAGGTGATACCTTCATTGGAGATGGAGGCAGCGGAGGAAACCGAGGCTGGCGGGTGGCTAAGCAGGCCATGAAGATGCTGAAGCTGAAGGCAAACCTCATCGAGGTCAGTACGAGTGAGAGAGGAGTCGGTGGCAGCAGCAGACGCCTGCGGACGAGGTGGGCGACCATGCTTGCGATAGCAAGTGGCTTCAAGATGCCCATCTTTGCCGCAGAACGAGCACTTAGGCCGAGACCGGCCACCGCGCCCACGTCCCCGCAAGTCAGAGCGGCCCCCACGGACAGAAGATGGTAGAGGCAGTAAAGGAGCAGGAACCTGCTGGACAAAAGTTGGAGAAGGAGGTCCCGACACATCCGGAGGCGGGGTGACTTTGAGAAGCATTGAGCACACATCTGAGAAGAACAGGGTAACAGTAGAGGAGAGGATGTGGGCCCGTACACTATAAAGGTGATGGGGTAGCCAAGCCATCATCATGGCTATACCCACAGCCTCTTTTTGAGCACGTTGGGCAACAAGGTCCACAGTAGGAGGCTGATGTTGGATCCATGCCTCGACCAAGGACCGAGCCTGAGCCACACAAAAAGTCAGATCGGTCGCACCACTGCTATCAAGGGCCTGGAGAGCTGTGATAATGTCATACAGATGGTGGAGACTATCTTTGCCGGAGTAAAGGGTATGAAGTTCATCCCACATGCCTTTGGCCGTCTCGTGGTACATAGTCAGGCGATAGGATTCACTATCAAGAGAATTAAGAATCCATGTTTGCACGCGACCATCATTGCGTAACCATTCATCAGTCAGAGTACTGGTAACCACCTGGGTCAAGTGATGAAGAAACACCTTAGATTGCAGGACCCGGCGAACAGAATGTGCCCATTCGACAAAATTCTTCTTGCCGATCAGAGATATAGTAGTAATACGGAGTTCATCCCGTATTTCTGGAATAGAGGTCGGGCGGTCTGCTGGAGGAACCGTCGTGCCAGTAGAATCAGCAGAAGAACCCATGGAAGAGAGGCGGCTAGAAGGGCAGACCGGCAGCAGAGGAGTCTGCGCGACTAGAACAAAGACCGTCCGGTCACGAGGTGGACAGCGGCAGGAGGCCGCGACCAGGGGCGGATAGAGACCAGGCCGCACGGATAGGAGGGGGAAGAAAAGTCCGTGCGACTAGAACGGAGACCGCTCGGTCACGATGTGAAGACACCAGCGGCAGGAGGCCACGACCAGAGGCGGATAGAAGAACCGGCGGACAGAGACCAAACCGCGCGGATAGGAGAAGGAGAAGACCGCGACCTAGATGCGGGAGGGAACAGTCCGCACGGTCAGGCTGAACACAGCAGCGGTCAGAGACGGAGGCCACGAGCGGGCAGAGAGAAGAGACCGCGAGTAAGGAACACTCAAGCGGATAGAAAGAGGTCGCGGCGAGCAACAGGTCGAGGCGAGCAAAGAAAGAACTCGGCGACAAGGTTAAAAGAGACCGCAGACAGCGCGAGAAGGGAGCTGCGACAAGGCAGAAAAAAAGGCAATCAGGAACAGGCCGCAGGAGGTTGCGCCGGATAGCGGGGGAGAGCTGCAGATAGCAAGAAGCCGCGGAATAGGAGACCGCGGCCGATAGCACAAGGGAAATCGCGCGAGAAGAGAGAGCTGTCGGGAGGGGAGAGGCGGGCCCCACAGGAAAGCTATAAGAGGTGGAAGGGGAGGGGTGGAACTACGGAGGGGAGAGGGGAGAAGAGAGGCGAAGCGGACAGGCAAAAGCAGACCGCCAGAGACCGAGCGGGAAGAGCGGGGAGCGGACAGAAAGAGCAGCCCGCAGCTAGCCGTACGCACAGACAAGAGACCCCAGGAAGAGAGGCGGTTAAGCAGAGGGAAGCAGCCCAAGGAGAACCGGTGCCTCTGATACCATGTAGAGAAGTGGAAAAGCAACCTTGTATATATGTTCACTTGTGTAGAATACAAAAAATGAGTACAAATATATAGATGAGAGAAAGAGAGAGCAAGGTCCTATACACAATGTGGGACTAAAGAGGAGAGAGAAATAACAACAAAAAATACTAAATGGGTCTAGTTAAGTGGGCTTCTCTAACAAAAAACATTATTCTTAGATCATAGCATAAGATATACATGTATTCGAACTTGGGAGAGAAAGAGAGGTGGCTACATATGACAAATACTACCATGAATATGATTGTATTGATTCACTCGTCTTTAACAATAATGTTCAACAGATCAAACTCCCCAATGCATGTATGAATTTATGATGGGAATCATAGTTCACGAGTGGGCCGACCCGTATTGAAACCAGTTTTGGTTTACACTCGTAGGAGGTGGGATTAGGATCATCGTATGAATGATCTGAGCCCGTCACCGCGTTCAAAGCATCAACGAGACACTATGCATTTACTTTTTTTGCACACTATTTATATGTTTTATGTGTATGTCGTCACATCCAATCACAGACGTCCGGTGTGTGTCATTGTTTATATATATTGGTTGAGAGTTCATTTTCCGGGTATTGCAGATTAGATAGAAGTTTCAAGTTCCCGCAATCTCTCCACGGTGTTGATTTTGTGGAATCTAGGTGTTGAAGCCTAGATCTTCATCCCCCACCAATTTGGGTTTACGCTCATGGGAGTTGGGGTTAGGATCGTCGTATGAATGACCCAAGCCTGTCGCCGAATTCAAAGCATTAACGAGACACTATGTATTAACTTTTTTTGTACACTATTTATATGTCTGAAGTGTATGTCGTCACGGCCAATCACAGTCATCCGTTGTGTGTCATTGCCTATATATATTGGTTGAGAGTTCATTTTCCAGGAATTGTCGAGTTAGACAGAACATTCAAGTTCCCACAATCTCTCCACGGTGCCAAATCCGTGGAATCTAGGTGTTGAAGCCCAGATCTTCATCCCCCACCAATACAACCCTCGCCAGCCCCTAAAATTTGTTAAATTTACAGTTATTACTTAACTAATTGCTGTCTGTGACTAAACCCATCCCAATTTCCCACTTATTCCTGTAAACCGTATCCTTCCCTTCACCGACACCGCCCCATTCCTCCGTCTTCTCACAGCTTGACCCTATCTCCCAGAACCCTGCCATGACACTCCAACTTCATCCATTTCGCCCTCTTTGTAGGCAGCATCCCCCCGACGACGCAGCCATCAACAGTCAACAAACCACCTTCAACCGCACGCAGCAAGTCTCCGACACTTGGCTTTGGTTCCGGCACCCGTCGAGTGGCCATGGCAGTTGATCCCTAGCCTCCATTTCCGTTTCTAGCACTCAGGGGGCCTCCAACAGCCTTAGAGCGCCCTTTTCGACCGCCAGGTCCTGCCCAGAGCCCAATCAAGTTGCTGCCCTGTTTCAAAACAGTGCTCTGCAGCAGTCCAGTACTTCACCTACACTTCATCCCCGCTGCAGGAAACAGTTATGGAACCTGAAACAATTCAAAAACCTCGCGAATTCTGCTGTGCGAGTCCAGAATCAGTGACATAACCACCTCGGAACTGCTGTCCAAGCCTGAAAACTGCAGCAGAATTCACTATTTGGTCTTGATTGAATGTATAAGTTATAATTTGGAAATTTCTTTACTTAGTGTTGAATATTTTGTTGGAATACATATAATTTGGGATATATATTCATAAAATTTCAGTTAATCTCTTTATTCTATTTGAATGGTGTATTCGGCGAGTGTTTAATCAAAACACTCTAGCTTTAATTGTAACTTGATCTTGTTTATTTACTTAAAAGACTACTCTGGATTGCGCATGTTTGTAAATTGTCTTTATAATTTCAGGATAACTGCAAGTGTATGTTCGACTATTGCATGAGCATCGCATACATCTAGGTCTCCCCGCATCACCACACGTGCATTCAATCAATAGAATTCCATTAGCGCATAATTACCCCCACTACCACCACTTTATCCTATGTCAATGTAGTTCATGCTTTAGCCCCAACAGAACATTCTATGGGATATCTACTTTCAATAAAATAAGCAAAAAAAATCTTAACACGCCAGAGGGTCGCAGGAAAAGAGAAGGGTGAAATGGAGAATGAATAGATACAAAATGTATATTTGTTTGGGTTAGTACGTTTCTTCAATCAAAGAAAAGAAAGGTGAGGACATCTGGAGGATTAACACAGGAATTCCCTATCACTGTTGGCTTACATCAAGGTTCAGCCTTAAGCCCTTATCTCTTTACCCTTATCTTAGATGAGCTCACCAGACATATCCAACAAGCAATACCTTGGTGTCTATTGTTTGCGGATGATATCGTTTTGGTTGATGAGACGCGCGAGGGTGTAAACGCAAAACTTGAATCTTGGCGAGATACTTTAGAAAAGAAGGGTTTTAGGTTGAGCAGGGCAAAGACGGAGTATATAGAGCTTAAATTTAGCAGTACAAGAAGGACAGATGACTTCATTATTAAGTTGGGTGATCAAGATATTTCCCGTAGCGAGTGTTTTGAATATCTTGGATCGATAGTTCAAAAAGACTGAGGTATTGATAAAGATGTCACATAGAATCCCAGCGGGATGGTTGAAGTGGAGAGGCGCGTCAGGGATCTTATGTGATCGTAAAGTACCACTAAAACTTAAGGGCAAGTTTTACCGTACTGCAATTAGACCCGCGATGCTCTATGGTTCTGAGTGTTGAGCAGTGAATTGTGTACATGAGCAAAAAATGGGAGTTGCAGAGATGAGAATGCATAGGTGGATGTGTGGACACACGAAATTGGATACAATTAGGAATGAAAGTATCGGGGATAAGACAGGAGTAGCACCAATTGCAGAGAAGATGCAAGAAGCTCGTCTAAGATGGTTTGGACACGTACAAAGGAGACCATTAGAGGCACCTGTTAGGCATTGCGAGAGTCTAGTCACTAGGCATGTTAAACGAGGGAGGGGTAGACCAATAAAGACTTGGAATGAAACTGTTAAGAAAGACATGATGTACTTAGGCATTAGTAAAATTATGACAAAAGATAGGGCACAATGGCGACAAAGGATTCATATAGCCGACCCCACTATAGTGGGATAAAGGCTTGAATGTTGTTGTTGTTGTTGTACGTTTCTTCAATATCACAATCTTTGAGGATTTAAGCTAGAGTTATTAACCAGAGAAGAAAGCGAATTACAAGAAGCAGTTATCACCATGGACTATGGAGCACAAAGGAGATTTGAACAATGGTTTAATCTTTTGGAGGAACGGGAAGAAGGTTATGGTTCTTTATCTTAATAAGTGCCCTAAGTTTTATACATGTAGATGAGCACTCTAAACTAAAAGATATTTAGCTAAATTAAGCAGTTTAAGGGCGCTCACGAAAAGAAAAACAATTATGATCAATATGCCTTGGCATTCACCCTGCAAAGAAAGGAAATTATGTCACACTTACAAGGTCAATCGAAACATTGCAATCCAAGTATGGTAAAGAGTAAAAAATGAGAGCTTACTAAACAAAAAGCTCCTATGAACTGAAGAACACTACTCATTTTAATTAAATTATAAAGGCCTTGCAACAACACAATGCTCAAGCCTTTATCCCACCATAGTGGGGTCGGCTATATGGATCTTGTGTTTCCATTGCACCCTATCTTTAGTCATAATCTCACTAATGCTTGAGTACATCATGTCTTTCCTTATAGTTTCATTACAAGTCTTTTATGGTCTACTCATCCCCCATTTAACATGCCTAGTGAGCGGCTACACTCTCACAACGACAAACAGATGCCTCTACTGGTCTCATTTGTACGTGTCCGGATCATCTTAATCAAGCTTCTCACATCTTCTCTACAATTGGTGTCACTCCTGTCTTATTCCCGATACATTCATTCCAAATTTTATCCAGTCTAGTAACTAAATTATCACAGCGCCTAACATGTTCCTCTAATGGTCTCTTTTGTACGTGTCTGAACCATCTTAATCCAGCTTCTCGCATCTTCTCTACAATTGTTGCCACTTTTGTCTTATCCCCGATACATTCATTTCAAATTTTATCAAGTCTTGTGTGTCTACACATCCACCTAAGCATTCTCATCTCTACAACTCCCATTTTGTGCTCATGTACACAATTCACTGCCTAACACCCAGAACTATATACCATCGTTGGTCAAGTTGCAGTATGGTAAAACTTGCTTTTAAGTTGTAATGGTACTTTACAATCACATAAGATCCTAGGCGTGCCTTTCCATTTCAACCAACCTGCTTGGATTCTATGTATCACATCTTTATCTACACCTCCATCTTTTTTAACTATCGATCTCAGATATTTAAAACGCTCACTGCAAGAAATATCTTGGTCACCAAATTAGTCATCAGTCTTTCTTGGACTACTAAATTTAAGCTTCATATACTCCGTTTTTGTCCAATTCAACCTAAAACCCAACTTTTCTAAAATGTCTCGCTAAAATTTGAATTTCGCGTGTACACCCTCGAGCTTCTCATCAGCCAAAACAATATCATCCCCAAACAATAAACACCAAGGTATTGCTCGTTAGATATGTCCGGTGAGCTCATCTAAGAAAAGGGTAAAGAGATAAGGCTTAAAGCTGACTCTTGATGTAAGCCAATAGAGATAGGAAATTCTTGTGTTAATCCTTCAGATGTCCTCACACTCGTCACTGAATTCGTATACATATTTTTTGATTACGTCAATGTATGATACATTTACGTCATTTTTTCCAAAACTCTCCATATAATACCTCCTTTGAAACCCTATCATAAGTCTTCTCAAAATCGATAAATAACATATGCAAAACTTTTTTCCCCCGATAGTTGTCAACGAGCCTCCTTAAGAGGTTTATAGCTTCCATGGTCGACCGCCCTGGCATGAATCCAAATTGATTCTCTGATATGCTAGTCTCTCGTATTACTCTTCTCTCTATTACTCGTTCCCAAAATTATAAAGGCTTTACAAACTACAAAAAATTACCAAAAGCTCCTATCAATTGAAGAACACTACTCATTTAGAAAAATTAAAAGGACTTTAAAAGCTACAAAAAAAATTAAATTTTAAATCTTTTAGAAAGGTATAATTCTACTTGGGAGGAATTGACATTTATTTATAAGTAAGAACACGTTTAGGTATAGTTTTAGACTGCGCGATCAAAGGAGACGCGAGATGTGAGACGATGAGTTCCGAAATACCGAGTGGAATAAAGAAGGTAAACTGGTTCAACATAGGGCTCACTTCCAACATCCAAAAGCCTTGTGTCCCAAGGGTTGCTCGTGTACTTGGCCCGCCGAGTGTAAATGGGCCAAGACATTTTATTGTTAGGTCCCTCCGTAATACATGGTCCACTGCCTCTTTGGATACATCAACAGCTTAAGAAAGTGCAATTTAGGCTCCTTCTAGGAGATTGGTGCTAGTAGCTATGGTGGAAAATGGAGCTCAAAATGGAGCTTTTTTTTTTTACTTTTTCAAGCACATATGAACTCTAAAATGGATGTTTACCAAACAAACCAATTTCTCCAAAGACATTTTTATCTCACTGAAATGGAGTTAAAATATCCAAATAAATAGACCCTTAGTTAAGCATTTAGCAATAGTTGACCATAAGCCCTATAGTAAATTTAAAAATTGATTTGAGCATCGTATATACAATAGACCTATAGTAAGCAATATTACTATAATATAACTAGATCACCCAACGTAAAGGTGCTATCAAACTCAATATAGTTATGTGTGAGGTTGGTATCAAACTCAACAGTATTATGTATGTGAAGACTGAAGAGAGCTTAGCTCTTTATGGCAAACACTACTTAGATTAAGTTGGACCTCCAGTGGCTTCTAAAGTTCTATATATTTAATAGGCTTAATGTTCTAAGGCAGCCTTCTTGCTGTCCAAATGTCTGGTTCTCCAAAGAAGAGTATTGATGGTGTACATCATCTATAACTCTATGTTTTAGTCTAGATCTGATCACAACTTTTCAGCCTTCCTTTCCCTCAAATACAATAGAGCCCATCTGTCTAATCTTACAATTCCACCAAACATCTGAGGTAACTTATTTCCATAAAAAATTTTAAAAAAATTCAGTTAGGATTCAAATGCTGCTCAAATCGCTAGAGAGATTAATGCTCAGTTTGGCACGACAATGTCGGTCAGAAACGCGGTGGTTATGAACCGTCGTTCGTGAACGCCCGACCTCACCTAAGAAACTTCATCCACATTTATGTTCAAACTAGTTTTATTTTCTAAGTGGTGGTCGTAACCGTTGTTATGTCAAACATACATTCAATGACCGCGGCTTTTATTGTCCAAACTCACAGGAGCAAAAAACACAGAGCCAAACGGAGCCTAAATTAGAACAAATAATTGAGATTCAGACACTCCTACAATCATAAAGAAAATAAAATGAGAAGAAAGAATTGAGCATACGCAAAGATTTACATTTTCAGTAAAATCTCCGAAGTCCACGGCAAAACCGGTATTATCTATCACTTCTATGTGCAATTCAAAAGGTTGCTCGGCTTGTTGAACAAAAACAACAATTTTTATTTTTAATTAATTTAATTATCATATAAAATCTCTGAATAAAATTACTTATAAAAAACACAACTTTAATTAAGCTGAACAATGATTCACATGAAAATAAACTGACATTGGTGTGGCCAATTTTGTGCAACAATTTTGACCTTTTTACAGTAATTCTAAAAACTTACATAAATTCACAACTGGCCTTTTCACGTCCTAAATTAAATTCAAATTCAAATTGAGAGGAGCAAGAATTTTAGAGATGAGAGGCTTAGGGTGCGTTTGGCTAGCTGTTGCTGATTGTGCTGACGGAAAGCTGCTGAGAAAAGTTGTTTTTTAAAAACAGAGTTTTGTTAAAAAACTGTTTGGGAAAATGAGTTTGCAGCTTACCCATAAGGTTTTGTAATAACTGTTTGGATAAAATGGAGTTTTGGCATGTTTTTTTTAATATTAATATTCTTTTTTGAATTTTAAATACTAAAAGCAGTTTAAAATTACACTACACGAAATAACAAATACAAATCTTTTTTCAGACAACAAATATCAAAATTATGAAAACTCAACGCTGTTCATCGGTTGCTTGTCATATCTTTCCAAGTGAGAAAAAAATTTTATTAGAACCGTTTTAAATTATTGAAAATAGAAATTTCAGAATAAATATTACCTTCTTGCCTCAGAGTTGTTGCTATAGATCGCGCAGTGTTAATCTCGTCTAAAGTTGATGTATCCCACGAATAATGCCTCTCCAATTTGTAAAATCAGGATTATACGTGATGGATGTCTCCGTATAAAATTATGCAAAGCCATTGTCCAGGACAATATGTATCTGTTTCTAAAACAATTTGACAATACGCATATTGCCCATTTTTTCTCCTCACCAAATGGTCAAACTTTAGGGAAGAATATGCTTGATTAAAAATCTAGATGGTACCGTGTATTTGCATATGGTTTTATATACACTTTGTAGTGGATAGTCAGCGTCAATAATACTTTCCTGCATGATCCCCAATTTTAATGAAGAAATATTGAGGAAAAAATAATATATAAATTACTTTCTTCATTACCTTGGGGGGTGTGGAAAGTTGTACTTGGGATGCTTAACAAAATTAAAAATTCGTACATGCGCATCTCTCAACCAGCCATGGCGAGTAAAACAATGTTGAAATCATAACCATTACATTTTGTTGATCTCGCCCAATATATGGTACTTGCTTTTTAACCGGAATACGTGCATAACATGTGTTCCGTCTATGGCAATAATCTTTAAAAAACGATGTAGGATCTTGTAAATTTCTGGTGATAGAGAAAATATCCCCCTTGTGGCATTTTTCTGCGACCGCAATAGGAAAAGACCTTCGCTAAAATATCCTAACAGTCCGGATGAATGTTGAAAACGCTAGTTGCTTTTCTATAGTCTCGTTATGTGATAGAATATATAATGTAATTGCGCCTCTCTACTTGCCGTCCTTCGCGAACCTTGCAATCATAGTTTTGTTCAAAGTTTGCAGTAGATCAAAAAAAAATTGTTTTTGCATTCTGCGCATTATGAAATCATATTCCACCAACTAATTCAGCCAACCATTTATCACCGATTTGTTTTGACTATGCACGGTGTGTTAGAATTGAATAAACCGGTGCTAGCTATCTATATTGTTGAAGTTAAAACTTGATTAGCCACAATTTCTACGTCTCACACTCATCACTAGAATAATCTGAATCCGAATAATCTGAGTACATGAATCCTGTTTCACAAAAAAGTAAATTAATTGTGCTGTAAGGATATGCAAGACATCATAACAATCATAACATAGAAGAAATAATTGTGCTCAATCATTCAAAAAAATTAAAAATCAAACAAAAACAGATTTCACAATTGAACACTGAATAACAAAAAAGAGTTTTAGGAGCACATTAGAACAGTTCCCCCCTGGGACACATTTACCATCATTGGAATAGCAAGAACATTACAAATCCTACTGTGATTTTCTCGGCGGGTGGACTTCACTCTGATCTCCTCCCTGAGGCACATAAAGGTCTCCTTGTGGTTCTTATCCATCAACAACATTGTAAATAAAAAAATCATAATCACAGCATTCAATATGTTTCAATTTTCTTTAAGGTTTGGGCAACAAAAAATAGAAGTTCTTCTTGGCGGCTCGCAGCGATAGATCTCCCTAGTCTTCCACCAAATCAATCAGACAGCTGGTTACTTTGTTTTTCCCCTTCTTCTGAGTTTACGTGATTCAATGCAACAGATGCATCAATTGTCTAATGCTCATGTTGTCACGGGTTTATCATCCTCAGACATAGCTCGCTCATCATTAGACACACGAGTTGGGAAGTAGTGTTCGGGGTAACGCATCCTCCAGTCGACAACTGAACTGAACATCGTTCATTTTTTCCTCGCTTGGGACTATACTCTACCTAAACTTTTTTGCGGCTGGTTCAAAACCCCCCCTCAGCAGTCCCCCCTCCACATAGGTCCCCTGAAGAAGAAGAAGAAGAAGAATTACCACGGGCGGGGAGCGATCGCTGCGAGGGAGTAGCGGAGAAGCGGAATCGGGAGCAGATGGACCACGGGCCGGCGACGGGAGCAGGAGAGGCGATGGGAGCGGAATGGCGCGGGAGCACCAGGGCGACGGGAGAAGGAAGCGCGGAGCGGAGTATCGGGAGGAAGAACGCGGCGGTGGGGCGGAGAAAAAAACAGCGGTGAATCCCTAGCATAAAAGTAGCGAATTGAAAACAACGTTTTGAGCTTATGATTCCAGAACACCGCTTTATCATAACTCTGTTTTTATCCTGCCGCCCGGAGGCAATAAGCTTAGCCAAACGCACCCTTCCCATGAATATTACTCTATCAGTTTCCTTTAGGAATCATGTGCATATCTTTCCAAGTTCCGTGGAAATGAGAGAGCTGATAAAAAACCCTAATGCCTCTCCAATTTGCTTGTCATCTCCTCCTACAATTCAATAATCTCTCCTCTGGTCAAACTTTTCTTCCGGCCACTCTCAATCCATCCCCCTTTCACCTTCATGAACTGTACAATCTATAGCAACATAATGTTGATCTCACAAAGTTATGCAAATAGAAGGAAAAATAGAGAAACATTTTTCACAGGAAACAAACCCCCCTCAATTAACGCCGAGTCACAAAACTTAGCGGACATATTCCTCTCTCTAAACCCTAATCTAGCATTAGCCACAATTACGTACCCGAGAGTACATGAATCCACAATCAACAAGACGAAGGAATCATTCAAATTAAAAATCAAACGACTTGAAGCACGAGCAGATTACTCCAGGAATTTTAATTTGGTGGAGATAAGAAGTAAATAATCACTTCAACGAAGAAGGGTCGTAGGTCTTTGACAACAGCACAAATTTTGAAATACTTGGAGTTGCGGAATCCGTCGTGGTCGAGCTTCCTCTTCTTGTCATCTTGGTTGTTAGCGGCGGAGAAGTCGGTGGTGGCGGTGGCGCCGGTGGCCGAATCCGCTCCAGTGCAATCCGGTAGCAGTAGCAGGAAATGGGCTGAGATGCGAGTGTGCATATCTCAACGCACTCATCTCAAAGCATGCACAAATCGCGGCGCAAAACTGAACTCGGGCGAGATCTCAGCGCAACCGTCTGATGCACTACACTTTACCGTGCAGCGCATTCGCTGCACTGCACCACCCCTGGACTCCATGAGGGTTCGATATAAAACAAAGGCCCATAGGCAAATGCTTAATCGACCCGTTTTAACACGAAAAAAATTGCTATTCGCCGAGGGTATGACACAGAACTTGCAGAAATAAGTAGAAAAAAATTCAATCGGGCTGCATTATTGTTCCACCCAATTTTTTCCCCTCCCTCAAGCCAAAACCTGTTTGTCTTCCCTCCTTGCCAAAATCAGTTCAGTTCACCTTTCCTACCTGCAGATCCAACGGCTGTTGGTGGTTTGTCTTTTAAACAACTTAGCTTTTTCCATTGTTAAATTTGACCTCCAGCATAAGTGAGTGGAACTAGGATTTTGAAGTCGCAACATAAAATCACAATATATAATATGAATATTTTATCATTTCAGTAATATTTTACAAAATTATATTATTTATCAAAACAAAATAATAATAATAAATTTACAGATTAGCATGATATTTTACGTTGACACGTGCTCTGAAAACATGAAATAATTGTTTACGTTATAATTGTATCAGCAAAGCCTTTTTCAATGTAAATCATCAAACAATCCTTCATCAATTCATCCCTCAATCTGTTTTGCAAACAATTATTTATTATCTTCATTGCATAAAATATTTTTTCAACCATAGTTGTTGCAGCTGGCAAGAGACAAGCCACTTCAGCAATCTCTAAACTAGGCGGTAATTATTTTATTTTTTATTTCACTATTTTTTTAAGAAATCCACTGATTCTTTTACTGTCGTGTGATGCAGATCGCATGTCAAAAATGTACATGACAAGTTGTCATTCAACTAACTGCAACTCTATTGGAGTAAAATCATATGGATATAATTCAGTAAGATGAATTGTTTTTTATTTATCACTAACAACAAATTGATCTTTTGAGTCAAGACAGATGACACATAACAAAAATTCTATGTTTACTTCATCGAAATGATTATTTAGCTCATTTAACATCAAATCAAGTACTGCATTAAAAATTTCAATCCTAAAATAATGTAAATTTGTAATCTCAAATGTGTTGTGTTTTGATGTACCTAGTTGAACGAACTTCTCATTCATATTTAAAACTTATATGGCATGTTTACTACAAAAAGTGAATACCTCAAACATAAAAGATTGCAACTCAACTTCATCATTTCTCATCTTTAATAGTATCGATTCTGACAACTTTATAAAATGCATTGCATTGATAATATCTTGATCATTTTTTTGCAACATTTGTGATAACTCGTTGTTTTTTGACAAAAAACTTTTCATCAAATGATTCACGAATGCATATTTAAAAGTCAGTATGACTTGTAATAGTACGCATATCATTCCTTTTTTACTTCCATCCGCCCCATCAACTACGACAATCTGCAGTATATCAACAATAGATAGAAATATATGAATAAAATTTAAAACTCTCATAATGTGAACCTCATCTCGTGTCTCCAACACGTTTGAGCTCTAAAGGTTGATTCAACTCTTGGTCACTTTCCAACTCCCCGCAACCAAGCTCTCTAACAACTCGATCAACTTCCAATCCTCAAAAAGGATCACATCGTTTATAAGAGTCACCAACAACATTCAATACAGTGCTAATAACTGTGAAAAGCTCGACAATATCAGAATTTCCTTCTGCAATAGCTACTAAGCACCAATTATAATTGTGCAAAACAATGAACATAGAAAGTATAATTATTTTCATTCAGAATTAAAGTATTTAGCCCTCTGAACTCATCTTTCATATTGCTAGCACCATCATATTCTTTTTCACATCATTTAGATATACTAAAATCATATTTCATAACTAAATCATCAATAACAAATTTTAAAGATAATAAAGTAGTATCAGCTACACGAACAAAACCAAGAAGACGTTCCATGATCATGTCATTGGAAGTCACATAGCGTAAAACAACAGACATTTGCCCTTTTGTAGAAATATCATAGGATTCATCCATGAAAACTGTAAAGCAATCTTCTCCAATATCACAAATAATTCATTTTGTTGTCTTCGTTGCAATTGTTGATGTTATTTCTTTTAATCTCTGACGATGTACGTTGACAATTTTGAGGAGCATTTTGTAACACAACTGGCTCGTTGTCATTATTATGCAACGCAAAGAAGCCCCAGAGCTCAAGAAAATTGTCTCAATTGATAAACTCTTTAGTCTCATCAAGACCACGAAAGGACAATCCTTGTCGTAAAAGAAATTTAACACAATCAATTGAAGCACATAAACGAGCACGATAATACAAACTTTATTGTTTTCCTATTTAGTAAAAGCAATTTGAATAACTTGTTTTTTATTCATTAAAGCCTTGCACAGTTTTCTAGAAACATTGTGTAGAGTAATGTGAGTTCAAACATGTCTTTTCAATACTATTTTATCTTTCTAATATCTAAATACTTTAGTAGTAAAAGTATACTCATAACCTTTGTGAGAAAATATAACAATGAAAGTAAAATGCTGCATCTTTTTCTTTATTGTATTCTAACCAACTTTTAAATTCGTTAAACCAATTCTTATTAAAATGTTGAGCTTTGTTCCCGATTTCAGATTAAAAATTTTTTCTAAACAAGATTAACAATGACCATTTTGCAAATAATATATTCTTATTGACTTTTGAATATTTGCATTATAGGAAATTTATAGGATGTCTTAAAACCAATTGTGAAGGTAAATCTTCTATTTTGAACTTTTCTATTCGACTTCTTTTACCAGTTAAAACTAACTCCTGAGAATCTATAGAACTTTGACATATTCCTTATTAGAAGAAAAAAAACTCCATTGCACAAGATAAACATACTGCATAAAATGATAAAAAAATTAATGATCAATTTATGTAATCTTCAATGTACTTAACGACTCAAACAATTTAAGCAACCAAGTAATTTAAGCAGGGAATTTTATAATATAGTTAAATCCAAAAGACTAAAAGTCTACAAAAATACTTTCTACTGCACAGTCTGTACTCAAGAAAAGAACTGACTTCTGAATAAATCCTGAGTACAAAGCTTTGGAGACTAATCTTGAAAAATATAGTAAAATAGTCAAATTTAAATGCATATACTCTCCTAATCATTCAACTTCTAATATTAAACATACATTTATAACTTATAAGCCAAACAAAAATTAGAAAACCAAAACAATTGTTATTCACATTGATGAAAAAATTACCAGAACTCTGGAAGATCTAAAATCTATAATCGGAAGACTAGAAAAAATTGTGAGGTAAGAATTGAACTCGAAAGCTCAGAATAAAAAGAAAATCGAAGACTCACGACCATGGCCCAAAAATAAGAAATCGGAGAGGGCTTAAAAAAAGATTATAAAAGAACAAAAGGATTAGAAAATGATTATAAAAGAACAAAAGGATCAGAAAATCCAGATCTGACGCAACTAACATACAAAAATATGAAATCGGAGAAGGAGAAGCTCTGAACTCACGATCAGTCCATCAAGCGAAGCATGAAAGTCGGAAGTCTTACCGACAAAAATTAGAGAAGAAGAAGCTCCTGCGAATATGGGCGGAGTCCGCTGAGGACGAAATGAAGAATTAGAAACCCTCTCGCTGTCTCGCGCCGCGGAGGGGGAGTGTTGAAACCTAAAATCGGTCTCTGTGGAGTTCGGGATCCCCAAAGGGGTGTGACCTCACACTTACTTCCCTCGGCCTAGCACACCAAACCAAAGATTCAAGAATTCATGAATAGAACCGAGTTCTCACCAAGGAGGTCTCACCTCACACCCGGAAGATCTAAGATCACTTCCCCTCCCAAGCCAATACTGAGCTTGGGTATCTTGGAGAATGCTCCAAGCTTGTTAGGAAAAACTCGAGAAAGAAGAAAACAAGAGGATATGTCAATCTGTCCCTCCAAAGGCGCCCCCTCGATTTTATTTATAGTTTTCTAAACTTAGTCAACCAACATCGTAACTTTGTTGTTCAGAAGTACTAAATGTAGTCTGATTGGGTCTGCCAACAACGTACATCATCAAACTATTACAACTGTTGTATGTGATCATCCTTCCCTATATAGTAACTCAGATTGGATTCTTGAAATCCTTCGAAACTGGGGCCAACAAGATTTCATCACATAATGGACTCCTTCCAAGATTGGCGAGCTGTGTTATGACAAGCTTGGCCCAACTCACCCATGTCGTATTTCTTGATAGCTTGCAAAATGCTACACTTCACGAAACCGGATTCCCTGAGAACTTGTCGGTAGATATCACAACTGCGCAAGTCGCTTTAGCTGCTCTTCTATCACAACTTCCTTACTTGGTCACCTATATGGCTCGTCGTCCTCCGAATGAGTGACGTGATGAGGCGAGGTACCTCAGCGCGAGTGAAGAGCACTGCTCGAAGCGTGTTAATCCTTTGAGTGGAGTCAGTAAAGTTTGTCCTTGTCACATACTAGTCCTCCTGCGAGTTTTCGACAACCACCTCCATCTCGCCTTCTTGAACCATGTTGGCTTCTCGCTAACTTTCCTCCTCCGTTTACGATCAATACTCACCCGCACCAAAGTGTTGGAACCTAAAAAAGCAATTCAAAAAAGGTCAGACCTAACAGGTAACCAAATGTTGTTGATCCTGGGTGCCAACTTCACCAAACTTTTTAGCGAGATAGAAAAGAAATGAACTTGTCTACAAACATGACCTGAGTGTCACAGCGTGGAGGTCCCACCATATACCCAGAAGTTGAAAGAGCTTTCCCTCCAAAATCAAATGTTGAGTGAGACACAGCGAAGACACAATTTGAAGAGTAGAAAACTTATGGGGGGTGGGGATTCAAGGTGTCATTCATGATACCCTTGTTGTCCTATTTATAAATAAATGGGGGGGGGGGGGGTCGATACACGAGTAACCTCCCCCGCGAAATACTTGCCTTGCAACTTAAAGGGCCGACTCGCCAACTATGCGACTATGTGCAAGAACTCGCCTATGGCGAATGATCATCACTACTCGTCGTACTCGCCTTCTGGCGATCTTTGGTAAGGTCGCCCCTGATCTTTGACTTTGACCTCTTCTACTTACATGCCCTAAACGGACTTACCCTCGACGAATTTGAGTCTGTACGTATGTAATGGTGCACGTGCACCTTCTATTTCATCATGACCATTCATTTTAAATCGATACCAATTCTTCGAGTAAAAATAATTCTGGCCATTGATTTAAAATAAAAGTTACTAATGTTCTTATTATTTCTTCAGACGAGTACAGTACGTCCACCCGCATAGTGGTGTAATGGTGTGCACGGGAAGAGATACTATTGTGGTTGGGCACTGTCGTGGCCCACGACATGTATTTTATTTTAAAATAAAATAAAATACACAATTACTATTTAAGATAAAATAATGAATAATTAAATTAGAAAAAGTTGTAAAATAAAAAAAAATAAGTAAAATTGGAACTACGCTGACTTTACAAGAGTTCATTTGTCCTCAGTGTAGAATTGTATATAAATATAAACATATGGATATTCATTTATAATCATATGGATATTCATTTGAAAAATACATTCATTTTTCGTGATAGAAAATGCGAGTCACACAAAGGACCAAATACTCTTTCATACTGACGACGATTGTGATCATCTTCCACAAGGATCTTGAGATTATCCATAGAACAAGAGAAATCTCCTCACACAATGACCAGATTAGCACAATAATCAACAAATCTTCCACTTGACTACTAACCAAGCAAGCAAGCAAGCCCCAAGGTACCCACATTAAAAAGCCATTCATTGAATGAATTTTTATTTATTTTAATCAAGAATCTCTAAATTGATGGGACTCTTTTTTTCGACTTATAACCACGTTACCTCCATTTAATAAATCAAGATCAAGACTTCGTTTGGGAGGACTTATTTTAATCGGTCAAGTGGTTACGATCATATGAATCAGATTATATTTAAGATCCGGTTCATGCGATCGTAACCACTTGACCGGTGAAAATAAGTCATCCCAAAAAGAGTCTAAAAGACTAATTGACACTTTGTACATTTGGAATATCTTGCTTTTGACATATTGCATTCAGAATTTTTAAATCTAGCACATTGCACTCTTCAATTACCTTAGCGTTTTGTTGAATTTTGAGATATAATTTTCACATTAAACTCTCCAAATATCTACACATTCCATTTTCAATACAATTTTTTGAATTTATGCAATATTTGATCATGAAAATTAAACAAATTTTAATAGAAACCCATTCAAAATCCAATCTAAGAGGTAAAATAGAAATTTTAAGGTATTTTAAAAAATGATCGTGTCAAATTTAAAAATTCAAAATACAATCCACTAAAAATATGATATTCAAATTCATGGAATCAAAATATCAATTATCCAGATTAAAAAAAAAGAAGGAAACTCCCGTAATTTTAAGATTTTGAAGAGTTGATTTTAATGATTTCGTCCTTTATTTATTAAACCGATACTCCCTGAACCCCATCTCCCCAATTCTTTCCCGGGCAAAGCTTTGTGTCGCCCGCACAACGAAATGAGAAAGCGGCGGGTCGCCCAGGTCTCCAGCGAGGACGACGAGCCTTCGCCGCCGGGAGATGATCGGCTTTGGAGGAAGAAGCGCCGTCTCCGGCATGTTGAGGACGAGGAGGATGCCGAGAGGAGTAGAAAGCGTCACGAGACGAACGGTGGAGCCTCTCACAATGGAGTCGGGGAGGTGGAGAGCGAGGAGGATGTGGATGAGGAGGATTCAAAGGCGGAGCCGCTTGGAGAAGTTCTGTCGAGCACGGGGAAGGGGAAGAAGAAGAAAAACCATTATGAATCGTTCGAACTCGAGGGAAATGTGTTCGAGCTTGTAAGATTTCGGTCATCCCTACTTTATTTCTTTGAACTGCAAAGTGCTATGTAAGCCTGTGTTTGCGAAGTTTTTTTTTTTTTTTGATTTTTTTTCTTTTAGTCCGAAAATTGCGGGGACGATATTGGAAATGACGGTTGCATGGTTTCGCCTGCAGGAGGATTCAGTTTTGTTGACTCCCGAGGATTTGAAACAGAAACCTTATGTTGCTATAATTAAGGTGAGTGATTGATTTAGTCATTTGAATATTTGAATTGTTCTGTTCCTCCCGCGTCTCCTGAATTCTAGGTTAGTGATAAGCGAAAAGGGAAGTGTGTTTGGAGATTGATATCTTGTTGATTATTGACTGTTGCTACCACATTATCCCAAAAACTCCGATGTGCGCGGACACCGAAGAAGCACAAAGCACCCGAACTTCCACTTGATGAAGCAAATATGAAAAAATGAAATCACGTAAGGATCGTCGTGAGAGTGAAAAAAATCAGAAGATTGACAAAAAGTTTTTCAATGTGTGTCAGTAAACGAATTAGAAAATTCTCCTAAATAGGAGTCTTGAAAACTGCAAAAAATTAAACACGTAATACATCTCAACGGTTATAATTAGAAACTTTAATAGTGCAGGTGAACGTTGGAGTTCCAACGTAAAGGAGTAATGGCGAGGAAACCGCGTAACGTAAATTAACGGACAAGTCGACCTAACTTGCGTTGACTTCTTATAGATGCTCGTCGAGATCATGTTGACGTATTTAAAAAAACGAGAAATCGACGCATGCGTCGATTTCTATTTGATGCATGTCGACGCGGGAGATGTGCGTCGAGTTCAATTCAACGCAGCACGGCGAAGTCGATGCATGTCGACGCAGAAGAAATGTGTGTCGAGTTTGATTCGACGCAACACGACAAAGTCGACGCATGCGTCTAGATCAATTCGACGCATGCCAACGCAACTCTGAATTTTTAGGATTAAAAGAGAGTCAAACTATTTTGAACAAAAAATACAATTCAATTCAATTATTCCCCAAATCCCAAATCTGAAATCCGGATCCAGTCAGATGCGGTGCACGTGCGTGCGTGGTCCTTGGTTTCTCCTATGTTCTTTTGAACAAATAAGAAAGAGTGAATTCATTTATATACACACACTCACATGAGTGGTGTTAAGCAATATGAGACAAAAAATTCACTCTTTCATCATGAAAGGTTTCCCTCCAAAAAAATGGATTCCCTCCATTTTGATTTTTGAGCTTTTCCATCATAATATGAGGAGTCCAAACACTAAACTCCACTTGACTTCAATAAAACATTTAATTTATAATGTTTTATACATTAAATTTCTAACACGCCCGACCTCACCTAAGGAACTTCATTCTCTTTTATGTTCAAAACTAGCTTTCTTTTCTTGGTGGCAACAAAAACGTCGTTCTAAACGGAGCCTTAGGCTTCGTTTTCTTGGTGATGAACCATCTTTTGTGAACGCTCGACCTCACCTAGGAAACTTCATTTTCTTTTATGTTCAAAATTAGCGTTCTTTTCTTGGTGGCAGCAAAAATGCCGTTCCAAACGTAGTCTTAGGCTTCGTTTTCTTGGTTATGAACCATCTTCGCCCGACATCACCTAAGAAACTTCATTCTTTTATGTTCAAAACTAGCTTTTTTTTCTTGGTGGCGGCAAAAAACGCCGTTCCAAACGGAGCTATATGCTGCGTTTGGTGTGGCTTATTTGCTTCGGTTAGTTTGATCAAAAATGACATTATCATAGAATGTATGTTTTGCAAGACAATGGTTATGACCACTACCAAGAAAATATACTAGTTTTGAGCATAAAATGCATGAATTTTTTTAGATGAGGTTGGGCGTTCACGAGCGACGCTTCATGACCACCGCATTCACAACCGCCACCACTGCGTCAAGCAAAGCCTTAGGCTCTATTTGTTTGGGCGTTTTGCTGCTCCGTTTTGGGCAAACGCCGCCGGAAGGAGGGTAAACAAATGAACCTCCGGCGGCGTTTGCTCCGTTTCCACCCGCCCACCTTGAGAAATGCCCCAAAAAGCTCCGTTTGGAGCAGCCACCCCCCCCTCCGGTTCGAACACTCCGTTTCCACCCGCCGGATCGACCCGCCACCGCCGAACCAAATGAAGCCTTAGTTTTATTGCGACTTTCCAATATTCATGCTGTGTGATATATTTAAGACTTTGCACTAGCAATCATATGAAGATAAACCAATGAAGGATTTGTGTAGGAGGTTGTTTACTGCTGGAGAATTCACAGTACTACTGGTATATGTACTTATTTTTCATTGTTTTCTTGTTTAAATATTATATTTACTAGATTGTTCCATGTTATATTTTTATTCATGACTTTATTGAACCAGGACATTACTGAAGATGTTGATGGGAATTTGATGGTTACTGGTCAATGGTTTTATAGGCCTGAGGAAGCTGAGAAAAAAGGTGGGGGGAATTGGCAGCCCAGAGATACAAGAGAACTCTTTTACAGCTTCCATCGAGATGATGTCCCGGCCGAATCAGTTATGCACAAGTGTGTTGTACATTTTGTTCCACCTCACAAAAAGTTACCAATTCGCTCCGAGCACCCAGGGTTTATTGTACAGAAAGTATATGATGCTGTAGAGAAAAAACTTTGGAAATTAACAGATAAAGATTATGAAGACGGAAAACAACATGAAATAGATCTTCTTGTTCAAAAAACTAGGGAACGACTAGGGGAGCTTCCAGATCTTGAGCTTGAAGAATCTACTTGTGATCAACATGATCAGCCAAATCTGACTACTCCATCTGGTCAGATACCCAGTAAATGGAATCTCCGGAGGAAAAATTTAGCTTCTATTGATGCACAAAGAGGTGACATTGCAAGTTCTAAGTTTGACACTACAACAAAAGCAGAGACACCTGGCAGTTGTACCGGTGACCTTTCAGAATATGATGCGATCTTGAAAAAGTTTAATGCTTTAACTAGAGATTTGCACCGGGATAAATGGCTGAAGAAACTCTTGCAAGCAATTCAGACATCATGCAAAGACTTTACTCCCCCTTCTGATCAAAATGCAGCCGGCAACATCGATGCACTCTCAAATGTAAGTAGTACATGTTTTAATCCTACGTAAGGAACACATGGTATGAGTATTTGTCTATGATGATAAATTATGCTTATCAACTTCATAGTAATTGTTGGATTTTGACGTCTTTTTACTTCTGGAGCCCTAAAGTTTGTGTTAACAGTCACATAATAGAATTGATTAGGAGAGCAGGAAAATCCATTACCATTTGTTTAGTCCTTTCACCATATTTGATGTTGTATACCGGAAGATCTTCAATTGTTTTATACACTATGAAGCACGAGTACGGTTACAGGTAACGAAGATGATACATGCTCGACACGATAAAATTCGAAAGTAGGAATAAGGGTATGATGCGGTACAACGTAATTAAAATAAATATGTGTATATACACACACATTAATTCTTTAAAAATTATATAATGATATCAACATAAACAAGCACTGTTAAATTAAATTCAAAATGTTTACAACTTTAATCGTAAGAAAAATCTTAAACCCGAATCCCATTTTTTGCTTTCTATAAAAACAAATACCGCTAGTTGCTTTCTATAAAATGTTTATAACTTCGATTTCTATGAGACATGCACTCCTGTTTACTCTTATTTTATTACAATATGTAGAATGACTCGTCGAGTCCAGACATTTCCGTTGAATACCGGGTACATACTAGTACTGGAAACGTACTCAAGCTCAGAGTAAAAATTTGTGCTTTATAGGTGGTAAATGTTTTTTATGTCAATTTTTTTTGCTTTATCATTTTATATACATTTCGATGTTAGTGACTAATCAATGCTTTTGAGATGTTGAATGTTCAATAATTGCGTATGTTCTTAAATTCCGTCTATGCATGATGAATATGTCTATGTACTTGTCAGTGTAACAAGATGAATATTCATGGCATTTTATACTGAATGAAATTTTATACTCGATCACTTTACTAGTTCTTGAGATCAAATTGTCAATTCGAAGGGTATCTTGATGTGTTTCCCTTGCAGAATAATACCCATGGATTGATGTTTTTGACCTCCAGATTTAGTCTTCGGCATTGGGGTCAACTAGGCTAGAATTGTATCAGGGTGTGCAATTGTTTGCTGGACAGAGGTGGCGGTACCAACGAGTTGTAAGTGGTTCGTCAGGGATAGAGCGTTTAGGTTGCACCTGGATAATTGCAGCAAGGCTTACTATGACTGAGAGAGAGAGAGATGAGGAGATAAAATTTTCAGAGAATTGACATTGAATTTCATTGCAGGAATCAAACATTTAAATTGACAAATTCAACTTGAATCTCAGTCTAGAATACCTAAAATATCTAGCAAGAATAAAATAACAAATTCCTACATCAACACAGAAAGAGAGGATGGCTGTTTTGACCGTAAACTAATCATTGCATGGCAAATTAAATCAAATTATCACTATTTAAACAGCTGACTGACCCTATCCTGGTCATTGGATTGATTTGCCAGGCTTATTGGGATTGATCTTGTTGCATTCTGCAACTCAGATTTCCTGCCTCCTGATGGGGAACATCATTCTTTTGACACAGGATCCATCTTCATTGTTGATCTCTATCGACTTGATTTCAATCTCAACTTTAGGGATTATGAATCATCCCCATTTTCATATTTAGATCAAATTGTTAAAATCTCAACCATCATAATCTTTTTAATTTCTTTGCGATTTAATACTTAAATTATAATCATGAAGGATTTGATTAATGATTCACTTCCTCTTATATTCAGATTAAAAAGGGACACATGATAAGGGGATGTATGATAGTAATTCTGTTATAGAGAGAAAGTAATTGCAGGAATGTACATAGAGAGAAATTAAAGATGGAATGAGTAGAATCTGAAACAGGAGAGGCGGTTAGGACGAACACTGTAATACTTCTAGTGAATATGAAAAGTATTTGTCATGATAAACTCTAACTTCGTTTAACAAGATGAAAATAAGAAATCCCATCATTACATATCATAAATTCTCGAAGTGAAAATTTCTGGTGATGGCGGTTCGAGGAAGAATAACAAAGGAAAAAAGTTAAAAAGATCCTACAATTTGATGATCTAAGATTTGTACCACTTTTACAAAAAACTAAAGAATGAAATCTCGGTGTAGAACTTCTTTTGTATACTAAATTTATGAGAAGCACGGCAATTACCGATTTGATAGGGTACTTGCAAGAGAAATTGGTTGCATTAACCTTGTAAAGAGCAAATAGAGGTCAAAAATAGGTAAAGTGCCTCGATAAGGGAGATAAAAGATAGCTTCACAAGATATGTTAGATCTCCAAAAGGAAGATGGAACAAGTTAGACACAAAATTTAAGGCTCCAAAAGTTACCCAGATTCCTCAGAAAAATCTGATTCAATTATCCATGAAAACTTATCAGTACATTCTATTCATTAGTAGTTAAAGTGTCCTACTGTCCTGCATACAAAATAACTACTTTAAAATTTACAACTTATAATAAAATGTGTGGCATCAAGTTAGTTGTATTGGATAAGCAAAGTATGATATGACAAGAAACGTGTAGCTAAAAATGTTGATTATTATGGTGCAGAACAGGCCCAGACTTTGTGAATATATAAATGAGCCAATTTGTTAGACTCATGATCATCATTAACATTATTTAAACTCTAATTTTTTCTTTTCATTTGTTTGCTTGGATTGTTCCAAGGATTGTTATACCTATTCTTCTATGGATGTTGTTACCTTAGGCGATACTTCCTATGCGTGTGTTTGCGTGCCTCAAATATTCCAATAGTGATGTGTATTATAATTTAGTAATATTTAATATGTTCACTAATTTTTGGTGAAGTACCTGTTATATATTAATCAGAAATACCTTCCTGTTGTTGTTATGATTGTTTTTGTTTTCCGAAAGTGTTCACATTCAGTTCTTCTCTCCAGGCTTCTGAAAAAATTCACTGGCCAGATGCAGCTGTCTCTGCAATTACTTCACTGGAGAAGGCTTCACATGAACTTCTCGGTTCTGATTTCCAGAAATACAATCAAAAAATGAGGCAACTAGCATATAATCTCAAGGTAGATAACTTATTTCTTTTTTATAGTATGATTTTAGAGTAGTTTTAATCTTGCTATGCATATTGACAATTACTGCAATTAATTACATGCAGCTATTTGGGCAATATGACCTTAGGAAAATTTACTGTTTAATCATTTTAAATCAGAACGTTTTCATGTCTTCTCTCATCTAGGTTAGCTTGGTCTATTCACAGTGCTTTATTCCAGCTTTGTGCTTATCCCAGGACCTTACATGCCTTCTGATACGGGCTATATTATGCGCTATAATCTTCTTATAACATTTAGGATTATTTGATTCTCGAAATTTGAATGAAAGTGATGCAGGGGTAGGCTGACAATAACTCAATAACTATGATGCAACCTAAATGCAGTGCAAATGAAATGTAGGTGCAAACTGTCCGGTTCAAGATCTATTCAACAACAATTAAAATTTAATAAGCTTTAAATCAATTTGCACAATCGGATAACGAGCTATGACGATTAAAGATTAATTACGATTTCCACCAATATGAGGCGCGAATATCATTCAAATGCACAGAATAAGTCCCGCAAATTAAACTACAAATAATAATAACAAAGCGCATAAGAGAATTTCAGATCCCATGACAACAGTGTGACTCCAAAGCATTCAACATAAGAGAAATCAATAACATTCATACTTAGAGTTACTCATGCTCGTGACGGTGTGATTAGGGAATGAAATCTGACGGCGGTATCGTCCTTGGGTCGATGAGTGGCTCCACGTGTCGGCTGTAGTGGTTGGAAGGTAGATAAGGGGGTTGCGGTGAAGAGGAGGGCTGCGGGTAGAGGGAGAAAGAGGGCTAGGGATGCCGGTTGGTCAACCGGGGTTGGGGTAAGAGTGATCTTTCGTTCCTTATCAAAGAATACACACGTGTTGGAGCGGCCATAACATGTGGCATCACGATCGTATAACCAGGGTCGACCCAGAAGAACTTGTGGTGGCTCGATCCAATGCATGGGCTGAGTTTAGAGTTTCTGCAATCAACAGGTCGATCCTCGGTGGAGTTCGAGCGGCTTCTCCGTCGTGCGCATTATCTTTTAATGATGTGATATATAAGAGTAGAATCACATGGGGTGAATATTTGCTACTTATATTTGTGATGAGGAATTTAATGTTGACTGACCTTTTGATAGTTTATGCATAAATTCATCATTTTAGAATTAGCTGCCCTTATCATTTAAGGAAGCATATTTTAATACATTTAAGGAACCTTTAGAAGAGCATTGAGCATCTTTAATACTTGTTGCTTGGATATTTATGATCTTGTTTTGCCTTGTGTAATGGTTGTGCTCTGTACCAAAGCCTGCTGATCAAATAACAAAAGTTGTAATATTTCTCCATGCCAATGCCTGCTGAGCAAATAGCAAAAGCAGTAATATTGATATTTTTTGTTTAACCTTCGTACCAAGTTTTCTATAGATTACGGTGCATGCAACAATACTAACACTCTCTTTATGTTAGGCATGTTATACAGTTCATACCCAATTTGCTAATTAAGCTACAAAAATTATTTTCACTTAAGCCTTTAGTAAGAAAGTCGGCAACTTGTCCTTCTGATGGAATGAATGGAGCACAAATGAACCCCTTCACAATATTCTCTTTGATAAAATGTCTTTCCACTTAAACATTCTTTGTACGGTCTTGTTGGACAGGATTATGAGTAATATTGATAGTTGTCTTGTGTCACAATATTAGTTTATCACATTGTCTTCAAGAACTTTGATATTTAATAGTCATGTGCGAAGTCATATTTCTTCACATATTTCATGATCCATAACTCTAAACTCGGCCTATGCATTGGATCGAGCCACATCAAGTTTCTTCTTGATTCTCCACATGACAAGGATTCTCCAAACAAATGAGCAGTACCTGACATAGATTGTCTATCATCAACCGTTCCAACCCAGTCAACATTAGTATAGAGCTCAATCTTCAACTTGACATTGTTAGTAAATAAGATACCCTTTCTTGTCTACATCTTGAGATAATGCATGATTCTATATATAACATTCAAGTGTTTAGTTCTCGGTGAGTGCATATATCGATTGACCACTCCCATGACATATACCACATTTGGACGAGTATGAGATATATAAATGTTAAAAGTTTAATTTCATGAATAATATATCGTTACAATAGGTCCCGTTCTAATATATGAGTGAGGGGTAATAATGAGAAATACACAAATTAGAAAAATACATGGAATAATAAAATACACAATGCTAACACCCCCTCAAGTTGGACGTATAATGTTGATCGTGCCTATCTTGATAATGATTCTTCTAAATGCACACATACTCAATTTTTTCATAAGGATGTTTGCCCGTCATTGTTCAGATGGTACAAACATAGTATATACAATTCCTCTCACTATGTTTTCTGTAATGAAGTATCTACCAACCTCGATGTGTTTGGTGCGATCATACTTGTTGGATATTGCATTATTAACTATAATATTTGTATTGATTACGTCATATTTGTATCCTAAATAAATCGATTCCTATTTAGGTATCATGGGAGCACACAGATCAATTACGTGTCATATCGTTGTAATAGTATAAATACCCCTATGTGGATGAATAAAATCAATTAACTTTTCTCCTCCAACATGGTATCAGAGCCTTAGGGCTCAAACCCCTTTCCACCTCTCCCGCTTTCCGCTCCCGTGCGTTTTTCCTTTCTCCCGCACGACACCCCACCCGCAACTCCGCACGCAACTCCGCCGAACGCTGAACGCCGCAAATCCACCCGCAACTCCGCCCTCCGCCCACAACTCCGCCGAACGCCGCGCCTCCCGCGCTG
Organism: Platanthera zijinensis; assembly: GCA_039513925.1. Classification (NCBI taxonomy): domain Eukaryota; kingdom Viridiplantae; phylum Streptophyta; class Magnoliopsida; order Asparagales; family Orchidaceae; genus Platanthera; species Platanthera zijinensis. The sequence goes on from CM077078.1 coordinate 37,144,462, forward strand.
AACGCGTCCCGCAACTCCGCACGAACATCCCGCCGCTCCGTTCGCTGTACGCACGCCGCGCCTCCCGCGCCAGCGACGGTCGAGCATCGGCCCTCTTCCAGCGGCCCTCGGCCATCGCCAGCACCTCCGACCCCTGTCCTGCATCATCCCCTTGATACCGCACATGCAGTGTTCCACCATTTTCCGGCTCCTTCCTCTTTCTATGAGGCCGACCTAGTTTTTATCTAGACCGCTCTTTGCTCTCCCGGGGGATCTTGATTTGTATTCTTGATCACCATGGCCGGGACCGATGGCTCCCTTACCGAATCTTCCACCACCAGTACCCCCCAACTACAGTGACGTCCAGCGGCTTCCCTCGCCCGGGACATGACCACAACACGCCTCAACACACGACGATTCGTCTGGATGACACCAACTATCTCCCGTGGTCTCGGGCTGTTACACTTGCTTTGAAGAGCAGGAGGCTGTTTGGATATGTCATGGGCACTACGCCCATACCTCGTTCAGATTCCCCAGATTGGGTGCAATGGGAATCAGAGAACTCCCTCGTCATGTCCTGGCTGACTAACTTCATGGTCGAATCCATCGCTCACAACTATCTCTTTTTGGATACGGCTGCGGACATTTGGCGAAGGGCAGAACCTACCTACTCCTGTCGCGGCAACGCGGCCCAGATCTTTCAGTTACGATGAAAGATCTTCCTTCTCCGCCAAGGAGATCGCCCTCCGTCTGCCTACTACCTCGAGTTCACCCAGCTATATCATGAGTACGATCACTTCGACTCCATCACTTTGGCGTCGCCTGAGGATTAGCTCCTTGTTCGCGCACGGGAAGATCGCATCCGAGTTTTCGAGTTCCTTCATGGGCTACATTGGGATTTTGACCAAATCAGTGTGCAGATACTTGGCTGCTCACCCTTACCCTCTCTTCCAGAGGTTTTCAGTCTCGTTCAGCAGGAATTTGATCGGAGGCAAACTTGGACTCCCGAGCCTCCTCTAGATGGTTGGGCCTTGGCGGCCCAGGTTGGACTACGAGCGGCTCGTTATTCTCGGCCGAAGTCAACTGACAATGATCACCTGCTCTGTGACTATTGCGGGAAGAACCGTCATACCCGGGAGACTTGCTTTCGGCTTCATGGGTTCCCTACACCCCGTGGTGGCTCTTCCTCTCATGGCGGTCGCGGTCCCAGTCGCACTTCGGGTCGCTCTACCCAGCCTCGCTCCGCGCACCTGTCTGATGTTTTCGACGAGCCACAGCTTCCGCCAACTCCGTCAGCCCCCACATTTACTCTGATGCCTGATGAGGTTCTTGTTTTCCGTCGCCTGATGCAGGGTCCATCACCAGAGCCACATGCCTCTTCATCCTCATATGCCCATCAGGGGCCTTCCGGTGCTCATGCTGCCTCCACCCGTCCCTCTACTCACTGGATCATTGATTCTGGAGCAACGGACCATATGACTGGCTCCTCCTCAGGTTTTGTGTCCTACCTTCCGTTGTCTGGTCGGGACAAAGTGAGCATCGCAGATGGTTCCCTCTCTCCCATTGCCGGAAAGGGCTCCATCCCATGCTCCTCCCTAACTCTTTCCTCTGTTCATGTTCCGAATTTTACCCGAAATCTTCTTTCTATTAGTCATATAACCAATTCTATGCACTGCTCAGTAACTTTCTTTCCTTCTTCATGCATTTTTCAGGACCTGAAAACGGGAACGGTGATTGGAACTGGTAGTCTGGTGGACGGGCTCTATGTGTTCGATTCTTCCGCCCCGGTCTCTCCTCCCCGAGCTCTCCATGTGGATCGGACAGCTACTTTGGAGTCCTGACACTGCCGGCTAGGACATCCGTCTACCCATTCTATGAAACGTTTATTTCCTAATTTCTCGTCTGTATTAGTTGATAAATTTCGCTGCGATGCATGTGATCGTGGTAAAAATCATCGTACCTCTTTTAATCATATTTCTTCTCCAAGTACTGCTCCTTTCCATTTGATACATAGTGATGTTTGGGGCCCTTGCCGGGTTGCATCTATTTCGGGTTGTTTTTGATTTGTAACTTTTATCAACTGTTTTTCACGTACTACCTGGGTTTATGAAAGCAAAAAATGAAGTCTTTCCCCTGTTCCAGTGGTTCTACAACATGGTCTCTACCCAGTTTTCGACCCCCATCAAAATTCTCTGCACCGATAATGGCCGTGAATTCATTGATTCCACTTTCGAGTAGTACCTCGCCGATCGTGGGATTATCCATCAGACATCCTGCGCCTACTCCCCTGCTCAAAATGGGGTGGCTGAGCGAAAAAACCGCCACCTATTGGAAGTCGCTCGGTGCCTCCTCTTCCACATGCACCTCCCTAAATACTACTGGGGGATGCTGTTTTCACCGCAGCTTACCTTATAAACCGTATGTCACCCGTGTCCTCGGTTTCAAAACTCCCCTCACCATACTTGGGGTGCCACCTACCACTCTCCAACCACGTGTTTTTGGGTGTGTTTGTTTCGTCCATATCCACCACCGCCCAAAACTTGATGCTCGTGCGCACAAGTGCGTATTCATTGGCTACTCTCCTACTCAGAAGGGATATAAATGTTTTGACCCAGTCAACAAGAAGATTTACGTTATCATGGACGTTACCTTCCGGGAATCTGAAAGCTACTATGGGTCCTCACTTCAGGAGGGGTCTCTTCCCACAACGGAAGTGAGTACCTTACCTTACTCTAACACCCCTCTACCTATTCCTCTGGTATATCATCCCTCTCAGTCTACACCTCCTACTCCTTGCACCCCTCCTGTCAAGGCCCCTGTACTTCTGCAGGTTTACTCTCGTCGACCCAAGGGATCGAACACGCGGCCCGCCATCTGGATATCAGACCGCCCACCTGACCCGTCGTCAGGATCCATCATCCCTACGGAAGGTACCTTCACTCGACATCCATTATCTCAGTTTGTTTCTTACTCATCCCTAACAGCTTCCCATGGACCATTTGTTTCCTCTTTGTCCTCTGTCTCTATCCCCACTTCATGGCAGGATGCCCTTTCCGACGACAGGTGGAGGTTAGCAATGCTCGAAGAAATGAGTGCCCTGGAAAAAAACGGCACATGAGACCTGGTACAACTGCCACCAGGTAAAAAGACTGTTGGATGCAAGTGGGTATTCACCGTCAAACAGAACCCCTCGGGCATTGTGGAAAGATACATGGCACGACTCGTGGCAAGAGGCTATACTCAGACAAAGGGCATAGACTACCAGGAGACCTTTGCTCTTGTTGCAAAAATGAATTTGATCAGAATCCTCATATCTTGTGCTGCCTGCAAGGATTGACAACTCTGCCAATTGGATGTGAAGAATGCTTATCTTCATTGCGACCTGGAAGAAGAGATCTACATGGCTCTCCCTCCGGGACTCACCCCTAGTGGATCAAAAGGAAAAGTGTGCAGATTACGGAGGTCACTCTATGGCCTGAAACAATCAGCCAGGGACTGGTTTGGAAGATTCCACAAAGCCATGCACAGGTTTGGGTACCGTCAGAGCAATGCCGACCACACCCTCTTTATCAGAATCAACAAGGGGAAGTTAACTGCCCTGATTGTCTACGTGGATGATATCATAATCACTGGGGATGACAAGGAGGAGATTCAGGCACTGAAGGAGAAGTTGCAAAAGAATTTGAAGTGAAAGATTTGGGAAATCTCAAATACTTTCTCGGCATTGAAGTTGCAAGATCAAAGCATGACATTTTCCTATCACAAAGGAAGTATGTACTCAACCTCCTTGAAGCCACTGGTATGAGCGGGTGTCGACCTGCCGACACCCCAATCGAAGCCAATCACAAGCTAGGCAGAGAAGATGGCGATGTGATTGAAGACATCCCCAGTTACCAAAGGCTGGTAAGGAAGTTAATCTACCTATCTCACACTCATCCAGATATCTCTTATGCTGTGAGAGTTCTCAGCCAGTTTATGCACTCTCCAAAGGCCCGTCATATTGATGCCGCACATCGTGTCCTCCGATACCTCAAGTCCTCTCCAGGGAAGGGCATCCTGTTCTCACCAAATAAAGAGTTGACTATTGAAGTTTACACTGACGCAGACTGGGCTGGATCGCCCACCGATAGACGCTCCACAACCGAATATTGTTCCATGATTGATGGGAATTTGGTCAGCTGGCGAAGCAAGAAGCAACATGTTGTTGCTAGATCCAGTGCTGAGGCCGAGTTTAGAGCGATCACACATGACATTTGTGAAGGATTATGGGTCTCCACTATCCTGAAGGAACTTGGGCTTAAAGGAAGTGAGCCTATCAGATTGTACTGTGATAATAAGACTGCAATCTCCATTGCCCACAATCCGGTGCAACATGATCGTACGAAACACATTGAGATTGACAGACATTTCATCAAGGAGAATATCGACCGAGGAACTGTTGTTATTCCATTCGTACCGTCTGACCAACAGTTGGGGTCTAAGTTCCAGTATGTTTGCAGATCTTATTAACAAGTTCAACATGACTGACATCACACGCCCAACTTGAGAGAGGGGTGTTGGATATTGCATTATTAACTATAATATTTGTATTGATTACGTCATATTTGTATCCTAAATAGATCGATTCCTATTTAGGTATCATGGGAGCACACAGATCAATGACGTGTCATATCGTTGTAATAGTATAAATACCCCTATGTGGATGAATAAAATCAATTAACTTTTCTCCTCCAACAATACTGAACAGGGTTATGCCCAATGCTAAGCTGCCTTGTTATCACAATATAGTCTGATTCATTCATTTTTGTCAAGACCAAGTTCTCTCATGATAGCTTGAATCCATGTGTCATGGTGATAGGGTTTTGCAAAGAAGAAGAGAGATCTAGGGGAGATTTAGAGAGGAGAAGAAGGATTAGGGTTAGGAAGAGGGAAAGAGAAGATACCTTGAGAATACTAGTCCATGCTCAATCAAGAGGGAGCCCCGGGTTTATTAATACCTTGGGCTCAAGGGGGCCGGCCGGCCCCCCACTTGGGGACTGAACCGGGTCGGTTCAGTCCCCCCTTGGCTCCTTTCATTGGTTGGGGGTTGAACCGGATGGTTCAGCCCCGTTGTTTGACCTCCGTTCTTTTGGTCGCCGAGAGTACGTCTGCCCTTGAAACTGTAGCGGATGCGGCGGCATAACATTCCCTCCCCCTTCAAGCGCCAACTTGTCCTCAAGTGGGAAATCCGGAAATGTCTCGCGAAACTCCAAGAAGTCAACCCAAGAATTGTGTTCGGCGGTCATGTGCGCCCACTTGACTAGTACCTCTAGCCGGTACTCGGCACCCCGCCGCTTCCATTTGGTCAACAGAATAGCCTCCGAAGAAGGCCGCAATTCGCCGCTGCTAGTAGCCTCCGGGAGAGTAGGGCTGATCGGAGTCGAATTCCCGAGCTTCTTCTTCAATAAGGATACATGGAACGTCGGATGGATGCGAGAACCTTCCGGAAGAGCGAGTATAAGCCACGGGCCCCACCCGGCGGAGGATACGGAACGGGCCATAGTATTTCGGTGCCAGTTTCTGGTTGGTCCGCCGAGAGACCGATAGTTGCCGATATGGTTGGAGTTTAAGGAAGACCTCATCGCCCACCGCAAACTCCCGCTCGGTACGATGTTTGTCTGCCTGAATCTTCATGCGATCTTGGGCGATGCGTAAGTTCTCCCGGAGTAAAGATAAAGTCCGGTCATAATCCAGTAACATCCGGTCGACCGCGGGAAGAGCGGTGCTGGCTGGCTCATAAGAGCGCAAAGTAGGCGGGGGGGGGGGGGGGGCGTAGACCACCTCAAAAGGGGTGAGCTTGCTGACCGTATGGAAAGATGTATTGTAGCAGTACTCCGCCCAATGGAGCCACCGAGTCCACGAGCGTGGCTCATCCATGACAAAGCACCGTAAATAGGTTTCAACCCCACGGTTGAGGACCTCCGTCTGCCCGTCTGTCTGGGGATGGTGGGCCGTACTCATGCGTAGGGAAGTCCCCTGTAGCCAAAACAGCTCCTGTCAGAAATTGCCCACAAAGACGGGGTCTCTGTCTGATATGATAGCGCTTGGAATTCCGTGGAGTCGCACAATCTCCTTGGCAAAAACTTCAGCGACTGTTTCGCCCGTGTACGGATGGCTCATAGCAATGATGTGTCCGTATTTGGACAACTTGTCAACCACGACCAAAATGACAGACTTGCCCTGAGACTTGGGTAGACCGTCAATGAAATCCATAGACACAGTGTCCCAAATCTGACGGGGGATCTCTAACGGCGTCAGTAGCCCGACGGGGGAGGTGGTCTCGTACTTCTGTCGCTGGCAGATCTCGCATTCACGCACAAACCACTGAACATCTCGCCGCAGCCCCTTCCAAAATACATTCGCCCGGACTCGTTGTAATGTACGCAGGATACCGGCGTGTCCGCCGGTTGGTGAGGCGTGAAACTCCTGCATCATGACCTTCCGCCAGGCCGACGTGGCAGGGAGGACTACCCGGCCCTGATGGTAAAGCCTGTCTCCTTGTAAGTGGTAGCCGACCTCAGTAGGCTCCCCCTGTCGCAGTGCTTCAATGATGGCCCGAAGATCCGGATCCTGCTTAACTTCTGCCTGTATCTCTTCCAGTGACTCAATCACTGGTGCTGAAATATGGGACAAGGAACTCTCTGGTAGGCGGGAGAGTGCGTCGGCCACCACATTTTCCTTCCCCTGTTTATATACAATCTCATAATCGTATCCCAGCAACTTTGTCAGCCACTTCTGCTGCAACGGTGAGGCTAGTCTCTGCTCCAGAAAATGTTTCAGGCTCTGGTGATCTGTACGGATCTGGAAGTGTCATCCCAAGAGATGCGGCCGCCACAAGGCGACCACATGAAGGATGGCTAACATCTCCTTCTCGTACGTCGACAGGCCCAGTGTCCGGGGTGCCAACGCCTTGCTGAAGTAGGCCAAGGGTCAGCCCTCCTGTATCAGCACCGCCCCAATGCCGACCCCCGAAGCATCGGCCTCCACTATGAATGTCTTGGAGAAATCTGGTAGTGCCAGAACCGGAGTAGTAGTCATGGCCGTCTTCAGAGACTGGAAGGCGACCTCTGCCTCTGTACTCCATTGGAAAGCGTCTTTCTGCAACAGCTGAGTGAGGGGGCGGGCGATCTTCCCATAGTCCTTCACGAACCGCCGATAGTACTTTGTCAGCCCGAGAAAACCCCTCAAAGCCCGGACCGTCGTGGGGGGTGGCCAATCTACCATGCTTGCAATCTTCTTTGGGTCAGCTTGTACCCCTTGTGCGAACACTAGGTGTCCCAAGTACTCAACCTCTGGCTGCCCAAACGAGCACTTGGACCGCCTGGCGTACAGTTTGTGCTCCCTCAATATGGTGAGGACGGTGTGGACGTGCTCCAGGTGATCCTCCCAACTCCTGCTATATATAAGTATATCGTCAAAGAAAACTAGCACATACCTTTGAAGAAGAGGGCGGAATATCTCATTCATCACCGCCTGGAAGGTCGAGGGTGTGTTGGCCAACCCAAATGACATCACCAAGAACTCATAGTGACCATCGTGGGTACGGAAGGCCGTCTTGTGGGCGTCTTCCTCCTTCATACGAATCTGATGGTAGCCGGACCGAAGATCCAATTTGGTGAATAAGTGTGCTCCATGTAGCTCATTCAATAGCTCCTCGATCATAGGAATGAGAAATTTGTCCTTGATGGTGGAGCTGTTAAGCCCCCGGTAATCTACACAAAATCTCCACGAACCGTCTTTCTTCTTTACCAGTATGATCGGAGAAGAAAAAGCACTAGTGCTGGGAAGTATAATACCAGAAGTCAGCATCTCGCGCACGCTGCGCTCTATCTCAACCTTCTGAATATGGGGGTAGCGGTAAGGCCGGATGTTGGTGGGATCCGTCCCTACCTTCAACTGGATCTGATGGTCCCAGAAACGGGACGGCGGGAGGGAGCGTGGCTCCTGAAAAACATCATCGTACTGTCCCAAGAGCGCTTGTATCTGCTCAGGCTCCGCGCTGGCTTCCGATCCCACGGGTGTCACCCCCAGAATCATGGCCACTGTCCCGCCTTGCTCCTCCAGTCTCTGCAAACCCCTGAGTGAGATCTCCTTGAGTGGAGACGTCCTTATGCCCTACAAACAGTGGTCCTTGCCCTGCTGAGTAAACTCCAGCGTCATTCTGTCCCAATCCGTGGTTACCCGCCGTAGCTGCCGGAGCCACTGCACTCCCAAGACCATATCCGAGCCTCGAATGGGGAGAAGGTAGACGTCGGTGTGGCAGATGTATCCCGGCATCCGCAGCTCGGCCCCCTTCAGGACCCCTTCGCATCGCAACTTGCTCCCATCCGCCACCATGACCTGGAAAGCGGCCTCCCGATCAATCGTAAGCCCCGCCTTGAGAGCCACATCGGGGTTAATGAAATTGTGGGTGCTCCCACTATCAACTAATTTAGTCACCCGTTCCTGGCCAATCGCCCCTGCGATCCGTAAAGTAAGGGGAGCTGTGCACCCCGCCATCGCCTGAAGAGATATTCCAAACTCCGTAAGATCCAGATCATCCTCAACAGAGTCACCAGTAGTGTCCTCTTCCCCGTCCTCGTTCCGCAGCATGTAGACTTGGACCTTCTGACACCGGTGCCCCGAAATGAATTTCTCGTCACATTTGAAACACAACCCCTTGTCCTTTCTGGACCGTAGCTCCTGCCACGTCAACCTCGTCACAGTAGGACGACCCCCGGCCGGTGGTTCCCTCCTGGGTACGTCTGCAACCGTAGGTGCCCGTCCTGTCGTCCGAGTCTTCTGCCGATTGTACCGCTCCTCCTGTATCCTGGCCAGGCTGATGGCATGACTCAGACTGCGTGGCATGTAGGCGTGGACCTCGTCTCTCAAATGGTCCTTCAATCCGGATACGAAACAGCTCAGCATCGTCCTCTCTTCCCAATTGACCCCGTTGGCCAACCATTCGAATTCTGTCCGGTACTCTGTGACTGATCCTTTTTGCCGCAGCTTCTGTAACATAGCCTCCACATCTTCATACTCCAGAGGCCCGAAACGAGCCGAGAAGGACTCCACAAACTCCTCCCAGGGTGCGTAATTGCGTCCCCTCAGAAACCACTTAGTCCACTGGAAAGCGTCCTCTTCCAGGTGAAAAGACGCCAACTGGACCCACTGCCCCTCCGGAATCTCTTGGTACTTGACGAAAAGTTCAGCCTTTTGGATCCACTCTAAGGCGTCGCCGCCTTTGAACTTAGGAAAGTTCATACGTGTCAGTTTGGGCTGCATGTATGGCCGTGGTTCTGCATGTGCTGGTTGGTAAGGTTGCGCTGGAGCCGCTGCGGGCCCGGGCCGTCCCCGGTCCATGTCGTAGCCTCCTTGTTGCCCTCCAACCCATGGGTTGCCATTTTCATAGTCCGCCGGTCCTCCATATAGCGGAGGTATTGGTAGGATGCCCGCCACACCTCCGATTGGGACCGCATTTGCTCCAGTCGGTCGAAAAGGGGCTGCTCCCTGCCCTGGACCCCGCCACGAGGAGCCCGGCTGCGATCCCGGTCCGTTCCAGGCGGACTGGACGCCGAACGGGCCGCTCGGTGCCGTCGGCCCTTCCGGCGGCCTCCAGCCGCCTGGCCGGCGGTAGCCGGCCTCCATCGGCCCGCCGATGGCCCCTCCAGGGCCCCCGCACCATTCCTGCGCCGATCCCATCGTGCGGCTGGCGTAGGTGCCGATCCGCGTAGGATCGGCTTCCGCCGATCCCGCAACGGGCGGTCCGCCCCCTGTAGACCCAGATCCGGCCCCCTGCTGCTTTCCGCTTCCGATTCCAGTGTCGTTCTGCGCAAGAGGATGGTAGGATGCCTCGGTTTCGGATCCTTCCACCGCGTGGTTTTTTCCTTTCAGATTTTGCGCGAGTAGGGCTTTGATCTCCTCCATGCGCGCGTCCAAGCGATCCTCTAGATTTTTTTGGGAGGATTTCACTTGTTCTTCGAGCGCTGTCATCGTGTCCGACAACCCTACATAGTTCTCCTCGAGGGATGCGAGCCGCGCGGTTTCGGCTTCCGAGCGTGTCACCATCGTCGCAGGATGATGCTCTGATACCAAATGATAGGGTTTTGCATAGAAGAAGAGAGATCTAGGGGAGATTTAGAGAGGAGAAGAAGGATTAGGGTTAGAAAGAGGGAAAGAGAAGATACCTTGAGAATACTAGTCCATGCTCCATCAAGAGGGAGCCCCAGGTTTATTAATACCTGGGGCTCAAGGGGGCCGGCCGGCCCCCCCCCCCCCACTTGGGGACTGAACCAGGTCGGTTCAGTCCCCCCTTGGCTCCTTTCATTGGTTGGGGGCTGAACCGGATGGTTCAGCCCCGTTGTTTGGCCTCCGTTCTTTTGGTCGCCGAGAGTATGTCTGCCCTTGAAACTGTAGCGGATGCGGCGGCATAACACATGACCTTGAATTTAGCTTCAACACTGGATCTAGCCACCACATATTTTTTACTCCATGTAACCAACTTCTCACAAATCAAAGTCCAGTATCCCGAGGTGGACCGTTGACCATCAACTAATCTAGCCCAATTTGCTTTTGTGTAGACTTCAATATTTAACCCATCATTATGTGAAAATAGGATAAAGCTCCCAGGAGAGGACTTGAGGTATTTTAGAATATGACAGGTATCATCAAGATGGCGAGTGTTTGGAGAGTCCATGTATTGACTGATCACTCCAACCGCATATGAGATATCCGTGCGCGTATGTGATAAGTAAATCAGTTTTCCCACTAACCTCTGAAAACCAGGGATGCCCTCAACAGTTTCTCCGCCGTCTCTCCTTAGCATGGGGTTTATTTCGATAGATGTGTTAGCAGGTCTACAATCACTCATTGTTGATGTTTCAAGTAGATCAAGAACATACTTCCTCTGCGAGATGAAAATCCCATGACTAGACCTGGCAACTTGAATTCCTAGGATACTTGAGGTTCCCTAAGTCTTTTACCTCAAATTCTCTGGTCAGCCTTTCTTTCAGAATTTGAACTTCTTTTAGGCCATCTATCGTTATAATAATGTCGTCCACATAAATTATAAGAGTTGTCAATTTACTTTCCCCGTGCTTGATGAACAGAGTATGATCCGCATTACTCCGATTATATCCAAAGATCGTCATGACCTTGTGAACTCTCTCAAACCAAGTTCTAAGAATTTGTTTTAGGCCATATAAAGCCTTTTTAGCTTATAGACCTTTTGATGGGTGCAGCCCACCTGACCCGTTCGGGTCTACTCACGATGATCACGGACTCAGTGACGATCAGAATTGCTCATTTTGAGCGTCTCGTTAACCTTTGTATTTTTGTCTTGTTATTTTTATTTCGAGTTGTAATTTTATGTTTTATTTGAGTCAGAGTGTTCAGCTAATCATAGCCGTTCATTTGTATTTAAAAAACTATAATTAGAGGGCGATGACTCTCATTTTAGGCATTGAAGAATGGAATATTGAAGCCCATTCTTTGGTCATCTCGATGCCGAAGCTGAATCCCGGGTGCGAAGCTTGGGCCCATCCCTCCATTTTTCTCCTTGGCCGGCCAAGTCACCACTATTTAGGGACATGTCCACTATCTTTGAGTTAGTCGATAGTGAGAGTGCACTCAATGGCCTTGGGTTCAATTCCATTATTATTAGTGTCGACACTTCAGGTGTTTATTTAACTGATCATCACACCCGCGATAAATTTTTTTATACCCCACCCACTGATTCCCCTGATCATGTCCACTCTGGGATGGCATTTGGAGGGTTATAGAGCCTCTATATAAGAGACCTGTTATGCTTGTCGACCACCATTCATTGTGACTTTATAACATGCATGAGTCTGTCCGACACACGAGTACATACAATAAAATTATTTATAAATCTTATTCTGATAGCCACAGGAGATTGTAAAGCTTTGAAGAAGGAAAACTTGTGTTAATTTGTATATGTGCCGAAAGGTTCCTCATGAGAACTGCTCGAAAATTAAATGCTAAGCGAATTGGTCCTTACACTACGCTGAAATGAATTGGAGCAAATGCTTATGAATTGGATATCCCGCCAAGTATGGGGATTTCACGTGTATTCATTGTTGAAGATTTGACTCCATACTTTGAGCCGCATGACTACATATACCTTTCACCCTCTACCACCGCATCCTCTCTGCCCCCGTCTACATCTGCTACTCCTCCACAGTCCCAGTTACCACAATTTTCTCCTTCCACTTCACCGCATTAGCGGCAACATTCACGTACCACCCAACCACCTCCTCAGCCCGAGTCCTCGACACCGCTTGATCATGCAACTTCTTCCATAGCAGTACAACATTCTCCGACACGGACATCACCTCAGTTTCTTTCACAGCAGTACGACATTCTCCGACACAGGCATCACCCCATTTTTTTGCACAACAGTACCATACAGTGTTCGGCGACGACAACAACAACAATACTTTCTTGCGCATAAATGCCCACTATTCCGACTCCGACATCTTCAACGACATCTCCTTTTGAGGCAGCACCAACTATAGTACCATTATCAGCTTCAGTAGTACCATCCTCGGTTCCATTGTCAGTATCAACTTAAGCGACCTATGAGTTCAGAGTTGTGGTTTCTCCTCGCTTTCAGACGAGGGCACGTCCATCTTCATTCACGGAGATGAATGCTTTCAAGGCGGGGGGGGGGGGAATTGATGGGGGAAGTTTATGGGGCAGCCTACCCGACCCGTTCGGTTCTACTCACGATGACCACGAGCACAATGACGATTGAGACCACTCATTTTGAGCGGCTTGTCAACCTTTGTATTTTTTTCCCTTGTCATTTTTTATTTCAAGTTTTAATTTTATGTTTTATTTGAGTCAGAGTGTTCGGTCAATCATAACCATTCTTTGGTCTTTAGAAAACTATAAATAGAGGGTGAAGACTCTCATTTTAGGCATTGAAGAATGGAATATTGAATGCCCTTTTTTGGTCATCCCGGTGCCGAAGCCGAACCCCGAGTGCGAAGCTCGGGCCTATCCCTCCATCTCTCCCCTTTGCCGGCTAAGTCATACAACTATTTGGTCGAACATCCCTCCACACCCCCTTCAGCCCACCACAAAACCACAGACCAACCCTTCCCCCACCCCATTTCAGCTGACCAACCTTCCTCCAACCCTCCACACCATCAGTCTCCTTGGTTTGCTGCTAGAAAACCAAACAGCCGGCCAAGGGCCAATTTTCCTTGTTCAGGAGGCCGACAGTCACCCCTCTACCCTCCCTTTGTCGTGGAACCACCCCTCCATTTCCCCAACAAAGCAGCCCCCTCTTTCCCTTATTTTTGCCCCCGACGATTACCGAATAACATTTTCGGTCACCTTCGGTGATCCCCCACCTCTCTCCCATCATTTTCCCAACATTTCCCATTTTCCGGCAATTGCCGGAAAACGTCTCCGGCAATTGCCAAAAAACGTCTCCGGCGACCACCACCACCTCCGACAACCACCTTTGGCCACCGACAGCCACCAACCGTCTCCACCACCACCAATCATAACCACCATAACTACTTCCTAACTACCCACTATCCCACCAACTCTCAATCAAAACCAAACATGAGCCTATATTTCCTCTTTCCCCATATAGCCAAAACCCCTCTCCCTGCATCCCTCTCTCATGAGGATTTTTCAACCCAGCAAACTCACATTCCTAGCCATATTCCTCCCCGCCCTAAATACACGTGGAACCACCATAATTCCCCTTCCCGCAACCCCCTTAGCCCCACCAGCCACCTTTTTGCTGAAGCTGCTACTGACCTGGCTCTCCAAACTGCCCAGCATCATAGACCAGTCTGCTGTTTGCTTCCTGGACAGCCGTCCTCCTCCTCAAAGTGATGAGAACTACCTCCCAACATCATCCTAATTGCTGTCCCAGTTTCTGTTCGGCACCAAACAACTTCTAAGTGCTGAGATTTGCCCCGGGCAGCCCTCCAAAAGTACCTCCAGCCCTCCCCTCTTCAGTGTTTGCAGAGTTCAAAGTTTGTTTGTTGATTTCTTTACCGTTGAATCATGTGCTTGTTCTCCACTTGAAAGATAGTGGCTTATTGATGCATCCTTCGTCGCATCGTTGTTCTTTTCTATATATTTATGTTTGTATTTCATTTCATGTTTATGGATCTCTCCTCTCTTTCTCTCTCCTATAAATGTGTATTCATACCTGGTATTTGATCATTGAGAAAGTATATACAAGTTTGCGGTTTTATCCACATGGTATCAGAGCGAACCAACCCTCCTCGCGGTTTAGTCCTTCTCTAACCGTGATTTCCCGTGCGGTTATCTCCCTGCCTAATCGCGGCTTCCTGCGCGGTTATCTCACTGCTTAACCGCGACTTCCCACGTGGTTAAGCTTTTCTAACCGCTGCTCTTGCTCTCTCTCATTCTCTCTCGTGGATTCCACCTCTTCTTCTCCCTTCTCCCTTTTTATAACTCTCTCTGTCAGGCGGGGCCTTCCCCCCCCTCTTCCCTCTACCCTGCTACCCGCGCGGCTTCTCGCGGTTTCTCGCACGGCCTCTTCTTTGCTTAGTTGATGCGGCCTCCCTAACCGCTGCGAGCTCCGCATCTAAGTCGCGACATCTTTTCGTGCCGCTGGTGTGCTCACTGTGACCGAGCGAACTTCTCGTGCGGCTTCTTCTTTGCCTAGCCGCTGCGGCTTATCTAACTGCCGCGAGCTCCGCATCTTGGTCACGACATTTTTGTCTTGCCGTTGGTGTACTCACCGTGACCATGCAGACTTCTCGCGCGGTTTATTCCCTGCTTAGCCGCTGTTGCTTCTCTTCTCGCCGCGGGCTCCGCATCTTGGTCGCGGCCTCTTGCCGCTGGTGTGTTGTCACTAAGACCGTGCGACTTCTTTCTGCTCTCTAGTCAAGGCGGTGTTCCCTCTCCAACCGCTTTGGTTTCTTTCGTCGCGGCCTCTTGTCGCTGGCGTGCTATCACCAAGACCGAGCGGTCTTCTCGCGCGGTCTCTTCTCTATCCGCGCGGTCTCCTCTCTATCCTCCGATCTACCCTCCTAACCGCTGGACATGGGGTCGTCTCTTGTTTCTACCGAACAGACGGCTTCCTCTTCTGCAGACCGCCCGACCCTTGCCCCTGAACTCTGGGATGAACTGCGGATCACTACTATTTCTTTAGCCGAGAAGAAGAACTTTGTGGAGTGGGTGCACTCTGTTCGCCGCGTTCTTCAGTCCAAAGGCTTTCTACATCACTTGACCCAAGTTGTTCCCGCTGGTCCTACTGAAGACTGGTTGCGCAACGTTAGTCGAGTTCAGACGTGGCTCCTCGACTCAACTCCCTTGATGGCGAACCTTATCGCATGACCATGTACCACGAAACGGCCAAGGCGATGTGGGATGAGCTCCACTATTTATATTCCGGCAAAGATAGTCTCTAGCACCTATATGACATCATAACTGATCTTCAAACTCTTGATGTTGGTGGGGCCACCGACCTTACCTCCTTTGTTGTTCGGGCCAAGACTCTAGTTGAAGCCTGGATTCAACATCAATCTCCTACGATGGATCTTGCTGCACAACGTGCTCAAAAAGATGCCGTCGGTGTTGCCATGATGATGGCTTGTGTACCACCTCATCTTCAGAGCGTCCGAGCTCAGATCCTCTCCTCATCTGCTACTCCATCACTATTCGATGTGTGTTCCATGTTGCTCAAGGTCTCACCACCTCTTGATTGTTCTGGACCTCCGTCACCGGCTCTCCTTCAGTAGACTTCTGCGCCCTTACTGCCTCTCCCTCCTCTTGCTCGTGGGGGGCGTTCAGGCTCTCGGGGTCGAGGTCGGGGAGGCCGACAATGACCAAAGTGTTCCTTCTGCGGTA
This sequence comes from Platanthera zijinensis, assembly GCA_039513925.1. Lineage (NCBI taxonomy): Eukaryota > Viridiplantae > Streptophyta > Magnoliopsida > Asparagales > Orchidaceae > Platanthera > Platanthera zijinensis. The sequence continues at coordinate 37,160,326 of CM077078.1, forward strand.
AGGACAGCCATCTTGAGGCCACTTGCTATCGCAAGCATGAGCTTCCTCCTCGTCCACAGGCCGCTGTTGCTGCCAACGACTCATCTGTCACTCGTACTGACCTTGAAGAGGTCCGGCTTCATTTTCAACAATTTCATGGTCTGCTCAGTTGACCACCTGCCTCCGTTGCCTCTACTGCCTTCATCTCACATGAAGGTATCGCTTGTCTCTCCACTAGTCCGCACTGGATAGTGGATTCTGGTGCCACTCATTACATCACCTCCCTGCGGCCACATCAGTACCTGGTTCTCCTCATCCTAAGTGTATCACAGTGGCAAATGGGGACACTGTTCCAGTTTCCGGCTCTGCTGATATTCCTCTCACTTCTTCTCTATCTTTACGCTCGACTCTTCATGTTCCGGGCTCTCCGTTTAATTTACTCTCTGCTGGTCGCTTTATCCACAAAGACAAATCATGGTAATTTGAGACGTCGTATGATCGTGCCCAACCCGGGTAGATCCAGCGGGTTGTGATACGTCTGGAGAATCAACCACGTCAGACATAATGAAATCAGAGAACCAAGAAACGCCGAAGAATTTCGGATTATGTCAAAAACAACCACCAGAAGATCGTCGGAAAATATGGCGGACACCACCAATATGACCGTCTGGGATCCTAGAGCAATAGATCCTTGAGTGCTGCAGTTAAAGGAGGCTTGAAGGAGTAGGTAGAACCCTTTTCATGAGAGAACACAAATGGAGAGGTAGATTCCTAGATCAACGATATAAGGAGATTTAGTGGAGCGATTACTTGATCCCCCTAGTAGGAGGTAGAGGAAGGAAAAAACAAAACTTTTCTAAAAAAATAGGGCACATCAGACTGTTGCTGGAGGAGCAGCCATCCGGGGCGCGCCGATCGGCCCGTGTGCTGATCGACAAACTAATGCACCGTCAGCGCCGCTGACGGCGGTGGAGGGAGAGAAGAGAGTTGGGAGGTCGATGACGGGGTTGCGGGTTCGAGTAGAGGAGACAGACGGGCGAGCGACTAGCGCGTACCATGAGATTGCTCTGATACCATGTCAAACTGTGAAATCATATCAAAACCTGAATAATAATATAGCCCTCTATATATATAAAGGGTAATACATGAGAATAAATAAATAAAAATGTTCAAATAGTTCTAACATGTCCAACCCTGAAAGGTTACAGATATCAAATATCGAATTCATGTCGGTTTGAGTTTGAAATGTCGTATGTCTGATTGCAGGAGATATATCGAGGATATTTTACAATGTCAGATTTTTAATAATTAAATAATTTATGTATATATATTTAAACATTTTTTATAAATATGTGCCGTTACATGCATAATTTTTTTTTATAAATTACACAATAAACATACATACTTATAATGTATATTTATAAATTATATAATAAACATATATGCATATAATGTATGTTTATAAATTACACAAAAAGAAGCATTGACGACAGTAAGCAATATAATGAACACCAAATGAGAGTGAGACGAGAAAGAAGTCAAACCTTGACTCCCAGAGATGCACGAAATGTAACACAACAAAATATTGTCGCCCAGACGCTTAAAAGAAATGTAGCCACCGCCGCTCCTACGATCATCAGATCTTCGTGTCCTCAACTATGACCTCCTCACTCATGAGTTTATTGGTATTGTGTTATTTATGTCAACATTATTGTACAAACTTGTTCCTATATGATTATAAATGTCTTGCCATGCTAGTTTATTCATTTTTTTGATTGAACACTCTTTGCAGGATTTGTTAGTTTGCACATTTAGCTATAGGCCCTCCAAACGAAGGAAAGCCTAATTTGGTTGATTTTTAAATTATTGGCTACTTGCTTGGGATCACCCTTTGCATACACTTTATCCTAGGCCTAAATAAGATTCAATTTCCCCGTAATCGCATCTAGGGTTGCATATCTAGTGCTTACACACCTAGCCTACCCTACATCACAAAGTACTCTCTGTCATGTACATCCTCTTTTTATTTATTTGCAATTTTTTAGTAATAAACTTAAGTTTTCCTGATTTGACGCCATTGAACTGCTTTAAAAATATTGCCATTGATAACTGAATCATTTTTGTATAAGCAATTGCACGATCAACTAGATCCAAGTAAACATGTTGAATGTGAGGAAGTTTTGTGTGGGGAAGAGAGCGAAGTTGTGCTGTGTAAGTCAAATCTTGATAGCGCAGAAATATAATATTTATGTTTGAATTTTATATACTGGCATTGCACATCTTTATGAGTCAAAAAATTCATGTTTATTATAATGTTTCTTCAAGAATCAACTCTGGTGTTATACGCGTATAAAATTGTTGTACAATGCTATCAGGTTTTGTCGATTTTTTCATTATTTTCTGTGTGCGGGCATTATTTTTTGGTGTCTAATGATTTAACAGGTCATAATTTTGTGATAATCCTGAACTACAATTGAACATCAATAAGGCTCTCCGCAGTTTATTTGACTATTCTGATTATTACTGAAATATCGACACGGCTAATTTTAATGTAGTTCATTAATAATATCTGTAATAATTCAAGTAGATGTTGGTGAAGGCAGAGTATACATGATTTTGAATTACAGTAACGTGAATATGAAAAGGCACGCCCACTATAACAATACGCAAGTTATGATATTCTAAGGGTTTCAGAATGATTTGATTGTTCTGTAATGTTTTTTCTGGTGGTCATGTTTTCACCTTCAGTAGTTTTGTGCTAATTTCATGCCTCACACTGTGTGTTACAGAAATCGTGTTCTATTCAAATTTTTGTTAGAAGTTATATTTTCATGGTTTAGTAGTTTGTGCTGGGCGGGCTGAACGTGTTGCTAGTGCCAAAAGCTTTGTTAGTTGCGGCTATCATGCATGATACAATATTATTTAGATTTACTGATAGGATGGCTGATTACCTTTTGAGGACAACTTTCTTATAGAATTAATTCCCTATGGTTCTCCAATTAATTCATATTTGTTTATACGATTGATTTTCAGAACAAATTAGCTGAACGTGTCTTGAACGGAGAACTGAAGCCTTCTATTGTTTTGACCATGACACCAGATGAGTTGAAGGTATTCATTAAAATTTCTGTTAATATTGCCACAAAAGGTTTTTTCTTTATCAAATTTTGTGCATTGAGCACATTTTCTTACCTACATTTAGGTAGCAACCTGAAGATTATACATTCTTATTAGAATTTTTTTACACTGTCAGAAAACGTTTTCATATTATTTCCTTTTTATGCTCCAGAAATACTCAAGTCTTCAGCTGTCTTCAAATATATCCTAAAGCTATTTATTTACCAATAGTGCTTCCAGTCAGTTTTAAATGAATATGATTTACTAGAAAGCAGTTTTAAAAATACAGTTTTTGAGCCACATTAAAACTTTCTAGATTTGACTGAGGAGACTTTATTTTCTGACACTTTGCCTTTTGTTTAAGTGATTACATTTCTTATTAGTTTTTGTAAGTATCTCAGGAGGGTTTACTAGTTGCAGAGAGAGTAACAAAGGAACCTGAGAAGGCAAAACAAATGCAGGTATGTTGTTTTTAGTTCTTCCAGTGTATTCTTACGACATAAATTTAACACATATATTTCAAATCACAAAAATTTGGACACAATTTTGTCGATCACATGGCATGATAAATTAGGTATTTTCCACCCATTCTTTTCCCTAACTCATAGGGCTATTAAAAAATTTGGGTCGACATAGCTGGCGCAAGGATGCTCTTTGTTATAAGGTTACTTATGCAATATGTGTGTGTGAAAGAGAATAAAAGAGTGCATTTTATTCATTCACATTGGTGCTTTATATAGCATTCCAAACAACACTTAACCCTAGACTCGAGATGTGAGACTAAACCCACAAATGCTAAAAGACAACAGATGTAGGCGATGTGGGATACAATATCAGACGAGGCACTTGGGGAAATTCCAAATGGGGGAATTAAGTCGGGGACATAGCCACCCACGACGCAAATCCACACACGACGCAATACCCACACAAGATGTCAACTCGCTGGAATCAGGTTAACCAACATCACATACACACACAACATGCGGAAGGGAACAAACAATGTGGAGCTAATCATCATACTGGCAACTTGGGATAAATCGTCAACATAATATGTCGGGGATAATCCATAAAATGGGCAGTCCTACACGACACGGTCCCGCGCGACACGGTCTCATACGACATCCTGCTGAGATTAGAACAACCTACAACAATCGTCCCCCAACACATGACCAATCGAAAGAAAAAATGGGGAGACACAAAACACATACGACATAAGCCCGGAGGCCGTGCGGAACGAAGGTAAGAGATCGGGAAAGATCATCCGTGTCGCCTTTGTTCCAAATACGCTCCCTTATGTGAAAAACACGTGCATATAGGCATAAATACATAACAACAACATACTAAGAAAACACTAACAACCAAACAAAGAAACTTAAAAATCACATAAAAAACGATCATATCATCACGAAGTTCCATCACTAGCGAGAGGAAAAACACCCGAGAAGGGGTAGCAACGATGGAGCTCTCTTCTTCCTTGCAGAGGATGCATGTGATGCCTTAATAACTGTGTGGTGAGATTCAAAGAAGAGGCCCTTCAGTATTTCCAACACAGAGGAAATCACAAATGGGGAGTACGATTGCAACAACTTCGGTGATGCTCTACTAAAAACCAACTGGCTTGCCATCAGCGCGGCTAGATGGATGGAATCGTGGACAGAAGGGGACGACTATGGGATCTTCGTAGCTGCTAGAAGCTCAACGGGATCGTTCAGATAGGCAGATGGGATCAATGGGAGTTGCGACAAGAATCAGTGCATGTAGCCGTCGAAGTCATCGAGGACGAGGATGTTGTTGGAGATTGAGAGAAACGCTCGAGAGCGGGAGAGGGAGTGGAAAGCACACCGTCGACGAAAATCAGAGGCAACTTTGCCCTTTGTCGAGAGGAAAGGCCACACCCGTCATCGAAATCAAAAAGCGATCTTGTCAACGGGAGCAGAAGCGTGACAACACAACGTGATCGAGAGCATTGAGAATGAGATTTGAGAAAGAGGTTGAATCGAGAGAGGAGGCCACCAAAAAATTTAGGTCGCCACCAATTTAAGGCGCCAAAATTTCAAGGAGGATTCAATTGCCTCATTACTATGTTGGAGATTAGAAAAGTAAATTGAAGAGTGCATTTTATTCATCCACATAAGGGCTTTATATATCATTACAAACAAGACTTAAACCTAGACTCAAGATGTGGGACTAAAACCACAAATACTAAATGACTTAAATAATACTAAAATACTAACATCTTCAACAGTTTCATTTTATTACGTGAGTATATTTTATTCAGTTAATTTTATACAACTATTTCGTATTATATATATTTACGTTTATATTAAACAAAATATTAAAATATTCAACATATTATTAGTTAATGGTTTTTATGTTTTAATACTATTTTATTAAGCACGTGTAAACTTATTATCAATCAAGGTTATTTAGTTTTTAATCTTCTTTATTTGCTATAAAACTTAAATTTAGCTAAATAAAACTATTGTCCCCCAACACATGACCAATCAACAGAAAAATGAGGAGATACAAACCACATACGACATAAGCCTGGAGGCCGTGCGGAACGAAGGTAAGAGATCGGGAAAGATCATTCGTGTCGCCTTTGTTCCAAATACTCTCCCTCATGTGAAAAACACGTGCATATAAGCATAAATACATAACAACAACATACTAAGAAAACACTAACAACCAAACAAAGAAACTTAAAAATCACATAAAAAACGATCATATCATCACGAAGTTCCATCACTAGCGAGAGGAAAAACACCCGAGAAGGGGTAGCAACGTCGGAGCTCTCTTCTTCCTTGTAGAGGATGCATGTGATGCCTTAATAACTGTGTGGTGAGATTCAAAGAAGAGGCCCTTCAGTATTTCCAACACAGAGGAAACCACAAATGGGGAGTACGACTGCAACAACTTCGGTGATGCTTACTAAAAACCAACCGGCTTGCCATCAGCGCGGCTAGATGGATGGAATCGTGTACAGAAGGGGACGACTGTGGGATCTTCGTAGCTGCGAGAAGCTCAACGGGATCGTCCGGATAGGCAGATGGGATCAATGGGAGTTGCGACAAGAATCAGTGCATGTAGCCGTCGAAGTCGTCGAGGACGAGGATGCCATTGGAGATTTAGAGAAACGCTCGAGAGCGGGAGAGGGAGTGGAAAGCACACTGTCGACGAAAATCAGAGGCAACTGGGCCCTTTGTCGTCGGGATCGTCGAGAGGAGAGGCCACACCCGTCATCGAAATCAAAAAATGATCTCGTCAACGGGAGCAGAAGCGTGACGACACAACGTGATCGAGAGCATTGAGAATGGGATTTGAGAAAGAGGCTGAATTGAGAGAGGAAGCCACCAAAAAATTTAGGACGCCACCAATTTAAGGCGCCAAAATTTCAAGGAGGATTCAATTGCCTCATTACTATGTTGGAGATTAGAAAAGTGAATTGAAGAGTGCATTTTATTCATCCACATAGGGGCTTTATATATCATTACAAACAAGACTTAAACCTAGACTCAAGATGTGGGACTAAAACCACAAATACTAAATGACTTCAATAATACTAAAATACTAACATCTTCAACAGTTTCATTTTATTACGTGAGTATCTTTTATTCAGTTAATTTTATACAACTACTTCGTATTATATATATTTACGTTTATATTAAACGAAATATTAAAATATTCAACATATTATTAGTTAATGGTTTTTATGTTTTAATACTATTTTATTAAACACGTGTAAACTTATTATCAATCAAGGTTATTTAGTTTTTAATCTTCTTTATTTGCTATAAAACTTAATTTTAGCTAAATAAAATTATTGTACAGGTTATTTAGTTTTTAATCTTCTTTATTTGCTATAAAACTTAATTTTAGCTAAATAAAATTATTGTACAATGTTAAATGTATTTCATAATTTATCTATTGGTGTTTTTTTATACATGTTAGTAGTAGTGGTTGCGTGGTGCTACTATTTTATTTTGAATGTTCTTCGATTTTATTTTGGGATATACATAACTCATTGTTTGCTGTTTATTTTTTTTTATTTTGGAAATTTGGAACATATAAGTACACTTAATATTTTTTTTATGAGATGTGACAATTGTATATTTTAAAATATCTTCGAAATTTGACGTCCGACATTTAAAAAACTCAATCCGACATATCGTGGGCATCCAATATTTACAATATGTATATATATTATTAATATAAATTGCTACACATAGATATTCTTAGAGCAATATTATTAGCACATCATTTTTATCATTTACAAGTAAAACAATATATAAAAAAACCGCTATATTATCTGCACATCATTGTTGTTAAAGGCTTAAAACGCATCAATGCACAAAGGGGTCCTGAAGTCCATGCGTAAGGTGCTAGTACGCGCTTGACGTGGGCACCACGATCACTTCCCATTTTAAATGGTTGCATCAAACATAAATCTTCCTGATCAGATTCTTCATTCAGGAGCTATCACAATATCCACTGACAAACTCTCAAAACTCAGAAAATTAAATTCAAAATAATTTAAGTATTCATCCAATCATCAGAAAGCTACCATTCTTGATAGGGGCGTACAAAAACAATCGAAAAACGAGAACCAACTCGAACCAACTCGAACCAAATTGAACGGTTTCGGTCGGTTCCAAGTAGGTTCGATTCAGGTTTGTTTCCCATAATACAAGAACCGACATTTTGGTTTTGTTCTAGGTTCCACAAGTCGGGTACTCGGGAATCGACTTGAGAACCGACGAATGATTTATTAGTTTAGTAGTTTCCTTTTCGTACGTTACCGCCTTCTACGTTCATTCATTTTTATTTCCTTTCTGTTTGTGTTCCCGCACCCTAAGACAACCGCAGTCGGATATCAACCATCGATGAATGCAAATCGAGAGTAGCAAATGTCGATCACCGATCGCCAATCCGGGATTGCTTATCGTTCGCTGATTGGAAGTCTTTTCAGGAGTAGCGGTCGACAATTGGTGGGATCGCTGATCGTTCGCCGATCAGAAGAGACACTTTTCATTAATTTTGAGACATTGGTTGAACCGAGAACCAAATCAGAACCAAACCGAACTGAATGGTTCAGATCCAATTTTATATTCTAGGACCAGCCGGTTCCGGTTCCAAAAATTTGGAACCAAATCTATATGGGTCGGTTCTTGATTATGGGTGGAACCAAACCGAACAGATTCGAATTGCACCCTTAATTTTCGATCTTCGCCACCGCATCTCAGAGAAACCCAAACGACTCCCTTTACAGTTGGATTTTTGAAGTGTGGAGGAGGCATCTAAACCAGAGGTGTTGCTAGCGATGCAATTTCTTTCGGACAAGATGCATTTTTTTTGAGAAAGGGGCTTCTCCGGAGGTAATCATGGAGTCGCCGACCTTGCAGATGACTGACAACTATGGTGGAGTGGTCGGTTCGCGCTGAAATTATGAACAAACGTGGGCTGCACATCTAGATTTTAGGAGGGGAGAAACTAGGATTTTAAGGTAGAACCTGGTTTTTTTTGGTGTGCAGATAGTGAGAATATGTGTGCTAATAACATTGCTCTATTCTTAAGAGCTATTCAGTTCTCTTATTTGCTTAAGATTTGATTTTTTTCATGGCACATTTGCTCTCATTCCTACCAAACCATCACTACTCTGTGCCTTCAAAGTCTAAATTTTATATACTTGATGGAATATGATTCACTCATGTATTCTTATTGATCAAGCATGATTTGAATAGAGTTACAAGGTGATATATTAGGAAATAAACTAAGACCAATTCACTAAAGAATTAATATCGGTAGCTAATCAATATAAATACCCAAATATAATCACACAAAAGAAAAGAAACTTAATTAAATGACAATCTTACTGCATTCCTCCCAAATTGGACAATAAAAAAACCATGTTCAGAATGTTGATAATCATCCCAAAATTGGGGTTGTGAACTCCCTTTTGTTAGAACATTTGCAAGCTGTAGTTTAGTTGGTGCATAGGTCAAACACTATCTCAATTTCAATTTTCTTTGATGACATGTCAATCTTCCTTATGTTTAATCTTCTTGTGGTGGATAAGGCTCGCAGAGATGCTTATGATAGCTTTGTTATTTAAGTTTGATGAGAGATGAAATGACATTCTTAATTCTTATATCATTCTTTTTAACCATGTGACTTCTCATTTGCCATGTGGAAGAGCTCTTAGACCTATTTTACATTACTTCTTGCCACAACTTATTGTTTCTTTCTTTTTCACATCAAAAGAACATCAGTTTTGTGACTCGGGGATGGATTTTGTGTCGAAGGGGAAGGTAGACTCTGTGCATAGATGCAACTTGTTCTGCATTATAGGGGCTTGATCCTAGTGGCATGAGATAGTGGAATCCCTTGTTAATCATCAAGGACCATTTTACAAGGCTAAATACTCCCGAACTACCGATAGTTTAGTACTATTGTGGGGCAACAAAGAAAAGAACCTCTATTGGGGAGTGAACAAAAATATGAAATGTGAGTTTCCAAGAAGTGGAAGGAGAATGTTATTTTTTACTACGTGTCTGTTGAACAATGAGTTGGTGACTTGTAAGTCGTAATTTGCAAGTAATGTCTTGGTTAAGGAATCCACCATAGTTGTAGCGGAAGCGAGTCTTCATAAGGAGATTGCCACGGATTATGGACTCAGAATGCAAAGATTGGTTGTGCATCTTAGGATCACTTCGACTCCTATTCTGGAGAAGACGTGTTTTGCTTCGAAGGAAATGTTGGTTGTTACCTGATTGAAAAAAGCATAGGAAGGTCTCATAAGAAGATGACTTTGGAAATCTCATATTGAAACAACAGTGCAATTTGTTGTGACATACTCCGACCTTTAGGGAGAAAATTACTAATATGTGGAGGAAGAAGCACTCAATGTAGGGGGTAGATAAGGCACTCATTTTAGGAGCATGGTAGTAAGAAAACAAGAAGATCAGCTTGTTGTCTAGATATTCAACATCCTGAATATCATGTTGGCGTGCCTGTACTGAACTCCAAATAGCTCTGATGAAGTGGTAGCCAATCATTATTGAGAAATTTGAGGCGGTTGATACATTCACATTCATGAATGCCCGCTTAGGGACTCAATATTTATAATACCCATGTAAACCTGGATATTCATAAATTCAACAATTATCTGATGGAAAGTTTGTGCCAATTTTTCCAAGCCAGGTCAAATTATGCAAATATGAGAATATAGTCGGTCAAAAACACATTTTTGGGCTGAGATGAATTTTGAGGCAATTTGCTTGTTTATTTTGTTTTAAGGTTTTAATTCAGCAATTGTCCTTTGCAATTTAACTGGTGGTTAGCATTGTAGATATAGATTTGGTTCAGTTTACCTTGATTCAAATTGCAAAATCCTTCTGGTTTTATGTTCTAGTCATGTTGATGCAAGGCTCAGATTCACATCAGTAAAAGACGGTTCAGCTATGATTTCACAAGAGGGATTTTAAGAAACAAAAGCCCGTAGAAAACAAAGGCTTATTAAAAGATAAATCAATTCAGATAAAGCCATAGCATTACTTTTCTAAAAAATGCTGTATGGAAGTAATTTATCAGCCTTTATGGTTTCTTTTTTCCATACGCATCACATGTGGCTTCCTTTCATGTTCAGCTACAACTACCAATCTTGCTTATCTAGTCTTCTAATGCAGTCTTAGAATCCAGAAATCATATAGTGCAACCATGACAATTGATTAAAGTGAGGACCACTGTAATGAATTAATGACAGTGATTTACCCTTTCAACATGGTATTAGAGCCAAGTTTAGGGTGAAACCCTTGTCTCCCGGATGCTTTCGTCCTTCTGCATCCCGGCCGTGTCCCGCTCCGTCTCTGCTTCCCTGATCTGTCTCCACATCCCGACTCCTGACGCACCACCGCTCAGTCTTCGCATCCCGTCTCCCGCACGCATCCCGGGAGCATCCAGACACGTTCCCCTGCTCATTATTCACACGTCCTGCGCGCGCCTCCCACGCGTCCTAGACTGCTGTCGGTTGACCCTTCAACAGGCGTCGGAAATGAATAGTTGAACTGATTTGTGGCATTCTTTTCTTTTCTTTTTTGAGGAGTTGATTCTTCCTCTATCTTTTCACTGATTTAGCCTTGGATTAGGCATCTTCATGGATCATGGTTCTCTCCTCTTTCTATGAGCAAACGCTAGAGGTCCATTTCTTGTTTTCCCCTTGATTCTTTGTTTCTATTCTCGGATCATCATGCGGGGAGTGATGAATCTCACAATGAATCTCAAATTACTACTACACACCTAAATAGCTCTAATTACTTCTTGTGGGCTCGATCTATTATTGTTGCCCTGAAGAGCATACTATTGTTTGGTTATGTTCGGGGTACTACACTGGAGCCTGTACAGACTTGCCCAAATTGGTTGCAATGGGAGTATGAGAACTCTTTGGTCATGTCCTGGCTTACGAACTCTACGGTGGAATCAATTGCCCAAAATTATATGTTCTTGCATCTTGCAACTGATATTTGGAAGAGAGCTGAGACCACTTACTAGTGCCGAGGGAAAATAGCCAAATCTTCCAACTATGATGAAAGTTCTTTCTCCTAATACAGGGTGGTCTCCCTCCTTCAGTCTTCTACTTGGAGTTCACTCAGCTTTATCAGGAATATGATCACCTTGACTAGCTTACCCTAGTATCTCCTAAGGAGGAAATTCGAGCCCGGGAAGAACACAACAATCAACAGGGTCTTTGAATTTCTACGTGGACTACAATGTCAGAACTTAGATTTTCGCTAAGCCCAGATGATGCGCTGGCGGCAAGACTACCGTTCACGGCAAAGTAATAATAATGAGTAGCTTCCCCGAGTATCGATCTCTCGCGGAGCGCAAGTAGGGAGCATGGGTTTTAGCATTTAGAGAAACGAGTGCAAGTGCTAAGTGAACCAGGGGGGTTTTGATTTGGATATCCTACGCTAAAACAATATAAAACTAGCGCGGGTTGCCTTCACCGCTTCGCCCGGATGAATCACTCCGAAGAGTAATAGCGGAAGCGCGTGAACAAGCGATGGTCGAAAACACCTCTTCTCAGCGCACACTTCTAGCAAAGGCTAGAATGACCCAAACGCTCTTTACACTAGCGCAAAGTTAAAGCTTTCTAACGCATATAAAGCTCAGGGGATCATCAAACGAACACCCAACGGTAACTTGAACAATACATGGTTATGAAATTACAATAGCGCTAGCAAGCGTTCAGCAGAAAGTAAATCCAGAAAATGGAGAAGAGATTACAACCAAAACGTAGAAGCTTTCCAAGGTTCTTGGCCGGAAACTAGGGGTGTCAGCCCTCGTTCGTGCTCGGTCTTCGAAAGGAGTTCAGGATCCGGGAGGAGCTGTCACTTCCTCCTTCAAACCTGTCTTCGTGGTGTTGAGGTCGTTGAAGCGGATTGAACTTGGCGGGCTGCAAAGAGTATCTTGAACAGGAGCTTGGAAGGTAGCAATGGCAACGGGAGTCGAAGGCAAAGCTTTTGCAAGCTCTGTGTAGTGGAATGGGTGGCTGGATCTTCTCTCCAAGGAAGAGAGAGAAAAAGGGGGGCTGAAGCTTCGTTTTCCCGCTCAGGGGAGCAGAAAAGGCGGGATGGACGGACTATCCTCGTCAATGGCAAAATCTGCATCTTAAATAGAAAATCATCAGAAAAATGGTCTCGCACGGTTCGTCGCACGACCGTGCGCAAACCGTGCGCAAACCGTGTGATATTTACTTTAAACATACACCTGCGAAGAAGAAGCGTTGACCCGCGCGTTTTACTCGCGCACGGGCAATTCCGCCCGTGCGTGAAGGAAATCGCACGGGTAACGACAGAGCGCAGAAATGCAGGCAGAAACAGTGGAACCGTGCATTTTACTCGCGCACGGGCGGAAGCGCCAGTGCGTGAAGCAATTCGCACGAGTAACCACAGTGTCCCCAAATCGCAGGAAAAACAGGAAGGCTACAGGACAATCGTTCGTTTCCTTCGCACACGGTTTCGATGAAACCGTGCGTGAAGCATTCGCACGAGCTGGTCACTTCTCCAGAATGACCTGTAGAAAACACACGAAAGAAACCAACCGTGCGGCAAGAAAACGCACGACCGTTCGTTTTCCTCAAATTAGAGTTCTGAAATGGGGAAAACTGACCACCTGCAAGCAATGAAAACTAAGCAATGGAGGACCCTCCAGCAAAACAGACATGCAGTAAAAGCTACTGAAACGAGCCCCGGGGAACACCACGTGCATACCCCCAACAATCAAATGCGCAATTACGCACCCAAGGGCTAGAAAAGCACACAACACATAAAACGCAAAAGGAAAGAAATAACAGTGAAAACAACGTAATAGTGATGTGCAAAGACATGAAAACCAGCCCAAATGAGCCCGCAAAACCCTATATAAACGGGACTCATCACACCCCCAGACTTATCTATTTGCGCGTCCCGAGCAAAGAAGATCCTTGCAGACAAGAAAAAATACTAACACAGAAATTATGGTCCGGAGTGCCATGCGAAGTCGCATGCTCACGGGCGTAAAAATTAAGTAGAGAAAATTTTTAAGCATCCAAATTAATTTATACTTTTCAGCCTGCGTAAAAGTAAATTCTATGACTACTCAAAAATAGAATCTCGGTGAATCTTCCGGTCACGCGTAGGGAGAAAATAAACTAGCCGCTAAGACGAGTATTGCCAAAGATCGGGATTCGGGACAACTTCCAAAGGAATCCACCAATGTCGGTGACCATATGCTTGCCCGTTCGCACTCTCTCCACGACACTAGTTTGACTTAAGCGCAAGTCCGTAGGACTTTGGGTAGAATTGGGGCTTGGGTCAAGGCGAGGTAAACAAGCATAAAAACGAAGGCTATGCACAAAACCCAACTGAGCTAGCACAACAAGAAATAAATCCGCTAACCACAATAAGCACGAGTACACCACACCCCCAAACTTGATTTTTAAAACATGGGTGTGTGCATCGCCTACACCCAAAAACTGTTTTAACTCAAAATGGATTTTCAATAAAACTTTTCCTTTCTCTTTTTCATTTTTTTTTCTTTTCTCTTTTTCATTTCTTTTTTTCTTTTCTCTTCTTTGTTTTCTTTACAATTCCAGCAAATGTAAGAATTGGAAAACATCCACATTTTTCACACAAACAACAATAAATAACACCCCAAACTAGAAATCAGAAAACGGTAAAGCTCAATTTGGGCGTGCAACTAGGATTGGCTACTAGGCTTCGGTGAATAAAATGTGGAGCTGAAGCAAAAGGAAGGGTAGGCATGTTACGCCCCCGTTACGTTTTACGGGGCGTCATTATGTTCGGAGAAGCAAGGACGCGCTAAACAACGGGGCTTAACCTTCCGGTTCAGCCCCCACTCAGTGAACCGGCCGGCCAGGGGCTGAACCAGGCGGGTTCAGCCCCCTTGGGAGGGGCCGGCCTGCCCCTCCATGCCCGGATATATATATATCCGGGCAGCCCCCCTTTTGGGGATTATGAAGAGTATTATCAGGTAGCCTCTTTCTCCCTCTCTAACCCTAATCCTCTCTTAGTTTTCTCTAGATCTCTCTCTTAGTTGCTCTCTCCGTAGTTTTGCCCTAACATTTGGTATCAGAGGTGTTCGTCTCTCCGAAATGGTGACCACTCGCACTCAAGAGGAGTCCTCGCGGATTGAAACCCTAGAGGAGAACGTTGTTGGCCTAACCGACTCGATGAAGGCCTTGGAGGGGCGGTTGGAGGCTCGGATGGAGGAGTTGAAGACCTTGTTGAAAGGGAAGGCACCGGCAAGCGAAGATTCGGCCGGATCGGGGGCCGATCCAGCGGCTGCGGGCGGCGCGCGGCTTGCGGAGGGTGTCGACGGCGTGCGGTTTCCGGAAACGGAGCGGCTGCGGGCGTCCGACGGGATTCCGCCTGGCACGGCTTGGCCAGGGACGGGGGGCGCTGGTTCGGCGGCCTACGACCCATCCGGGGGGTCGATGGCGGCGTACGGGGGTCCGACGGGGTCGATCCCGCTGGGATCTACGGCAGTGGGGCTCGGCGAGCCTGGATCGGGCCAAGGGCAGTGGCGCCGGGGCGGTGATGACCCATTTGGGTTCCGGCGGCCACCCGACACGACGGGACAACAAAGAGGGGGGCTCCTCCCTCCTACGCGCGGGTTTTGGCCGCCAGGGGGGCCGGTTTTGGCCCAGGATGGGGCGGCCATCCGCAACCTCCGCCTTGGGGAGCGGGTCAGCATCAAGGCTACGACGGATTCGAGAATGGGGAGCACGCAAGACGGGAAGGAGGTCAAGGGGCCCAACGTTTGACCCCCGGATTAACTCGCATGTATTTTCCGGAGTTCGAGGGCGGCGACGCCTTGGAATGGATTCAAAAGGCTGAACTCTTTTTCTAGTACCAGGAGGTTCCTGAAGGCCAGTGGGTGCAGTTAACGTCCTTCCACTTGAGGGACGACGCTTTCCAGTGGACACAGTGGTTCCTGCGAGGACGGGAGTACGTGCCTTGGGGGGAGTTTGTGGATGGCTTTACGACCAGATTTGGTCCACTGGAGTACGAGAACTTTGAGGCCCTCCTTCAGAAGCTTCGTCTGAAAGGGTCGGTGATGGAGTATCGCACGGAGTTCGAGAAGTTGGCGAATCGGGTTCAGTGGCCGGAGAGGACACTTTACAGCTGTTTCATATCTGGTCTCAAGGAGCACATTCGTGACGAGGTGCAGGCACTCATGCCCCGTTCCTTGAATCACGCCATTACCTTGGCGCGGATCCAGGAGAGGTTCAACAGGCAGCGGGCCCGTATCACGAGTAGGCCGCCTTCTGCCCCTGCCACAACAGCACGACGGGAGCAGCCCACGGGTAACAAACCGACGGTGACTCGATTGTCTTGGAGCGAGTTGGCCGCTCGGAAGGAGAAGGGTCTGTGCTTTAATTGCGACGAGAAGTTTGTGCCAGGTCATAAATGCCAGAAGACACAGGTTTTCATGTTGCATCAGGATGCGGACGAGCCGGCCCCGGATGAGGAGTTGGAGGTGGACTTGGAAGAGACAGAGTTCGGGGTTTCTTTACATGCTCTCGAGGGTTGTGCTCCCCCGCTTACTATGCGGCTGGCGGGCCGGATTGCCCAAGAGAAGGTTACTATTCTGGTGGACAGTGGGAGCACCCACAACTTCATACATCCCGACGTGGCACGGCGAGTTGGGCACGTGGTTGACAGGGGGGCTGCTTTTCACGTTATTGTGGCGGATGGCAGCAAGCTGCAGTGTGAGGGGGTGCTGAAAGGAGTGGAGATGCGGATACACGGTTATGTGGGACGGACTGACGTCTACCTGCTGCCTATTCGGGGCTCCGACATGGTGCTGGGAGTTCAGTGGTTGCGTCAGTTACAGCGGGTGACTTTTGATTGGGAACACATGACTATGGAGTTTGTGCACGGAGAGAAACAGTTTTGCCTGAAGGGTATCATGTCATCTCTCGTTAAGGAGATTTCTCTTCGCAGCATGCAGCGGTTGAGCGGGGATGGGCAGATGATGGCCGTCCTTCGGGAGGTCCAGACAGGCGATTCCACACCTTCTGAGGTACCGGTTCAGTTACAGTTACTTCTGACAGAGTATGTTGACATTTTTCAGGAGCCACGCACTTTGCCACCGCCGAGGTTTCGAGATCACTGTATTCCGCTCAAGGCGGGTGCTGAGCCTACGAATGTCCGTCCGTACCGCTACCCACACGTTCAGAAGGCGGAGATTGAACGCAGTGTCCGCGAGATGCTTGAGGCCGACATCATTCGGCCGAGTACGAGTTCCTTCTCGGCCCCAATTATTTTGGTCAAGAAAAAGGACGGGTCCTGGAGATTCTGTGTGGACTACCGTGCCTTGAACTGCGCTACTGTCAAGGATAATTTCCTGATTCCTCACATAGAAGAATTACTGGATGAGCTGCATGGGGCGCAGCGGTTCACCAAGCTGGATCTGCGTTCCGGATATTATCAGATTTTGATGGCACAGGAGGACATCCATAAGACGGCTTTCCGGACTCATGACGGCCATTATGAGTTTTTGGTTATGGCCAATGAGCTGACTGGGGGGCCCGCTACATTCCAGGCTAACATGAACGAGATATTCAGAGATTTCCTGCGGGTCTTTGTCATGATATTCTTTGATGATATCATCTACAACGCGAATTGGGAGGACCACGTGCGCCACGTGGAACAGGTCCTTGCCCGACTGCGTCAGCACCATCTTTATGCCAACCGTTCCAAGTGCTCCTTCGGGCAGAAGGAGGTGGAGTATTTGGGCCATTTGGTCTCCGGTCAGGGTGTTCGGGCCGACCCACGGAAGATTCAGAGTATGCAGTCCTGGCCGCGACCGGTTACAGTCCGTGCCTTGCGGGGTTTTTTGGGACTCACAGGGTACTACCGACAGTTTGTGCAAGACTATGGGAAGATAGCCCGGCCATTGACCCAGCTGCTGCAGAAGGATTCTTTTTCTTGGAGTGAGGAGACGGAGGAGGCATTTCAGGCTCTCAAACGAGCCATGATCACCACACCAGTACTTGCATTACCAGATTTCACGAAGGAGTTCGTTCTGGAGACGGATGCGTCGGGGGTCGGCATCGGGGCGGTGTTGATGCAGGCGGGGCGGCCACTCGCCTTTTGCAACAAAGCATTGACTCCTCATACTTTGGGTCTCTCGGCCTACGAGAAGGAGATGTTGGCGATCATTCACGCAGTGGCCGTGTGGCGGCCATATTTGCATGGCCGACACTTTAAGAACCGGACGGACCACCAGAGCTTGAAGCATTTCCTGGACCAACGGGTCTCTTCGCCTCTGCAGCAGAAATGGGTTACCAAGCTTCTGGGCTATGACTATGAGATTGTTTATCGCCGGGGCAAAGAGAATGTGGTCGCCGATGCTCTCTCTCGTCTTCCAGAGGCTGCTCTCTCTCATATTTCGGCGCCGTTGGTCGATTCCCTGGAGGATATTCAGGAGGAGGTGCTGCGATCCGACACGCTCCGGCCGTTGGTGGAGGCTTTACAGAGGGGCGAGACAGTGGCGGCCGGCTATCATTTGTGTAATGGCCGGCTTTACTATCGGGGCCGGGTGCTCGTGCCCGCCGATTCAGCTTGGAAGACGGTATTGATGCATGAGTTCCACTCGTCGCCCACAGGAGGGCATGCGGGGGTGCTCCGGACCCTCCAGAGGGCGAGAGCAAACGCTTTTTGGGCAGGCATGCGACAGGACATTCAGCAGTTTGTTCGCCACTGTGACATCTGCCAGCGGCAGAAATATGAGACTTCTTCTCCTGCAGGGCTGCTCGTGCCATTGGACATCCCGCAGCTTGTTTGGGACACGGTGTCCATGGACTTTATTGATGGGTTCCTAAGTCTAAAGGAAAGTTAGTCATTCTAGTCGTGGTGGATAAGCTCTCCAAGTATGGTCATTTTCTGGCCCTCAGCCATCCGTATACCGGGGAGTCAGTGGCCGCACTCTTTGCTCGGGAAATCGTTCGACTGCATTGTCTCCCTCGTGCCATTATTTCTGATCGATACCCCACCTTCGTCAGTGGGTTCTGGAGGGAGCTCTTCCGGTTGCAGGGTACTCGCTTACACTTCAGCACGACACATCACCCGCAGTCGGATGGCTAGACAGAGGTGCTCAATCGGGGTGTCGAGACGTATCTTCGTTGCTTTGTGATGGATGAGCCTCGGAGTTGGCCGGATTGGTTACAATAGGCCGAGTACTGTTACAACACGACATATCACTCAGCCAGCAGGATGACGCCGTTTGAGGTGGTTTACGGGCGGCCGCCTCCGTCTTTGGCTAGCTATGAGCCGGGTAGCACAGCTCTTCCGGCGGTGGATCGTGCTCTTCTTGATCGGGATCGCATGTTGGTCACTCTTCGGGAGAATCTCCGCCTGACACAGGAACGCATGAAGTACCAGGCGGACAAGCACCGCACGGAGCGGGAGTTCGCCGTTGGTGACGAAGTTTTTCTTAAGCTCCAGCCGTACCGGCAGTTGTCCGTGGCTCGTCGTGGCAACCAGAAGTTGTCCCCGCGCTACTACGGCCCCTTTCAGATCATCAGCAGGGTGGGGCCGGTAGCTTATACTTTGGCCTTGCCGGAGGGTTCCCGCATTCATCCTACGTTCCACGTCTCCTTGCTCAAGCGGAAGTTGGGTCCGCATGTCCAGCCCAGTACTGAATTGCCTGAGGTTACTTCTACGGGGGAGCTGCGGCCGCTGCCAGAGGATATTTTGGGGCACAGGTGGAAGAACTGGGACACGGAATACCGGCCCGAGCTCTTGGTCAAATGGAAGAACCTGTCGCCAGCACACAACTCTTGGGTGGACTTCTTCGATTTCAAGGAGCTCTACCCGGACTACCACCTTGGGGACAAGTTGGTTCTTGATGGGGAGAGGAATGTTACGCCCCCGCTACGCTTTACGGGGCGTCATTATGTTCGGAGAAGTAAGGGCACGCTAAACAACGGGGCTGAACCTTCCGGTTCAGCTCCCACTCAGTGAACTGGCCGGCCAGGGGCTGAACCAGGCGGGTTCAACCCCCTTGGGAGGGGCCGGCCGGCCCCTCCATGCCCGGATATATATATATATCCGGGCAGCCCCCCTTTTGGGGATTATGAAGAGTATTATCAGGTAGCCTCTTTCTCCCTCTCTAACCCTAATCCTCTCTTAGTTTTCTCTAGATCTCTCTCTTAGTTGCTCTCTCCGTAGTTTTGCCCTAACAAGGCACAACGGGGCTAGCGAAGATAAGACGTTAGGAACGGGTACAAAGCTCAACCTGGCCAAAATGATGGCCTACATCATACTCACGCTTAACTAACCATGTACCCATGCTTCGAGAGTAGCTTGGGGCAAGTTCTTAGCCAACGAGAAAGACTATCCATTCTCTCGACTCGAGCAATACGAATCATAATGGCAGTCTACACACATCCCTAAGCTACCGTCGGATTCACACCGGATTCACCAATTTTGGAGTAGCATAAAAAGAATTTACGCAGTTAGAAAAAAATACAAACTAACAACATGCAGAAAAATTAATTCTACTCTCATTTCTACATGAGACGGGAGCACATTACTAGGAACACAGCAAGACCAACATTTTACTCAATCTCATAATCCTATGTTAGCACGGTAATTTTCCCAAAATCTAACGAAAGAAGCAAGTTTGACTTGCAGTACGCAAAAGGTTAAGTACACGCTCAAGTGGGTGCATTGGTGCACAATGCAATGAACTACATAATTCGAATAAAAGCAGCTACTGACATACATATGAAGTGCAATGGCAACGGGTAACAACGATAGGCTCTCCCCCAGACTTAATCTAAACAATACAGCAAATGAAATCAAAAAGAGGTGAGGGAAGAGGTTACCCAATGCTCAGAGATGAGCATACCAGAAGTTAGACGTTTAAACTTGATCAACTAGCCCATGGCCCAAGTAAAAATCACCTGCAAAAGCCAATCTCCAACCAAACAAAAATATGCAGCACAAGCAAAAAGCAAAATAAGCAAAGCAAGGCAAGCAATAGCCTTGAAACAAGGCTAAAGGCGGCAAACTCGGGTTGTCTCCCATAAGCCCTTTTCTTTACCGTCCTTAAGGTTGACCAAATACCTGTATTAACGGTTATATAGTATTGTTCAGGTAACCAATGCATCTCAAGCAAAAAGGAAGAATAATCCAAAATTAAAAACAACATTTATAGCAGCACAAACATCAGAAGCAACCGGGCAAAGGAGACGGCTCCGGAGATCCCCCACTTCTCAGCTAAACGCTGATTTGTGATGAATTTCACCCGACACGCGGAATGAGGAAGAGGGGAAAGCTTTAGGGCCCAAAGAAGATAAATCTCCCATGCCCCTACCCTCCTCCTTGCCGCGTCGGCGAGCAAAACTCTGCTCCTTGCGCAGGAGCAACTCCTTTCGTCGTAACTCAACCGTAGGAGAACGCCAGGGCGGTGAATTCACGCCCGGTATTTTAACATCCAGATCACCAACCACATCCAAGGGCATCCTTTCCTCACCCACAGAGGGTGGAAGATCTGCCCACGTCACCTGTTTAAAAGTTTTACAACATTTACTTGGTCCAATAACAGTTTTTAAATCGACTTTTTGCACGCTCTCAGTAGCCGTGCTCATTCCGCATTCCTTCTTAACTTTATCTCGTTCTATACTCAGCAGCTCCGAACTTGGTTTTGCTTCAGCGGGCTTCAGCAACTTCTTCACTCGCCTGGCTATATCTTGCTCACTAAGCACCACATATGCTTTATCAACACTAGATAATTTGTCAGATAGCAAGGCATTAACTTTTCGCAGATTTTCAGATTCACATGGGACTAGAGCGGGAAGTGATTGCGGAGACGGTAATTCATACTTAGAAACTAAGGTAATTCCGCAAGCATTAAAGCATATCGTTGCCTCATTGGCTTTCAGGAATGGAACCCCCAAAATGGGTCTTGAGTTATTTCCCTCCGGTCCCAGTACCTGAAAGTCGGTGACTACAACAACCCCGTTAAGTTTCACTTCCACATCTGTAATTACCCTATCAGTTTTGACAACCGATCCATCGGCAAGCACAAGTGATTTCTGTATACTATTTTCGATATTTAAATCCAATTTCATAACATCTTGCAAGGCAAGGATGTTGCACGAAGAACCAGAATCACAAACAGCTACCGTTTCTATTTCATTTATCTCGCACTTGACGGCCAATTCATTGCTACTGCACTCGCCCACCTCTACAACACTCTTCCCGTGTTCACGGGGATTTTTCTCCGTGTCACTTGGGAGGGCGCCACGAGTGCGTTTAGAGAACACCTGGGCAAGCTGCCCAAGCTGCGTCTCCAAATTCCTCATGGAGGCGGTTTGAGTGGCCATGTTCGACTGGGCCATCTCCACGAACTTCTCCATCATCTCTTCTAAAGCGCTTTTACGCGTCCCTTGCATGTTTTGATTGTAACCCGCCTGAGGAGGTCGTGGTTGACTACCAGAGGCTTGAGCATCAAATTGATGCTGGCCTCCTTGCCATCTTTGACCAGGAGCGTTTTGATTCCACGAGAAATTCGGGTGATTTATCGCATTCGGGTTATAAGCATTGTTATAAGGAGCGACGCGATTTTTATTATTAATAAAATTAACATGTTCTTCAAAACTCATACCTGCCGGATCACCAGCATGCTCCCCCGCAGTGCACTCATAAATGCGGTGCCCGGGGTTTCCACAACCTTGGCACGAGATGTTCAACACGGGACGGTGGGGTAGATCTTGTCAGCATCATTTTTCCTTCCAAAGAAGGATGGCAAGGTTCAGCTTGTTGAACCACAACGTTCATATCGAACAAATTTCTCGCCCCTCTTGAGGCGTTCCTCCCAGCGGTCCAATATGTGTTGTGGGAGGCCGTATCTCTTAGAAGCCTCAACGCTTCCTCAGGGGACAAATTCATAATCGTGCCTCCTGCAGCAGCATCGATCATCGCCCGAAGATTGGGTTCAACGACGAAATAAAATATTTCTACCAAATTCCAGGGCTCACAGCCGTGTTGCGGACAACGGTGCTGCAAATCGGCAAACCTCTCCCACGCCTCGGAAAGGGTCTCCTGATCCTGCTGTCGGAACATGGCTATTTTCCTGCGCGCATTAACAATCTTATCGACTGGATGAAATTTAGCCAAAAATAAGGAAGACAAGGCTTCCCAAGTTGTTGCGGTTCCTGGAGCGATTGTATGTAGCCAAGTCTTGGCCCTATCCCGCAACGAGAAAGGGAACAATTTTAATTTCACAACTTCATCAGAGATCCCCGCATAACTGAAGGTTCCGCAAATTTCAGAAAATTCAGCTAGATGAAGCTGAGGATCCTCACTCGGCAGCCCGGAATATTGGATGTTGTTCCTAATCATATTTAGGATTGCCGGCTTGATTTCAAAGTGGTGGTTGGCGATGGCGGGCCCAAATCCAGGATAAACACTCCCCGCCGTAGGGGTAGTGAAATCCCTCATCATCCTTACTCGAGGTTGGACCACCTTGTGTGCATCAACCACTCTCTCTCCCTGACCGTTTCCACCATGGACAGGATTGTCCATTCCCTCTTCTGCAGCAGCAGCGCGCAACCGAGCTTTCATAGCTCTTGCAGTCTCAGCGTCAACTCCTAAATCTTCAACCCTTTCAGCGGGGTTCAGATCTGTCATAGACTCACGAAACAAACAAAAAGAAATTAAAACGCACTTGAGCACCTGCAGACTTTTCACCAAAAAGCAAAAACCACAAGCAACAGTTGCGCTCCCCGGCAACGGCGCCAAAAACTTGATGCGCTGGCGGCAAGACTACCGTTCACGACCAAGTAATAATAATGAGGAGTAGCTTCCCCGAGTATCGATCTCTCGCGGAGCGCAAGTAGGGAGCATGGGTTTTAGCATTTAGAGAAACGAGTGCAAGTGCTAAGTGAACAAGGGGGGTTTTGATTTGGATATCCTGCGCTAAAACAATATAAAACTAGCGCGGGTTGCCTTCACCGCTTCGCCCGGATGAATCACTCCGAAGAGTAATAGCGGAAGCGCGTGAACAAGCTAGGGTCGAAAACATCTCTTCTCAGCGCACACTTCTAGCAAAGGCTAGAATGGCCCAAACGCTCTTTACACTAGTGCAAAAATAAAGCTTTCTGACGCATATAAAGCTCAGGGGATCATCAAACGAACACCCAACGGTAACTTGAACAATACATGGTTATGAAACTACAATAGCGCTAGCAAGAGTTCAGCAGAAAGTAAATCCAGAAAATGGAGAAGAGATTACAACCAAAACGTAGAAGCTTTCCAAGGTTCTCGGCCGGAAACTAGGGGTGTCAGCCCTCGTCCGTGCTCGGTCTTCGAAAGGAGTTCAGGATCGGGAGGAGCTGTCACTTCCTCCTTCAAACCTGTCTTCGTGGTGTTGAGGTCGTTGAAGCGGATTGAAGCTTGGCGGGCTGCAAAGAGTATCTTGAACAGGAGCTTGGAAGGTAGCAAT
Organism: Platanthera zijinensis; assembly: GCA_039513925.1. Classification (NCBI taxonomy): domain Eukaryota; kingdom Viridiplantae; phylum Streptophyta; class Magnoliopsida; order Asparagales; family Orchidaceae; genus Platanthera; species Platanthera zijinensis. The sequence goes on from CM077078.1 coordinate 37,184,440, forward strand.
GGCAACGGGAGTCGAAGGCAAAGCTTTTGCAAGCTCTGTGGAGTGGAATGGGTGGCCGTATCTTCCCTCCAAGGAAGAGAGAGAAAAAGGGGGGCTGGAGCTTTGTTTTCCCACTCAGGGGAGCAGAAAAGGCGGGCTGGACGGACTATCCTCGTCGCAAAATCTGCATCTTAAATAGAAAATCATCAGAAAAATGGTCTCGCACGGTTCGGCGCACGACCGTGCGCATACCGTGCGATATTTACTTTAAACATACACATGCGAAGAAGAAGCGTTGACCCGTGCGTTTTACTCGCGCACGGGCAATTCCGCCCGTGCGTGAAGGAAATTGCACGGGTAACGACAGAGCGCAGAAATGCAGGCAGAAACAGTGGAACCGTGCGTTTTACTCGCGCACGGGCGGAAGCGCCCGTGCGTGAAGCAATTCGCACGAGTAATCACAGTGTGCCCAAATCGCAGGAAAAACAGGAAGGCTACAGGACAACCGTGCGTTCTCTTCGCGCACGGTTTCGATGAAACCGTGCGTGAAGCATTCGCACGAGCTGGTCACTTCTCCAGAATGACCTGTAGAAAACACACGACAGAAACTAATCGTGCGGCAAGAAAACACACGACCGTGTGTTTTCCTCAAATCAGAGTTATGAAATGGGGATAACTGACCACCTGCAAGCAATGAAAACTAAGCAATGGAGGACCCTCCAGCAAAACAGACATGCAGTAAAAGCTACTGGAACGAGCCCTGGGGAACACCACGTGCATACCCCCAACAATCAATTGCGCAATTACGCACCCAAGGGCTAGAAAAGCACACAACACATAAAACGCAAAAGGAAAGAAATAACAGTGAAAACAACGTAATAGTGATGTGCAAAGACATGGAAACCAGTTCAGATGAGCCCGCAAAACCCTATATAAACGGGACTCATCACCAGACACAATAAATTAAAATTTAATAATAATAATCAGAAATTTCACATTTTTTTAATAATTAAGTCAATGTATCAACAATCAAGATTAAAGAACATCAATTTATTGTATCATAGTCAGCATACTAGAACATAATAAGTTCAACACAAAGTTTAGATACTATATCATATCTTTGTTCAACTGAAGTCAGGATTCAAGAGCAGGATTGCAGGAACCAGCCTCCATTATACTAAACACAATGCTCATGAAGGCTAGCAATTTATTAAACACCTAAAATGCAAACTCTAAAAATTGCCTCAACTCTTTGATTCATAAAATTTCTTAGAAGCCTTTTATCAAACAACTAAAATGCAAAAAAAAGGTAAAAAATTGAGAGATCTTAATGATTCATTTCATAATTTTACTGATTAATGAAAGGAACATGTCACTACTTTTTCCAAATAGCCCGATTCTTTCACTAGAAATTTCCTGATGATAAACCACCAGAGCATTTTCTGATTAATGAAAGGAGCATTTCACTAGAGCATTTCCAAATAGTTCGAGAGAACTAGTATGAGCAAAGGGATGATGGACTAACCTAATGATAAAGAAAGGAACGTGATCTTGGTGAGATTAGAAAACAACAGTGCCCACGTTTAACGTCTTCCCCCAAATAGCCCGGTTCTTTCACTTGTGCATTTTCTGGGAGCTATGCTCAAAGAAGAATCTCCGAACTTGAAGGGAAGCAAAGAAATGGAGCCGATCAAGATTGCTGAAGAGCAGAACGGCTAGGTCTCGGCAAAAGCAGAACTTTTGAGTTTCCAACTCAAAGCTGGACATAATCGTAGAAGCTCGGAGGAGGGCATCGATTCGTTGTCGTGTAGTCCATGCCTTAGTCTCTCGCATAGAAATGCTAGGTCTTAGCTGAGGGGCTCATGCTGAAAAGTTGGAGGGAGATGCGCAGGATCACTGATTCACTGGTCACATGACCCACGACAGAAAAATGCAAATACACACCTGAGCGCGTGCCCGGGTGCATCTACACGTGGGTCCGCCTATGTCGGGACTTTGTTCAGATCAATGTTCAGATCCTTGGTTGCTCCCCTACTCTCTCTCTTCCATAAGTCTACATCCTCGACAAATAAAAGTTTGATCGGCGACAGACTTTGCCACCTGACTCAGATTTCGAGGGATCTGCCCTGGCTGCTTAGTCTGATTCTGGTAGTTGGGCTCCTCATAACTGCAGATTGAGGCTTACTAACAAAGATCATTTGATTTGTGACTACCGTAGGAAATCTCGTCACTCAAGGGAGTGAAAAAATGAGAAGAAAAACGAACAATAGGTAAATAATCGCAAATTTTATTGCTCCAAAAAAGTAAGTAATACATAGGTGTGCCCCCTTATTTATAGAAAATGGGGGAGATGAGAGAGTACAATATACAATGTGGGACTAAATACAAGTCGGGCGGACTGAGCGGTTTGACATACCCAAACCGCTCACTATACAAGCCATAACCTTACAACCTCAGGACACAAGTGAAAGGCCGCCAGTCAAGCCGCTAAGCCGCACCTGCGGATAGCCAACAATTCGCAGTGCGGTAAACCATTACGCTGAAGCTGCGGCTTGACACCAGATCGCGTACCGCGGGTTGCCACCGGACCGCTGAGAGGATAAGCCTTGGACCAGAGCTTCATGACTAAACAAGACCTCTGCGGCTTCTACTAAAACAGCATCCAAACAATCCGCTGAGGACATCCACTAGAAGACCGGCAGAACAGGCCGCGGTGGCTAGTTCGGCTAACCGCCCGAACTGAGTTCTAACACAAACAGTTCGCTGAGGCTACTTGTTAGAAGATTGGCTGGACAGACCGCGGCGGCTAGTTCGGCTAACCGCCCGAACTAAGTTCCAACACTCCCCCTCAAGCTGGAGCATATATGTCAACCATGCCCAGCTTGCCACAAACCTCTGTGAATGAAGTAACCGGTTTCGTGAAGTAATCTGCCAGCTCTTTATCAGAAGTAACAAAATGAGTGCATATCTGATTCTTCAGAATCTCTTCTCTAATAAAGTGGCAATCAACCTCGATATGCTTCGTTTTCTCATGAAAGACCGGATTCTTCGAAATGTATATAACTGCTTTATTGTCACAGAATATCGGTAGGGGGTGATTGTAAAACTCTCCCAAATCCAGTAAGAGAGTTCAGAGCCATTTCAGCTCACAAGCAGTCAAAGCCATGCTTCTATATTCGGCTTCTGCACTCGATCTAGCAACCACAGCCTGCATTGCTCTTCCAACTGACTAGATTTCCTCCAACAAAGGTGCAGAAACCTGACGTTGACTTCCTGTCGCCCTTATCATCTACGTAGCTCGCGTCAGAATAAGCCTCTACTTTTAAATGTCCTCTTTTCAGGAACAAGAGCCCTTTACCTGGTGCACCTTTCACGTATTCGAGAATCTTCAGAGCTTACTGCATATGACACTCTCTAGGGGCTTGCATAAATTGACTTACTTTTCCAACTGCATAGCAGATGTCTGGTCTAGTAACTGTCAGATAGATGAGTTTACCAACAAGACGTCTGTATCTCGTGACATCTTCAAGAAGAGGAGAAGACTCACTCCAGCATTTGTCATCTCCAACAGCCATAGGAGACCGAACAGGTTTAGTTTCAAGAAGACCTGTCTCTTGTAAAAGATCCAGAGCGTACTTCCTATGTGAGAGAACGATAGAACCAGGTTTCCGAGATATCTCAATCCCCAGGAAGTACTTAGGAGACCCCATATCTTTGGTAACAAAATGCCGGAGCAGATGCTTCTTTGTTATATCAACACATTTCCTATCATCCCCAGTAAGAAGTATATCATCTACATACACTGCAAAAATAACCAGCCCAGACGAAGTTTTCCGAATAAACAAAGAGTGATCTGCAGCGCTCCGAACAAATCCAACAACAGAAATAACCTCATTAACTTTTCAACCAGGCTCTCGGACTCTGTTTCAGACCATAGATGACTTTCTTCAACTTACACACCTGAGACTCCCCCTGAGCAACATACCCAGGAGGTTGCTCCATATAGACTGTCTCGTTCAAATCTCCATAAAGAAAGACATTCTTGACATCTAACTGAGACATTTCCCAATCTCTGTTCACAGCCACGAAGAAGAGAACGCGGATCATAGTAATCCGGGCAACAAGAGAGAACGTATCAAAGAAATCCACACCATAAGTCTGCGTAAATCCTTTGGCCACTAGACGGGCTTTGTAACAATCAACAATACCATCAGGAAAGTACTTGATGACAAAGACCCAACGACAGCCAACCATATCAACACCAGGAGGAGTAGACACAAGTGACCAAGTGCCCCGTTCGGTCAGAGTTTTCATCTCCTCATCCATAACAGCTTTCCAATGTAGAATAACCAAAACATCATGATAAGATGCTGGAAGAACAGTAGCCGAGAGGGCAGAAGCAAAACTCTGCGCCCGAGAAGACAATTTGGTGTAAGACACCATACCAGCAAGAGGATGCTGAGTGCATGATCGAACACCTTTCCTGAGAGCTATTGGAAGATCAAGGTCAACCACATCTACTTGCGTAGGTCCAGCCGAAGGAGAGGCAAACAAACTAGGAACCATGTGCAGTGGCTCAACAACGGAAGCAGGAAGAGCAGGAGAGTCACAAGAAGAAGAAGAAAGAATAGCAGGCTCCGTACAAGGTGCAGAAATAAGAAGAGAGGGAACTGAAACATCAGAAGGAGGAAGAATGGAGGAGGACGGAGAAAAGTATGGAACAGTCTCAAAGAATGCGACATCAGCAGAGACATACTGCCGACGAAGAATAGGATCATAACACCGATATCCTTTCTGAGTCGGACAATAGCCCAGAAAGATACATTTAACGGAGCGAGGTGACACCTTGTCACGAGTAGAAGAAGGGGAATAAATAAAAGCAGTACATCCAAAGACACGAGGTGATAAAGAAAAAGGATTCGCATCAGGATGCAGGATAAAAAAAGGAGTCTTCCCACCAACAACAGAGGAGAGAACACGATTAATAAGAAAGCAAGAGAGAAGAACCATATGTCCCCAATAAGACTTGGGAACATGCATCTGACTCAGAAGGCTCCGAGCCACATCAAGCAGATGTCGATTCTTCCGTTCAGCCACACCATTTTGTTGCGACATATAAGGACAAGTGGTTTGATGAACAATACCATGATCAATACAAAACGACGTAAACTGGTGACTAATGTACTCCTTAACATTATCAGACCGAAGGATTTTAATAGAAGTAGCAAACTGTGTAGAATCTCATTATAAAAAGCAGTGAAAATAGAATAAAGTTCAGAACGTTCACGCAACAAATATAACCAAGTACATCGGGAAAAAACATCAATAAATGTCACAAAATATAAGCTACCCCTACCAACAGTCTGAGTAGGAGCAGGACCCCATTATCAGAATGGACAATATCAAATGGACGAGAAGAACTGCGTCCTTTGCTGGCAGGAAAAGTAGAACGATGATGTTTCCCAAACTGGCAAGCATCACACTGAAGAGAAGAATCGCCCTGAGGTAAATCAGGTATTAGCTGATAGAGGATCCGAGGAGGAGGATGTCCGAGACGAAGATGCCACTGAAGGAGAGAAGAGGAGACAGAGAAAGTAGAAGAAGTATCAAGATAGAACAAGCCGCCGCTTTCAGTCCTAGTAGCTATCATCTCCTTGGACTGAGGAACCTGAAAGACACAAGTAGAAGCAGTAAAAATCGCTTCATAGTCGAACTGCTTACAAAGAGCAGTAACAGAGAGGAGATTGCAGGGAAAATTGGGAACATAGTGAGTGTCCCGAAGCTGAAGAGAAGAAGTAACATGCACAGTGCCAGACCCGTGAACCGGGGACGGTGAACCATCAACAATAAGAACAGGAGTTAAGTGCGTACTCGTCGTAAGCGAAGAAAAAAGCCGAGAATTCCCGGTCATATGAGTGGTAGCACCAGAGTCAATAAGCCACCTACCCGTGGTAGCTAACTGAGCAGCACCCGAAGTGGCAAGAGACGCAGTAGACTTCTTGGCAGAAGCAGGACGAAGATGAGGGTGTTTGACCCAACAATGATCAACCAAGTGACCAGTCTTGCCACAATGAGAACATAGATATTTGTAAGAACCACGATCGCCAGTGCGGCCACCTCGACCACCAGAATGATCATGACGGGCAGAATGAACAACAAGATCCGGAGAGGGAGAAGGAAGCAAAGGACGCTGAAGCAGAGTAGTAACAGCGGAAATCCGTGCAGCAGTGACATCAAGAGTCGGAGTGTCCGCTTCTTCGAGAATCTGTTGGCGAATCAGATCATAGGAGTCAGGAAGACGAAGTAAGTAACAAACCACCAGGAGCTCCTGAAAATGTTTTTGTTGCTCAGCAAGATCAGCAGAATAGGGACGATGTTGAAGAAGTTCAGCACCAATGCTCTGCACCTACTGATACGCTGCAGCAGGGGTCATAACAGGACGAGCAAAGAGGTCAGCATACAAAGTGTAGATACACGAAGTCTGAGCCCCTTTAGAATATAAAGCAGCCAGATGAGTCCAGGCGGCTTTGACCGTTTGATCATGGCGAATGACAGGAAGACACTCGTCAGACAAACTGTTGGCTAACCAAGTACGAACCAAGACATCAGAAGTGTCCCAATCATCATAAGCAGCAGAGCCAACATGAGGAGGTCATCAGTCAAGTGTGAACGCTTACGTTGAGAACGTAAAAGGAAGACAAAAGACACACTCCAGTCAGGATAATTTGGGCCCGTAAGCTTGGACAACGTACCCAAATTACCCGAAGAAGAAACAGAGGGAGAAGAATGAGGGAAAGGAGCAGGGAAAGTTGTAGAAGACGACGGTATATCCATGAAGAAGGCAAGCAAGTCGCGCGGACAAAGCAGAAACCGCAACAGGAAACCAGAGAAGAAGCCGCGCGAATCAGAAAGAGAAACCGCCCGGTCTCGGTGATCACACACCAGCAGCAAGGGAAATGCTGCGACCTAAGGGCAGAGAAGCCGCACAAAAGAAAGAAGAGCACGAGATCGCGCGAATAAGGGGAAACCGCACGATCAGATAGAAAGAAAGGGAGGGAAGAAGCCGGACAAAACCAGAAGAAGGGAAGGACAGAAAAGAGACAACCCGCGCGGTTTCAAAAAACAAACCGCTAGAAGAGCAAAATAATTTTGGAGCAATAGGACCGGTTTCCCTCTGATACCAAGTGAAAAAGGAGAAGAAAAACGAACAAGAGGTAAATAACCGCAAATTTTATTGCTCCAAAAAAGTAAGTAATACATATGTGCGTCCCCTTATTTATAGAAAACGGGGGAGATGAGAGAGTACAATACACAATGTAGGACTAAATACAAGTCGGACGGACTGAGCGGTTTGACATACTCATACCGCTCACTATACAAGCCATAACCTTACAACCTTAGGACACAAGTGAAAGACCGTCAGTCAAGCCGCTAAGCCGCACCTGCGGATAGCCAACAATTCGCAGTGCGGTAAACCATTACGCTGAAGCTGCGGCTTGACACCAGACCGCGTACCGCGGGTTGCCACCGAACCGCTGAGAGGATAAGCCTTGGACCAGAGCTTCACGACTAAACAAGACCTCTGCGGCTTCTACTAAAATAGCATCCAAACAATCCGCTGAGGACATCCACTAGAAGACCGGCAGAACAGGCCGCGGTGGCTAGTTCGGCTAACCGCCCGAACTAAGTTCTAACACAAACAGTCCGCTGAGGCTACCTGCTAGAAGACTGGCTGGACAGACCGCGACGGCTAGTTCGGCTAACCGCCCGAACTAAGTTCCAACAAAGGGACACATGCTTCAGGCTTCATGGCTTCCAGCCACCGCGAGGCAGTTCTGCACAGAGAGGGTCGCTACTTTGGTCGCTCTCAGGACTGATCATCTCAGTCTAGGTCTGCTCACCTTTCTGATGCCTTGGAGGTCTTGCTTTGTCACTGCGAGTCTTCCAGTGGTTCTATCTTCTATTAAGATGCAGATGTTCCGCCACTTGATGCATGGACAGTTTACTGAGCCGTCCACCTCTTCTTCCTCATATGCCCATCAAGGACTACCAAGTGCTCATGTCATGTCCACTCACCCTTCAACCCACTGGATCATTGATTCTGGAATGACATATCATATGATCGGGTATACTACAGGTTTTGTGTCTTATCTTCTCTTGTCTGGTAGAGATAAGGTGAGTATTGTGGATGAATCTTTCTCTCCTATTGTTGGGAAAGGCTTCATCCATTGCTTCTCTATCACCCTTTCTTCTATTCTTCGTGTCCCTAGGTTTACTCATAACCTCCTCGCGACCTTTTCCCACTTTTTTTGGTTTCAGAACCTGAAGACGAGGAAGGTGATTGACTTTGGTAGACTTTGTGATGACCTGTACGTGTTTGACTCTTCCGCCCTGCTTCACCTCCGCAAAATTTTCTTGTTGATCATTCTTCTGTTTTGGATTCCTAGCATTACCGTCTAGAACATCCCTCTATCCCTTCTACGAAGGTTTTATTCCCTACTATGCCTCTATTGTTATTGGTTAATATTCATTGTGATTTATGTGAATTAGACAAACATCACCGTACTTCTTTTAAACATGTTTCTTCTCTTAACATTGCACCTTTTGCTATTATTCATAATGATGGTTGAAGGTCTTGCCTCGTGCTTCAATTTCTCGGTGTTTCGTGTTTCGTTACTTTCGTTAATTGTTTTAGCCGCATTACTTGAGTCTACTTAATGAAAGCTAAAAATGAAGTGTTTCTGTTATTTCAGTGGTTTCAAAAAATCATAGCCACTCAATTCAATTCAATTCCACCATTAAAATTTTTCGTACTAACAACGGTCTTATGTACATTGACTCATAGTTTGACAGATTTCCTAGTGATCTTGTTATTATCCACCAAACATCTTGTGTTTGTTTATCTGCTCAAAATTGCGTGACAAAACACAATAATCGTCATCTTCTGGAGGTTGCCTTGTGTCTTACTTAAGATGCACTTTCCAAAATACTATTGTGGGGATATTGTTCTCACAACAACTTACCTACATGGGTTCTTAGGAGTAAAACATCTCTCAACACTCTTCAGGTTCCTCCCACTAACCTTCATCCTCATTTTGGATGTGTGTGTTTCGTTCATATACATAAAAAAACTAAACTTAACTAACGTGCCCAAAAATATGTCTTCATCGGGTATTTCCTCACTCAAAAGGTTACAAATTCTTTAACCCTACAACCAAGAAGGTTTTTGTAACCATAGATGTCACCTTTCGTGAATCTGAGAGTTATTATGTTGGAAGTGCGCTCATCATCTCTTCTAGAGAAGTCCTTACATACACCTTTACCCATTCATCCTCTATACCAGCCTCTTCCCGTTACCATTCTTGTTGTTACCACCTATGTTCCTATTGCCCCTATAGTCCAGGAGAAAACATATGCCCCCTTTTTGCAAGTTTACTCTCGGAGAAAAAGGGGTACAAATACGCAAGTCTCTCAGGATTCCTGGGCTGACATCTGGTCCATCTTCAGAATCTATTGCAATACGAGAAGGTACTTCTATCCAAACACCCTTTTGTCTCTGTTTGTATCTTATGATTTTTTCACTGCTCATATAGAGCCTGTGTTTCCTCTTGATTCTCTACCTTTATCCTATCATTCTGGCAGGAAGCCATTTGTCGCCGCAAATGGTAAGAAGCCATGCTCGAAGAAACCGATGCTCTTGCAAAAAAACTTTACATGAGATCTTGTGCATCTTCCTTAGGGGAAGACATGTTGAATGCATGTGGGTGTTTGTTGTCAAACAAAACACAAGAAATTGTTGAGAGATACAAGGCAAGACTAGGGAAAGATGATACACTCAGACTGTTGGGATCAATTATCAGGAGAAATTTGCTCCTATAGTAAAGATGATCTCCATAAGAATTCTCTTATCTTGTGCTACCTGTAAGGGATGAAACCTCCGTCAGTTAGATTTGAAGAATGTGTTCCTTCATGGAGACCTAGAAGAGGAAGTGTTTATGTCCCTACCACCTGGAATTTCCCTTGAAGGATCTGGAGGGAAGGCCTGCAAGCTAAAAAAAGCTTTATATCTCCTCAAATAATCTCCTAGAACTTACTTTGGGAGATTTCACAAGGCTATGATGATCTTTAGATATACTTAGAGCAATGTATATCATACTTTGTTCATCAAGCACAGAGAAGGAAAATTGACAGTCCTTATAGTTTGTGTGGATGACATTGTTATTGTAGAGAAAAAAACACAGTCACTTGGAAAAATTGTAAACCTTTGCATATACTTCCTGTGTATGTAAATACAAGTATGAATACAAATGTATAGGAAGAGAAGAGAGAGGAGAGTCCCAATTACAAGACACGAGACTAATACAAGAAGAGGAAGAAGCCTAAAATGGGCCTTTACAAATTCTTTTCTAACACTCCCCCGCAAGCTGGAGCGTACAAGTTGTAGGCACACAGCTTGGACAAGAACTGATAAAATAGAGCACTTGATAAAGCCTTAGTGAGAAGATCGGTAACTTGGTCAGTAGCCGGAACATGATTCAGTCCCAACTTCTTCATTTGAACTTTTACCGAATGAAGTGGCGGTCAACTTCAATGTGTTTCGTTCTTTTATGGAAGATAAGATTCTTGGGTATGTGAATCGCAGCTTGACTGTCACAGAGTAAGGTGGCTGGTGTACAAAATTTTACTCCCATATCACTCAGGAGACTCTCAAGTCATGTGAGCTCAGATACAACAGACGTCATTGAACGGTACTCAACTTCGGCCAAAGATCGAGCAACTACGGGTTGTTTTTTACTGCGCAAGGTAACAAGATGACCTTCGAAGTAAGTACAAAAACCGCTGGTGGAATACTGATCATTTAGGGAACCAACATAATCAGCATTTGAATATGCAAACAATGTTGGAGTAGAGGAGGAAGTTCTGTATACCAGTCCTTGACCAAGAGCAATTTTGAGGTATCGCAGAATGTGTTCGACCGCCTGTAGACGTGACACCCGAGGATAATGCATAAACCGACAGACAACCCCAACAACAAATGATATGTCTGGTCTTGTGACTGTTAGATATATTAGTTTTCCCACCAACCGTTGAAAGTATTCTGGGTTTGGAAGAAGAAGATCTATATCAGAGACATGAGCACACAAATTGTGATTGACATCCATAAGAGTGTTACCCGGCTTACATCCAAAATATCTAGCATCCTGAAGAAGGTCGAGACGGTACTTCCGTTGAGATAGGACAAGACCATCAGAACGTCTTGCGATCTTAAGGCCATGGAAGTATCGAAGGTTCCCTAGATCTTTTGTTTGAAAAACAGAACTGAGGTGCTGTTTGACCACTTGGATTTCTTTTGAATCATCTCCTGTGATTAGGATGTCATCGACATACACCAAAAGAAGAACTATTCTTGTTGTGCTATGTCTAGTGAACAAAGAAAAATCTGCCGAGCTCTGAGTAAAGCCAACCTCCTGAACAGTCTTGCTAAACTTATCGAATCAAGCCCGAGGAGATTGCTTGAGACCATAAACCGACTTCTTAAGGAAACAAACTTGAGACTCCCCGTGGTCTCAATCCCGGGAGGCTGTCGCATGTAGACTGTTTCTTGGAGATCGTCATTGAAAAAAACATTTTTGATATCAAGTTGATGTAAGAGCAAGTGACGATGCACAACTACAGAGAGGAGGACACGAACCATGTTGAGCTTGACCACTGGAGAGAATATTTCCTCATAATCGAGACCCTGTTGAGTAAATCCACGCGCCACCAGACGGGCTTTAAGTCGATCAATCGTCCCATCAGGAGCATGCTTGATGACAAAAGACCAATTTGCATCCAATAGTAGTCTTGCCGGGAGGAAAAGAGACTAGATCCCATGTCTGATTAGCTTAGAGGATCGTCATTTCTTCGTCCATGGCCGCCCGCCAGCTTGGATGTTGAAGAGCCTCCTGCACAGAGTTAGGTACAAAATAGAGGATAATAAGGTAGCAAAGGTTTGAAGTACCATAGTCAAGCGATGTAAGGATACATAATTTTCCAGAGGATGAACCGTAGAGGTAAAAGCCATGTCGACAGGGCGCAGAGTGTCAGAGATTGAAGCCGACTGCAGCAGGTGACAGAGCGAGGAGTTCGACGAGTATAAACACGAGAGGGGGGGTGGTGGAGACCCAGAGCTGGTGAGGGGAGGAGATGAGATGGTGGAGGAGATGAAGTTGGTGGTGGTGGAGGAGACGTAACTGGGATGATAGTTCTTGGTAATGGTGGTGGTGGTGGAGAGGATGGTGAAGCAAAGAAAAATGGTTGATCTTCTAGAAAGGTAACATCAACCGAAACAGTCACTTTGCGGGTAGTGGATGAGTAACAAACATACCTTTTTGAATACGAGAATAACCATCGAATATATGTTTGGACTCCCAAGGATCGAGCTTGTCCGTGGAAGGACCAAGTAAGTGAACATAACAGGTACAACCAAATATTTGAGGTGTTAGAGGAAATGGTGGTGTGGAGGGAAAGAGAAGGCTGAACGGGGTGGCGTTGTCGAGGAGGATGGCAAACAGTAAATGAGATAGCACGCCATCGAAATCGCGAAGTGCCAATATGTCTTGGGAACATGCATTTGAATCATGAGAGAACGAGCAACATCAAGAAGATATCTGTTTTTACGCTCAACCACACCGTTTTGTTGGGGAGTGTAAGCACACGACGTTTGATGAATATTTCCGAACTTAGAGCAGAGGTTATCAAACTCATGGCTAGTGTATTCACGAGTATTATCTGTCCGGATTGTTTTGATTTTGTCGGAGAATTGAGTACGAGTTTCAAGACCAAACGCCCGAAATACACGAGAAAGCTCAGAGCGATCATGAAGTTAAAACAATCATGTCATATGAGAATAATCATCAATAAAAGTTAGAAAATAACGATAATAAAAAAAACTTGTTACTTTATACGGGCCCTAAACATCAGAATGTACTAACATAAAAGAGCTCTGTGTACAATGAGACGAAAAAGAAGAACGATGTTGTTTCCCCAAAATACAAGAATCACGAGTAAAAGTAGGAAGATGAACATCTGGAAGAGCTTTCTTGAGAACAGGAAGATGAGCATGGGCAAGACGTCGATGTCAGTCAACAAAGGAGATAAAAGAGAGAACGGATGGGAAGACATCGAGAAGGTAGAGCCCGTTGTGTAGTCGTCCTTTACCAATGATACTCTGCGTCCTTCGGTCCTGCATCAGAAAGGAAATGTGATAAAGCAATCCAAATCAGTAGTGAGGCTGCTGACAAAAAGTAAATTAAATAGAGAGCCCGTGACATTGAGAGCCGAGCGAAGAGAAATAGAGAGATTTAGAGGTATATCAGCAGAGCTGGAGATAGGAACTATATTTCCATTCGCTATAGTGATAAACTTGGGATGCAGAGAATTCAAGTATTGAGGTGACTTCAAGGAGGTGATATGATGAGTAGCACCTGAGTCCACTATCCAACGCGGTTTAGTGGAGAGACAAACGATACTGTCATGAGAGACGGAGGTAACAGAGGCAGGTGAGTTGTGGAGCACCCCTTGAAGTTGTTGGAGCTGGAGGCGGACTTCATCAAGATCAGCCTGAGTGGCAAAAGGGCTGAGGTCGGCAACATAAGCATTTAGACGAGAAGACAAATCAAGTTTGCGATAAAAGGTTGCCTCAAGGTGTCCATCCTCTGCACAGAACGAGCACTTAGGCCTTGACTGACCATTTCGGCTCCTCCCTCGAGAGCCAGTACATCCTCCACGAGTAGAGGAAGGGAGGAGTAATGGCGCAGAAGATTGCTGGAGAAGAGCCGCTGACGGAGGGCCGATAACATCAGGAGGCGGTGAAACCTTTAACAACTTGGAGCACACATCATAGAATGATGGAATAGTAGCATAGGAGAGGATCTGAGCCCGAACACTATGTAGATGAGGCGGAATACGAATCATCATCATGGAAATACCAACAACTTCCTTTTGAGCACGCTGGGCAGCTAGATCCGTAGTCAGAGGCTGATATTAAATCCAAGCCTCAACCAACGACTTGGACCGAGCAACAGAAGATGTTAAGTTAGCAACACTGACCGAGTCAAGGGACTGAAGATCGGTGATGATGTCATACAAATGTTGGAGACTATCCTTGCCAGAGTATAAAGAATGGATCTCATCCCACATCGCCCTGGCCGTCTTATGATACATGAACATGCAGTACGATTTGCCATCAAGGGAATTGAGAAGCCAAGTCTGAACATTATCATTGTCACGCAACCAGTCATCGGTAGGTGCAGAAGAAGTATCCCTAGTGAGATGATGCAGAAGTCCCTTGGACTGAAGTACCTGACGGACAGAATTTGCCCATTCAATAAAATTCTTCTTCCCAGTAAGGGAGATGGTGGTGATCCTTAACTCGTCACGCTGTTCAGGAGCACCAACCACACGGGTTGAAGGAGAAAAATCAGTAGAGGAATCCATGACAACACTGCCCGGCGACTAGGAGAAGCGGCTATGAGAAAAATCGCGGACAGGAGCAGCGACAGCAACAGTGAGACTGGCGGACTTGCAATACACAGGCAACACACATAACATTGTCTAGAGATAAAACACAGCGAGCAGAAGCCGAAACCGCTGCGGGTTGATAAGACTAACGTGGTTTAAAGCAGGCAAACCGACAAGACCACAACAGACAGAGCAATGAACAGAGAAGAGACTGCGGCGGGTTGACCAGCAACAAGCTGAGACGAGACCACGACGGGATGAGCGACTAATAGAAAGAAGGCGAGCTGGGAAACCACCACGACGAGCTGAGGAGCATCGAGCTGAGAAACGACCGCGGCTGACTGAGGAGCAACGAGCTGAGAAAAAGACCACAACGGGCTGAGGAGAGACTGCTGAAGAAAAGACGAGTGTGGTAAAGAAGTAGAGACCGGTAAGCAAAATCGCTGCGGGCTCGGAAGGGCAGACCGCTCCAGCTAAATAAACAAACTGCTACGGCTAGAAGAGGCAAACTGCTGCGTCAAGAAAGCAGCGGACAGGATGAGACAAACCAAGCAGACCGTGGCATACACAGAACAGGCCGTACGGTGGGTCCCAACAGCGAAGTCTATAAAAGCGTGGAGAAATGAGTCCAGAAGAGGAGGGAGCAGCACAAGGTAAACCGTGTGGTCAGAAAAAATCTATCCGCCGAGGGATGCAAATAGGAAGCCGCACAGAGGGTTGCGAGTAGAAGATTTCTATCCGTCGAGGAGTTGTGATTAGCAAACCGCACAGAGGGTTGTAGTTAGAGAATCAGAGACCGCCCGGAGGGATCAAGAGCTCTGATACCATGTAGAGAAAAGAGCACAAAGACTTGGAATTATTTGTAAACCTTTGCATATATTTCTTGTATATGTAAATACAGGTATGAATACATATATATAGGGAGAGAATAGAGAGGAGAGTCCCAATTATAAGATGTGAGACTAATACAAGAAGAGGAAGAAGCCTAAAATGGGCCTTTACAAACTCTAAAAGAAATGATGGCTAGAGAATTTGAGGTAAAGGACTTATATAACCTCAAGTATTTTCTGGGTATTGAAGTCGTCAGGTCCAGACATGAAATTTTATCTCGTTGTAGAAGTATATTATTGATTTACTTTAGACATCAAGAATGAGTGGGTGTAGGCTTGTCGACACCCTTATCGAAGCAAACCACAGGATAGAGAGATGTTGGAGAAACAATTGAGGACATCCCTGATTTTTTAGAGATTAGTAGGGAAGATGATTTACTTGTCACATACATACTCAAGTATCTTTTATGTAGTTAGAGTGGTCAGTCAGTACATGCACTCACTAAAGACTCGTCGACTTGATGTTGCACACCGTATTTTTAGAGACCTCAAATCCTCTCTTTGACGTAGTGTCGTATTCTCACATAATATTAAGCTATATATTGAAGTCTACATATGCGCAGATTGGGTTGGATCGGTTGATGATTGACAGTCTACCTTAAGATATTGCACTCTGTTAGTGAGAATTTGTTACATGCAGGAGCAAAAAAACATGTGGGGGCTAGATCCAGCGCTGAAGCTAAATTCAGAGCCATGACACATGAAATTTGTGAAGGACAGTGGATTCGCTATTATGAGAGACCTTGACCTTGAGAAAAGTGAGTCAATCAGAGTATATTATGATAACAAGGTGATCATTAACATTGCTCATAACCCTGTTCAACACGATGACACCAAACATATTAATGTTGACAGACACTTCATTAAAGAAAATATATTGAGAGGAATTGTATGTACATCGTTCGTTCCGTCTGAACAACAACTGACAGACATTTTCCCAAAAGGATTGAGTATGAATACATTTTGAAGAATCATTGCCAATTTGGGCATGGTGAACATTACATGCCATATTTGAGGGGGGGGGGGGTGTTAGCATTTATTTATTATTTCATGTATTTCTCCTTTCTATGTATTTTCTCCTCATTACCCCTCGCTTCTATATATTAGAGTTGTAGAAAGGAAAAGTAAAATGAAAGGTGCAATATATTCTTCCACAAAGAGACATAATATAGGACTTACATCAAGACACCCAACACCGATAGGCGGTGTGGGACTAAACACAACAGTACTAAAAAACTCAAACCCAAATAACGTGGAATACGTGCACGTGTGGGACCCTCGTCGGGTATATGAATCCAGATCACGTGGAGGAGCCGAAATTGCACGCGAAGCAAACTAACATAACACACTACAACAATAACTCTAACAAGACACACAACACCGATAGGCGGTGTGGGACTAAACACAACACTACTAAAAAACTCAACCCCAAATAACTCTAACAAGAGTAATCCCCTCGTGATGAATTAATGATAGTGATTTACCATTTCAACAGAAGGAATTTCCATGAATAGGGTTTTGAGACAATAAATAACTCTTTGATTAATAAAATTAGTCTGATTTGGATGTGAATTTCCTTTGTTTTTTTGGTCTAATTTTTAATAGGTATGGTTTTACATTCTTCAGTATTTGAATGCGTTAATTCAAACTAGATGATGATTAAATTATCTATATTGACTGTTTCATTGATTATCTCTGTAGAAGAATGGTTCAAACCTTGTATATAGTTCTTGAATTTTAAAATACAGGTATGAGTACAAATATATAGGGGAGAGGAGAGAAACAGACAACTATACAAGCAATGTGGGACTAAGCCAGAATCCTACATGGCCATAATAATGGGCCTATTCAACATCTTTTCTAGTATTCTCTAACACTCCCCCGCAAGCTGGAGCGTACAAGTCGTTGACACCAAGCTTGGATAAGAACTGATGGTACATTTATCGTGGTAGCGCCTTGGTGAGAATGTCAGCAACTTGCTCTGACGCAGGAACGTGCTCCAGCTCTAACTTCTTTAATTGAACCTTTTCACGGACAAAGTGACAGTCAACTTCAATGCGCTTGGTCCGCTTATGAAACAATGATTCTTCGCAATATGGATTGCATCCTGACCATCGCAAAGAAAACTTGCAGGTGAGGATAAGGTGACCCCCAAATCACCAAGAAGACCCTCAAGACAGGTGAGTTCAGAAACAACAGCTGTCATTGCACGATACTCAACTTCAGTAGAAGAGTGAGCAACCACAAACTTTTTCTTGCTACGCCAAGTGATAAGATTCCCTCCAAAGTAGATACAAAAATCTGTAGTGAAACGTCGATCATCCAGGGAGCCGGTATCTGAATATGCAATAAGAGAGAGAGAGGAGGATGACTTATATACCAAAGCTTGTTCAGGAGTTGTCTTCATATATCTAAAGATGCGTTCCACTGCCTGGAGATGAGAGATCCGAGGAGCATGCTTAAACCGGCTGACCACTCCAACATCAAAAGAAATATCAAGTCTTGTAACTGTCAGATATATCAGTTTTCCTACAAGATAGATAATTCTCAGGGTTCGTAAGCAGAGAATCATAGTCATACCCATGAGCACATAACTTGTGATTTGCATCCATCGGAGTTTTCACAGGTTTGTACCCAGAGTAGCCAGCATCGTGGAGAAGATCAAGTAAGTACTTTCGTTGTGAAAGGACAAGACCATCAGGCCGTCTTGCAACCTCAAGTCTAAGAAAGTACCTGAGTGCCCCCAGATCTTTTGTTTGGAAGACGAAGTTTAAGTGTTGCTTGATTTGATGTATCCCGGTAGAGTCATCGCCATTAATCAAAATATCATCCACGTAAACCAAGAAAATGACAGTCCCAGCTGGTTGATGACGAGTGAAGAGAGAGAAGTCCGTCGAGCTCCTCTTGAATTCAACTTTGCGAACGGCCTTACTGAATTTATCAAATCAAGCTCTGAAAGATTGTTTGAGCCCATAAATAGATTTCTGAAGATGACATACACGAGACTCCCCCTGGTCTCAAACCCGGGAGGTTAGTTCTTGTAGACCGTTTCTTGAAGATCATCATTTAAAAAGGCATTCTTTATATCCAGCTGAAGGAGAGACCAGTGACGATGAACAACCAAGGAGATCAACACCCGAACATAGTTCAACTTGGCGACAAGAGAGAAGGTTTCATCATAATCAAGTCCCTGTTGTTGAGTGAACCCCCGAGCCACAAGTCGGGGTTTCAGCCGGTCAACCGTTCCATTTGGAGCATGTTTGATAACAAACACCCACTTGCAAATGACACACGATTATCCAGGAGGAAGAGGAACCAGATCCCAAGTCTGGTTAGACCAAAGAGCGGTCATTTCCTCTTCCATAGCCGCACGCCACCTTGGATGAAGAAGAGCCTCCTGCACCGAGTTAGGAATAAAGATGGAGGAAAGAGAGGGAGCAAACTTGCGGAGAGGTGGAGACAGTCGATGCAGTGAAACATAGTTTGCCATGGGGTGAGCGGTAGATGTTGATGCTGGATCGTCAGTCCGCAGGATAACACCAGTGGAGGAGGGCTGTTGTAAAGCTCCAGAGACCGGGTACGACGAGTGTATACACGAAGAAGAGGTGGTTTGGGTGGTTGAGGTGGAACAAGTATCGGAAGTGGAATGAGAAGAAGGGTGGTAGGGAAAACGTGACTGGAATGGTTGGACGAGGTATGTAAGGGGAAAGAAGAGGAGCAGATGCAGACGATGAGTCATAGAATGGTTGTGCCTCACGAAAGGTGACATCGGCAAAGACAATCACTTTGTCAGTCGTCGGAGAATAACACAAATAACCTTTTTGAGTCCGAGAGTACCCGAGAAACATACATTTGCTGGCACGAAGGGCAAACTTATCTGTGGTTGGATCAAGATTGTGAACATAGCAAGTACAGTCAAACACACGAGCCGTGAGAGTGAACTGGGATTGGGATGGAAAGAGGAGACTAAACAGAGTGACAAAGTTGAGCACAGATGATGACATGCGATTGATGAGGTGACATGCTGCAGATACAACAATGTTCCAAAAACGAGTAGGAACTTGCATTTGAATCATGAGTGACTGAGTCACATCAAGAAGATGACGATTCTTGTGTTCTTCCACACCATTCTGTTGAGGCGTATATGCACACGAGTTTTGATGTATAATGCCGAATTCTGTGCATAGGTTCGCGATTGCCCGGATAGTGTATTCCCTTGCATTATCAGTGCAAATTATTTTTAAAGGAGAGAAAAACGGAGTACGAGTTTCCATAATAAGGACACGAAAAGTAGTGGTCAGTTCATCACGATCTCGAAATAAGTATAACCAGGTTAAGCGAGAGTATTCATCAATAAAAGTGAAAAAATACCGATAGCTAAACATACTAGGAGTTTTATAAGGTCCCCAAATATCATAATGGACTAATGATAAAGGAGTAGTACTCCGAGTACAAGTAGGTTGAAAGGAAACCCGATGCTGTTTAGCAAAGATACAAGATTCACAAGAAAACTCATGCAGAGAGACATTCAGAAAAGCCTTCTTGAGAATTTGGAGGGAAGCATGCCCAAGACGACGATGCCAATCGGTAGTGGATACAACGCAGAGAGCAGGAGGAGCATCGAGGAGGTAGAGCTCATTCGACAGCCGCCCCTTTCCAATGATATTCTGCGTTTTTCGATCCTGCACAACAAAGGTTGAGGGTGAGAAGGTAACGCAACAATTAAGGTCTTTAGTAAGGTGGCTAACAGAGAGCAAGTTAAATGGTGATCCTGGAACATGAAGAGCAGAAGTCAGAGAGAGAGCGGGTGTGAGGAGGATATCAACAGTGTCAGATACGGGGATGTTATCACCATTAGCCACAGTAATGAACTCGGGGTGGACAATCATCGAATATTGCGGAGGGCGCTGCGAAGTAATATGGTGTGTGGCTCCCGAATCCACAATCCAGTGGGTGCCCTGTGAGAGACAAGATATACCTTCATTTGAAATAAATGCCACAGATCCAGAAGAGCGAGAGATCACCCCGTGTAGTTGTTGGAGCTGAGTGCGGAGAGCATTAATGTCATCCCGAGCAGAAACTGCAGAGTCCGTAGTAGGAGAAGTGGAAGGATCAGCCATAACAGGAGCAGCAAAATGTGGAAGCAGACCATGTTTGCGATAACAGGTGGCCTCAAGATGACCATCCCGACCGCAATACGTGCACTTAAACAGAGATCTGCCAGACCGACCACATCCCCTAGACATGTTGCGTCCCCCACAGGCTGAGGACCCCCGAGCTGACGGAGCAGGTGTAGAGTGTTGTAGGAGAGCTGGAGAGGGAGTAACAGGAGCACCCTGGGGCGGTGTAACCTTCAGAAGCATAGAGCACACGTCTGACAGAGATGGAGTGGTAGTAGAGGAGAGAATCTGGGCCCGAACATTGTGCAGGTGAGAAGGAACTCGGGACATCATCATCGCGATCCCGACAGCTTCTTTCTGGGCCCGTTGAGTAGTCAGATCTATAGTAGGAGGTTGATGTTTATCTAGGCCTTGACCAAAGTCTTGGCTTTAGCCAAAAAGGAGATCATATCACCGGGAGCCCCGAGATCAAGAGTTTGAAGATTTGAGATGATGTCGAACAAGTGTTGACTATTCTGCCTAGAGTAAAAAGAGTGGAGCTTCTCCCACATGGCCTTCACCATGTCATGATACATAACCATCCTATAGGGCTCGGTGTCCATGGAGTTGAGCAGCCATAACTAGACCCGACCATCATCCCGAAGCCACTCATCGGTGGGGGTGGTAGGAGAGACCTGGGTCAAGTGATGAAGAAGTCCTTTCGTCTGCAGTATTCAGACGAACTGAGTGCACCCATTCTACAAAATTCCGCTTCCCACTGAGAGAGATAGTAGTAATCCGGAGTTCATCGTGAAGCTTGGGAACCGGAGCCGCAACACGAGCATGCAAAGCGGAGGTGGCATTAGGATTCTCAGAAGTCATGGGCCCGCATCGGTTAGAGCGGGCTCTCGAGCGGTTAGGAGACCAAGCTCGCAGCGACTATGAGACCGAGCACACGAGCGGGTATAGGAGAACCCGCAACGGTCACGACAACAAACACCAGCGACAAGAGAGGCGGCTAAAGAGGAAACCGCAACGGTTATGAAGAAAGATCGTTGCTGCAAGAGGAGACACACCAGCGGAAGGAAGGAGAGTCCGCAGCGGATAGAAATAGTCTGCAACGGTAAGAAGGCAACCCACAACGACTAAGGAGGCAACCCGCAACGGTTAGGGAATGCTGACCAGCGGCTAAGTAGAGCCGCAATTCTAGAAACACAAGTCCGAGACTCAGCGGGCAGGCAGAGAGACTGCAAGCCGCGAGAAGATACCGATAGAAAGCAAACCGCCGCGATAAGACAAAAAACACACCAGTGGTAGGACCCGTAGCATATAGAAACAGCCCGCAACGGTTATGAAAGAAACCCACAACGATTAAGAAGATAACCTGCAACGGTTAAGGAGAGTAGACCAGAGCAGCGACGAAACAAAAAACGCGGCTAAAAGAGCCCGCGACTAGAAGAACCTGCGGGGAGGCGGACAGAATCACGGGAGTGGGGTCCACTTGTCAGAGAGAAGAAGGCTATAAAGGGGTGAAGGAGGGAAAGGGGAAGTGGAAGCCATAAGAGAGACCAGCAGAAGCGGATATGTAAGAGGAAACCGCACGGATAGCAGCGGTTCGAGCGGATAACAGCAAGCACGCAACTTACCTGCACAGAGGAGTGTGGGTAAGTGTGGATAGCAGCGGTCAGGAAGAAGGAATCCACTTAGAGAAAGATCGCTTGCTCTGATACCTTGTAAAAGAGTGGTTCAAACCTTGTATATATTTCTTGAATTTTAAAATACAGGTATTAGTACAAATATATAGGAGAGAGGAAGGAAACAGACAACTATACAAGTAATGTGGGACTAAGCCAGAATCCTACATGATTTATAATAATGGGCGTATTCAACATCTTTTCTAGTATTCTCTAACAGTCTCATTTTATACATTTTCTTCTTTGAGAACAAAATATAATTTTTTAATAATTAATGGTATTTCCTTTGAAAATGAGAGCGTTTCTGGTCTATCTTGCATTTTTCTTGTTTTTTTCATGGTCTTTATGACACTCTTATTACATCTGATGTATCCATCATTATGCATCAATGAAGATTTGGGGCTCAATTACCCTTAAAAAATTAGAATTATAATTGCCATTTCAATTATATTCCCAATTTTGTCTTGTACATCTTCTTAATATGTTCACTCATAACCAGATGACGGATGCTCGTTGTTCGAGATGTTCAAAGAAAGAAGTTGGTGTAGCAGACATCATCCATGCTGGAGGGCATGGCGATAGATACCAGGTTTGTGAATCTCCATATTAATTATGTTGTGCGTGAAGTCAAAATTATTTTCTCAAATTTTGCCAGTGTTACATTAATCTCAGGTCCCCCTGCATTTTATTCATCTGGACATTGTATTCTTGTATAGTTAGTGTAGTTTTGTTATATTTACATACAGAATGTGCCAATAGTAATTATTATGCCCACACATGTTTGGATATGTCAGTGGTACCATTAAGGAACTGCTTCGGCTTCACCCGATTGACTACAATGAGAATATAAAAACTCTTTGGTTATGTTGTAGTTTATCAACTCCATGCAGGAATCCATTTCCAGCACTGTTCTTGGATACAATGATAGATATTTGGGAAAAAACCAAGGCCACTTGCTCTTGTCGTGGGAATGTAGCTCAGATCCTCCAATTGCAATGACATATATTCTTTCTGCAACAGGGTGATCACCCTTTTTCTGCCAACTACCTAAAATTTACTCAACCGTACTAAAAGTATGATCATTTTGATTTGCTCACCATTGTGTTCCTTAGGATGAAGTGTTCCTTCGAGCTCGGGAGATCACAATTGAATCTTTAAATTCCTTCCTGGCCTGCACTGTGATTTTGATCAGATAAGTGTCCAGATTTTTGGGCGCTCTCCCACTCTTTTCCCAATCTAGTGCAACAAAAATATGGTCGGAGACAGACCTGACTTCTTGACTCAATATCAAAAGGATATGCTCTTGCTTCCTAGTACAACTCTGGAAGTTGTTCTGCTCGTGACCCTAAGTCGAAATCAACAGAGAAGGACCACCTGATTTGTGATTACTGCGGGAAGACCCATCACTTCTAGGACATGTGCTTCAAGCTTCGTGATTTTTGCCTCAGAGAAGAGGTTTCGCTCCATTGGGTGGTCATGGTTATGGTTGTTCTCGGGGGCCGGCCACCTTCTTCCCGGTCTCCTCATTTTCTGATGTCATGAATGACAATACACTCAGCATTGGCCTAGATCCTACTGAAGTTCCTACTGTCCTTTCTGCAGAAGAAAGAAAGACTTTATGAGTTATGATGCTTAATGCATGGCCATTATGTAGAGCCATTTACTTAATCATTATCCTCTTATGCACACCAAGGAATCTAGGTGCCCATTCTGCATCCACTCGCTCTTCTACTCAGTGGATCATTAACACTGACCACATGACTGACTCTGCCATAGGTTTTACTTCCTACATACCTTTGCCTGATAGTGACAAAGTGAGCATTATGGATGGATCATTTTCCTCTATTGCAGGAAAATGATCCATAAATTGTTCATCACTCACTCTCTCTTTAGTTATTTATGTTTCTAAGTTTACTCATAACTTTCTCTTTATTAGTCACTTGGTAAAATCTATGAATTGCTCTATGATGTTTTCCCAACTTACGTATTTTTCAGAACATCTACCTTGGATACTTAGCATTATCGCCGAGGACATCCTTCTATCTCTATTATTGAACTTAGGCATTAGTGAGATTATGACAAAAGATAGGGAACAATGGCGAAAAGGATCCATTATAAATTGCTCTATGATGTATTGAACTTAGTAAATATCATTGTATTCCATTTCATTTAATCTTGTTTTCTCACCTAGCGTCATGCCTTTTGCTATTAATATTATTCATACTGATGTTTGGGCTCTTACCCTGTTGTCTCTATCTTTGGTTATTCCTTGTTTGTTACTTTCATAGATTATTTTTTTCGTTACACTTATGTTTACTTGATGAAAAACATAAATGAAGTATTTTGTCCTTATCAGTGGTTCCAAAAAATGATAGCTACTCAATTCAACATGTCATTAAAATCTTATGTAATGACAATGGTCGCGAGTATAATGTCTTTCAGTTTGGGAAATACCTCAACAACCTAGGCATTATCCTCCAGACCTCTTGTGTTCATAGTCTGTGCTCCTGCTTAGAATGAGATAGTTGAGCGCAATAATCGTCATCTCCTTAAAGTAGCACGATGCTTTTTATTTACTATGCACCTCCCTAAATATTATTGGGGCACATTCTTACCGCCTCCCATCTCATTAGTCACATGCCTACTCGTGCCCTTGGACATAAAACTCCCCTTACTATTCTCCAAGTTACTCCCACTCAACTTCTCCCTGTATCTTTGGGAATGCGTGCTTCGTTCATGTGCATCACAAATCTAAACTTGACTCCCGAGCCCCGAAGTGTGTCTTTATTGAGTATTCTCCGACACAAAAATGTTATAAATGCTTCGTTCCATGGACGTCATTTTTTCGGAATCAAAGGCTTACTATAGGACCTCACTTCAGGGGGAGTCCTTTTTGATGAAAATGAGTTCCCCTAACTATTCCTCTACCCGTTCCTCCCTCATATCGGCCTCCTATCTCTAGTTCTAGCCCTACTCCTACTATCTCTAGTCCTAGCCCTACTCCTACTATCCCTAGTCCTAGTCCTACTACTTCTCCTATTGCCCCCAATGGTCGGAGAATCTCCTCCTCACCCTTTTTAGTTTTATACTTGGAGGAATAAGGGAATAAACACACAGGTTTTGCGCATAATATTGGAATGCCAGATCCATCTTCAGAGACTAAACGTAATCATACTCCTGCCCAACATCTTCTATCCCAGTTTGGGACATGCGATTCCTTATCTTGCTTCACATAGAGCTTTTGTTTCCTCCTTGTCCTTATCTTGCTTCACATAGAGCCATTGTTTCATCTTTGTCCTCTATTTCTATTTCGTCCTCTTGGCAGGAAGCCCTTGCCAGTTGCCATCGTAAGTGGCATGAAGTAATGATTGAGGAAATGCACGCTCTTGAAAAAATTGCACAGGGGTTCAGGTGTACCTTTCTCAAGGGAAGACTGTTGTTGGTGCAAGTAGGTCTTCTCGGTCAAACAAAATTCCCAAGGAATTGTTGAAAGATACAAGACAAGATTGATGACTGTAGGCTATACCCAGACTGCCGGGATTGATTATCAATATTCTTTTGCTCCTAGAGCAAAGATGAATTCCATAATGGTCCTTGCCCTGTTGTGCCTTGTGCTGCCTGTAAAGGATGAAACCTCAGTCAGTTAGACGTGAAAAATGTTTTCCTCTGTGGGGATCTAAAGGAGGAGGTATATGTCTCTACCGCCTGGTCTTACTTCTGAAAGATTTGAAGGAAGAGTCAATTTTGGAGAAGGTTCAAACTTGGAGAATATACGTCAATTTTTTGGAGATTCAGTTCCGTTCATGTCAAGAAGATCAATTTTGAAAATGATTTGTATTATGACAATTGATGGTGAAGTAGAGCAAAGAGAAGATCTTCATATGATTTTTTATTTATCTAAATAAGTATGATAGAGTACAACATGAATCGATTTGATACTATGTTAGGATGAAAATGTGTCAAATGTATGTTGAAACTATTAAAGAGATATATACTGGATGATTAACAAGTATTATATTGGCAGTGGAATGATCAAAGAATTTTCAAGTAGTTGGATCATAATTTATTCATTATTATTATTTTTGCAATATTAATGAAATCACTTGCACAAAAATATATACACACACACACAAAGATTTGTCTTGTTGTATGTGCCGATTCGGAGTTAAATATTAATTTCGAACAATGGAGATTTTGTGTAGAATGATGCAGTGGTCCAGAGCCGCTCCGCTCCGGTTCTACACCAGAGGAACACGTCCGGTCCCACCACCGGTCTCAGTGCGCCGGGATGTTGAGGCGGAGTTTCGAACCCAACCCTCTTGATAAATCCCTTTCCTAACAGGGACTATCACCAACTGAGAATAGACGCGGTCATGGGTGCAGAACCAGAGCGGTGGTGGGACCGAACGTGTTCCTCTGGTCCAGAACCAGAGCGGGGCGGCTCTGGACCACTGCATCATAGAAGTTAGCTAGCTTCAAATTTTTAGGACAAAAATAGTGTGCATGATTTATAATTTTAGTGGGGGCGATATTAACCATTTTCATTTTATCTTATTAGAAGATAAAAAAATACTAGATGTGGCATGTTTGAGTGTTGAATTGATTTTGTAAATGCATGATAAATTGATAATATAAATGAAAATATAATATCTGGAGTTAATGTTGAGTGATAAAAATGGAAAGAACAATGAGATGGGAGAATACTTTGAAGAAAATTGTTCCTAGGATCGATCTTGTGGTGCTGAATGTTGAAAGGTAAAAAAAAAGTCATTATATCTAAAAATAGATTGAAGAATAATTAATTAGAGAATTTATGTGTCATCTATCAAAGATACTATGATCGAACATGTGTGATTTGGACATGTATATTGAATATTAGAAAATTCATCAATTGTTTCATTGTCAATACATATAGATGATTTAAATTTATGCTGCTAACATAATATAAAATAAAATATCGGACGATATGATCCAAAGTCATGTCGGCGGCCGACATATCGGAAAAAATTGAATATATCGACCTATATATTACAATTTACAAAATTACAATCTATTTTTTTATATATAAAAACATAGTTTTACCTACAAAAATGACATGTCGGCTATCATTTTAGAGGACATTAAAAACATTGCATCTAAGGACCTTCATCCACTTTTATCTTCAAAACTAATTTTCTTTTCGGGGTGACGGTCATAGCCGTTCTCATGCCAAACATACATTCTATGATGGTGACATTTTTGTCCAAACTTACCGGAGCAAAAACGCAACGTCAAACAGAAAAAAGGTGTAGACCCAAGAGAATATGGATGAAATTTGTTAAAGGTGGTTTGGTGAGTTTAAGCTGACCACCTTTAGCAACAATACAGGAACTCCGGGATACAATATTTGATGAACAGAATTGATTGCTTCCTCTTCAAAGAAACATGTTTTTTATTCACTTGTAAGAAGATTTTTGAATTAGCTTCCAAAGTAGTCTCCATCCCCCCCTTCATTTGCTGTTTACAATGAATTAGGCATTCTCCTATGTCATAATAATCTTTATGCATCGAATCGTACAGCTGGAGTGCATTGCGTGCGGCAACATGTGGTACGCATCCCGAGACGCCATTTCATCGCTGACGATCAACACTCCCGGCATGGGCGGGAACGTCGGCACGGCTCCATGGGCCACCGCCAAGTTCGAGGAAGTGGAGAAGAAGTTGGTGAGCCCGCGAGAATCCGAGAAGCTCGCCGCGGATCTCTTTCAAAAATCGACAGCCCCTTACATTCCCGTGCTCGAGCCTCAAAAATCTTTCAACAGATCGAAGGCCGTGGATCCTCATGAAGACCACTAGGAGCCTGTGGCATGTAGTTTCTCCTCCAGGTACTTGTTGTAATTCTCTAGGATTCCAGTGTTTTGATGTAAATATCAGTCGATAGACTCTTTCTTCCCTTCAAAGTTTAGCCCTTTTTGTGGAGGTTTGTTTTGTCAATCATCGTTTATATTCTTACTCTGTTTTTAAAATTAGATTTTTTTTATAATTAAATCATATTAGATTATATATTATTTGTAAAAAAATAAAAAAAGAATAGAAAAATTGTATATAGATCTTGGCGGTTTACACTTCTAAAAATTAGGTCCGTCAAGCGGACTTTCTTCTAGGTCCCCACCAATAGAAGCTTGTAAATATGTGAGGTCTGCAATAGAGTCAATATTGCATGTGGGGCACATCGTCTCATCCGCTTTTTATTGACCACCCGGACCTTCCTTTAGGTCCGGGTGACGGACCAAAAAATTTTCCCTCCAAAACACGAAACTGAAGCAAGAATTTCCTTTGATATTACTTGTATAGTTGTATGTATAGTAAGTACTACAAGATGAGGGAAGAGCCACGTTTGAATTCCAAGTTTGATTCGAAAAAAATGAATCCAAATGTGGATAATAAAAAAACAATTATATTTTTCTCGCGTGTGGATAATAATAAAAATCAATAGTGTATATATTAAAAAAATATATGTATTAAAAAATTAATAATCATTACTACTTTAGGACAATATATTTCTGGCATGTGGATAATAAAAATCAATAATATACGTATTAAACAAAATAATTATCATGTGTTGGTTATGGAAAAAAAAATAAAAATTCAAAATTATATAATTAAAATAGGAATTGTTAAAGACATCACAAAGTTGATTATTGACACATTAAGAAGGTCTGGTTCGTGCGGTCGTAATCGCTTGATCGGTGAAAATAAGTCCTTTCAAATGAAGCCTAAGACTCCGTTTCATGTGATCGTAACGGCTTGGCCAGTGAAAGTAAGTCCTCTCAAACGAGCCTAAATTTACTCCTACTTGGATTCTAAATTTTTCCCTAAGGCTCTATTTGAGAAAGCTGAGAAGAAAGTGTTTTTGAGAATAGAGCCGTCAGAAAAAGAAAATTATAATTTATTTGGAGAAATTATTGATTAAGAAAAAAAATTAAATTTTGAAATAAATAATATATTGATACATGTATTTCACAAAAAAAGCATTATATTAAAAAAATTAATTAAGATTACAAAATTTTCTAAATATATTTTTAGGGTGTTGTTACGTGCACATCACTTTTGGCTATGTGCACATCATTGATATGTGCATATCATAAATTTTATTTGCAGACTAAAATATCAAAGAAACACTATAAATTTTATTTGCAGGCCAAAATGTCAAAGAAACACTATAAATTTTATTTGCATGCTAAATTGTTAAATAAATACAAAAATAAAGTTTGAGTTTTTTTTAGCAAATACAAAAGATTTCTTCTCTTTTACATTTAAAACAAACAAAATAAAAAACAAAAATCTCAAATCATTTTCACCGACATAACTAAAAATTTGCACGGTCTATTTTTAAGTTCATGTAGACATGCACGAACATAAAGATATGAATATTAGTTGTCTTAAATAAATAAAATATTTGCAATTTACTTAAAATTAAATATTAATACCTGCACGGTCATTTTGCTTGTTCAAGTTTCCTTTTGGTCGCCCCTTTAAGCTACCCGGAACAAAAGATTCTACAGTTTGGCTTGTTGTAGGATCCAATAGCTGCCGTAATTTTCATTTCAATTCATTTTTTTGAATAGCCGATGATATATTGTATTTTTGGAGTATTCCATCTAACTCTATTTGTATGTCATGTGAAGCGAGGCTGAAGTTGGGGCGAGGGTAGAGTTTTGACTTTCAGGAGAAAATAGGAGCGATGTGTGCGCTTAGGTTTAATGTATGTGGGATTAGAAAAAGGTAGTGGTATTGTTTATTTTAAGAGTTTGGTGTGCACGTAGCCAAAAGTGGTGGGCACATAACATCGCCATTTATTTTAACAGTTTGGTGTGCACATAGCCAAAAATGAACATCACCCTATTTTTAAATTGAACTGAAATATGTCGTCAAATATGTTATCACAAATCATCACTAAAGTTTATATGAAACTTCAAGATAGCACCATACAAACACACAAGGTTAAGTTGTCATGTTTTGGAGATTTCATTTGTTAATCACACTCGTCACATGAATTTACTAACCGCACATCCGACGATGCTCGCACTCGATCTTCGCCGAAACGCCCTCATCCTCGCTCCACTTTCGCCGGCCACCTTCCTGAGCCCTATTTCGCCGGCTGGAGCTCCATTACGCCGGCCGCAACCCCTCAGGGGAACTATCCCGAGCTTAGATCCTGATCCCAGTCGCCAGTTCAGGCGTTCTCGTCCGAACCCGATGATCCCATCTGCAGCTTCACATGCGCTGCTCTTTGTGATCCTGAGGCACTCTACCCAGACGAAGCTTCATAGCTGCTGTTCTTGTTGATCCTGAACCCCTTTGCAGCAGGCCTGATTGTTGGACCTTATCAGTGACCTCTCCTCCACAAGCAAACACCAACTATAGATCCAATTGTTGTGTTTGTTTGATATTTTTGAAGGATGAAATTGGGACAATCCATTTTGAGAGGAAGGAATTGGGACAATTTCAATTTTTGTGTGCGTTTGAACCTTTTTTTGGGCGGATGACTTTCTAGAAATTAGGCTATTCACAAAATCGATCTAATTTGATTGGTTTTGCGGTTGTAGCAAACCGAGAAGACGACTAGGAGCAAACTAAGAAGACGGGTTTTTTCTGATTGCGATCCCCTGTGACGGAGTAGATGAACGAACGAAGAAAATGAGTTCTGATGGGTTTCCCCTGAATTTTCTAAGTTAAACCGGAAAGATTTTGACCAAAGACACGAATGGGCCAACCCAACCTGGCCAAACGAGCTCCGCACCAAGCCATGTTCGCCCAAAGACCCAAAAACACCCCGAAGGTGGGCAAAACCAAGCACACAGGGACGCGCAAGCGAAAAGCAAGCGCCCGTGCGAGCGACGCGCAAACGTGTGCGGCTAGAGCGCACGCGCGCGGCCAGCCCCCACACACGGACTGCGCGCACGACCAATTCATAGCTAACTGACGGATCGTCAGAGACCCCTCTCACCTCTCCTGCATCCGCCAAAGTGAGGGAGAATCACTCAAGGAGTTCTTTCGTCGCTTCACCTCTGATGCACTGCAACTCTCGGGAGTCGACTCCGAGCTCCTTCGCGACGTCTTCCTCGAGGGGCTCCACTCAGGTGGATTCTACTCTTCACTAATGTGGGAGACAATACCGAGCTACGTAGACCGCGTTCACCGGGTCGAGGCGCAGATCGCGACAGATGAGGCTGTTGAGGCCCACCACCAACAATTCGAAGGAACCTCCAAACGTAAAAGGGAACCAGAGTCTGCACCCTCGACACACTGCAGAAGAGACGACCACCGCATCAATCCTCGCAGGGATCAAGGCTCTCGACGGTACCAGAAATTCATCCCACTGAATAGCACCAGACTCAAGTGCTCATGGTCATCCAGGACTGGGATGCTTCGCCGACCTAAACCGCTACCATCAAATCGGGGAGACCAGGCAAAATATTGCGAGTTCCACTAGGGGAACGAGCACATCACAGAGGAATACATCTTGCAGAAAGAGGCGATTGAACGCCTCATATGACAAGGGCATCTAGGGAGGTACCTACAGAACCAAGTACCAAACCGGCCACCGCCGCACCAACCCGGGCGAGAGCAACCCCCGACACACCAGGATGCATAGGGGGCAGACAAATAGTCGGGGAGGTCGAGACCATTGTAACGCCCCAAATTTCCCGTAGCAGGAGATGGGTTCTGTGAACTACCGCCCGATGGCAGGGTTAGTGCCAACGGTAGTATGCTGGATTTACAGCAGGAGCGCTCGGTGAGATACCGCCTGGAGGTAGGTTGATACCGCGCGGCGGTAGCATGGTCGATTTAATCGACAAAGCTCTCGGTGAGCTACCGCTCGACGGTAGTGTTAACGCCAGCGGTAGTGTGGCTGACACTCGACGACAATCGCCAGAGATAGCGCACAACACACAAGGAAAGAAAAGCGACAGATACTTCCGGACCACCATAGCACGCAAAGCCCAAAGCGTGAGGATATCTCCGTACAACACAAGGACTGCCAAAAGCGCGAATGCACGTTGTGGCACCGAGCTAGGCTTACATCGACAAGGGCTATGCACTAACAAAAGGGACAAGGTGTGCACAATGCGCATCAAGTATTCCCCGACATCAACACCGTCTCTTGAGGCATTGCCTGGTAGAACGGCCCCACATCTGTCAGACCGTCACACTACGCAAAGCCTCCTCGATAAGCGTAAGGTATAGCTCAATAACGCTCATTCTGTCGTGACAAACCTACCTTCGTGACCGCCTTCTCAAGGCCCGCTCAGCCATCTGGAACCGCTCCTCTCCAAGACCCTGGCGCTCCCATTGTTCCACGATCTCAAAGGCTCGCATTATTCCGATGTCCGGTGGCACATGCGCCATCAATGACCTCCCCTAAAAAGGCTCCACCCCAACTTTTGATAAGAACGAACACCAAGCCCTTCAAGCTTCAGCACGAGAACGGGCGTCAAGTCTCTCCGAATCTTCTAGTGAGAACAAACTTGGTACTACGAAACAAACTGGGCGGAGCATTCCTCCACAACGCTTCCAAGAATTCGCCACCAGTACTGGCGTCCAACGGAAACCACTCAAACTAACGCACAATGTCATGCTCGCGCACTCATACAAGGGGGAAGTTAGAAGCAATACACTTCCACACGAACACAGCTCGCAAAGCGCAAAACAAGAAGACGTCCTTGCGACACGCCACAAACATCACATAACAAGCAAGAGAGGTGCACGAGCAATCAACCCACAGGATTTGCAATCTAGACATCCACCGCAGTACCTTCAACTCACAAAGTCAACACTGAGTCATGTCAAGGAACCAACACTCCCGCAAAGCACCAGACGAGAAAAATGATTCACCGTGCAAAAAATCATGACCTCAATAGCAAAAAGGTTAGGTAAAAAATTTCCGGGCTCGGTACTTCGCGGATCGCGATCCTCAAAATTTTGTGGGCATTTGATGGGGTTCCCCCTGAATTTTTTTAAATTAAACATGAAAGATTTCGACCAAAGACACGAAGGGGGAGCCAACACGACCAAACGAGTCGTGCACCAATCCGGGCTCGCCCAAAGACCTTAAAACACCCTAGGAGGAGGGCAAACCCAAGCATACAATGACGCGCAAGCGACAAGCACGCACCCGCGTGAGCGGCGCGCAAACGCAGGCGGCCAGCGCACACGCACACGAATCATGTGCGTGCGGCTAGTGCGCGTACAAGGCATGTGCGTGCGGCTAGTGCGCGTACAAGGCCTGTGCGTGCAAGTGGCCTGCTCGCGCACCGCCTGCATGTACGTGTCCCTCGCGTGCGCTAGCACGCACCGCGGGCGCCGCCGGCCACCGTTGCCGGTCTCCGCCGCTGCCAGGCAACCTGCCCGGGATGCCCAAGCCGCCCGGAGGGCACACACGCCATTTTTTAAAATTGGTGATCCAGGTGACCGTAACAGAGCGACGTCATTCGTCAACACAAAATCCTCCCCAGTGTAATTATCAGCATGACCCTCTAGAAAATTATAAATAGACCCTCATACCCTCATTTGAGGAGGAGGAACTCAGAGGCTGGAGAGAGTTCTAACGTTTTTCTGCGATGACGTGAGATTTAGATCATTCCTCCGCTCGGAATTTGCTCTGCTCCATCTCTAGGTTATCAATCGTGCAACGCTCAACACTGCAAGGACTTAGCCTTTTTTCAGAAGAACGCGTTCATCCAAGCCTTGAAGATTTAGGGTATGTTTGGGACAGCTCTGGCGGCTGGAAAAGTTCCTTTCCAGCCGCCAGAGCTGCTTTTAACATGTTTGGAACGACCGCTCTTTGAAAACCGCGGTTGGCAATAAGCTCTTTTATCTGCTCTTTGATAAGCTGGTGACCCCCCGCGATCTAGAAATCCCGCAATCGTGCTTTTATATTTTCTCCCGTCCTTCCCCACTGATCCTGTGCCCTAGCTTAAACCTTCCGCGCGCTTCGCTTCTTCGGCCGACGATCCGCCGATCCCGTTGCGCTTCCCTTCGGCCGACGATCTGCCGATCCCGCGCGCTCCCATTCCGCTGTCGATCGCTGCGCAGACCTTCCGCCGCCGACCATTCCAGCATACGCGAGACAAGACCATGTGTCACCTCTACTCAAACTGGTGAGAAATGGGTAAAAGAGTTACTTGAAGGGCATCCAGATAGGATTCATGACGCATTTAGAATGTCAAAGCGTATATTTATTGATTTAGTTCTCAAGCTCGAACAAGATCACGGGTTACAAGGATCACAACGCACAACCTCACGAGAAGTCCTTAGAATTACATTGTTCATTTTAGGAAATAGAGGCTCAGTGAGATTAACAAAAGAGCGATTCCAGCTCTCGACTGAAACTATAAGTCGATATTTTGCAAAAGGTCTTACTGCACTATTAAAACTGTCAATTGAGGTTATAAAACCAATTGATCATCAATTCAGAGAAATAACTACAAAAATAAGGTATGATGCCGCTACATGCCTTTTTTTAAAGATTGCATTGGTGCAATTGATGGTACACATGTTGATGCGAGGGTACCCGTTAATGATCAAGCAAAATATATTGGTCGACATGGAACCACAACGCAAAATGTGGTGGTTGTTTGCGATTTTAATATGTGCTTTACTTTTGCACTTGCTGGATGTGAAGGATTCGCACATGATAGTCGCATTTTCGCACGCGCATTAACTGATGATAGACTTCATTTTTCACATCCCCCACAAGATAAATTATTGAATAACTATTCATATTTTCTCAATAATCGAACAACATCATGTTTACATGTCCAAGATATAAAATCATTATAGGTAAATATTACTTAGTGGATGCTTGATATCCATTAAAGACAGGCTATCTAAAACCATATCCAGACACGAGATATCATTTGGCAGACTATGCTCGTGGGAATCGTCCTGTTCAAGGAAGACATGAACATTTCAATAAAGCACATTCATCTCTTCGAAGTGTTATTGAGCGAATATTTGGAGTTTGGAAGAAAAAATGGCATATTCTTCAAAAAATGTCACAGTACAGTTTCAAGAAACAGTGTTGGATAGTGTTAGCGACTATGACATTGCATAACTTCATTCGTGACATCCATCTCGCTGGGACCCAGAATTTAATGTTTGCGATGATAATCAGTCTTCATTCATACCATCCGAGGATGAAGGCCCTACAACAGAGGAATACATTGAAACTAATATGTTTGATGGTGGGGGTGCTGATTACATGTCTGCCGTACGAGATAGTATTGCTGAAGAATTATACAGCACTCGCGGGCAAGAGTTCGAGACATCTTTTATAAAAACTTTAGAAAACATCTTATTCAAAAGTTTGGCTAATAACAATTTTTCATCACACAGGTGAATCAAAATGAATGGAGAAGACAATATGCAATAATTGTGAACGTTTATTGTTGTTTCGTGAGCTATGTAGAATATTTCAGTTTAATTATTATATGTTTAATTAATCTCTACGAACAGTTTATATTTAAATATTTTGTTTTATAAAAAGGTGCTTTCAAAAAGCTCTTCTTACAAACAGCTCATTAGAAAAAGCTCTATTTGAAGAACACTTATTCACAGACTATCCAAACAGTTTGCAACTTTTTCAATACTGCTCATCAAACAGCTCTACATAAAAAGCTCTATCTCAACATCAACTTTTTCATCCGTCAGAGCTGTCTCAAACAGAGCCTTAGTGAATTCTCAGCTCCATTGGACGCTCTTGCCAGAGCATCGTGGACTTAGTTTTTTTGTTTGTTATTCTTGTACATGAAGCTTTGTAACATAGACGTGGCATGTCACCCTCTGAGGAGACTCTAATTCCTGTAAACTCAACGAAATAGTGAAATTTGGTCCGACACAGTTCCGGTCACGTGATTTTTCACCCTTTCCGGATTTTCCACGTAAAAAAAGGTCTCGTCATTTGCTGTTGTTTTTCATTGTCTGTTTGCGCGTCCGGTCCGATTTCGAGCTAAGACGATCTGATTCTCTGGACCGGGAAAAAACCAGGTGACCCGCAACAAGCTCCGTTCCAAAATTTATTGTGCTCCATTTCTCCAGCTGTTGATGAAGAGGAGCTCTGCTGAACAGGAGCTCTGCGGTGAATGAAGAAGATGAGCTCTGCTAAACTGGAGCTCGGCGGGGAAAATAGCTGCTGTGCTAAACGAAGATGATGAACAACAGCTAAAGCAAGAATTTTTACTATCAAAAATTTAATTTTTGAATTCTTACGATCTCAAAATCATCCTCCAAATGATTTTTTTTAAACTTTTTGCCCATTTTTAAAACCATGAAATTTTTAGTTTTGGAGTTAAAATCCCCTTATTTTATTGTTGCGGTCTGCTTAACGCGTCTGGTAGATTGACCTAAATCTGGCCGTCTTAGCCTGCGGAGCGGCCAAGCGCGCACACAGTCACAAAATGCTAAAAGTAGAACACACGATGTTTTTGACGTGAAAAAACTCCTCAATCAGGTAAAAAACCACGTGACCGGATCTGTGCCGGTCAAACTCCGCTATATGCTTCGGGTTACAAGTCAGCTTGAGAATCAAGGGCGACAGACCGCTGCTCGTTACACTTGGGGGTGAGAGAGAGAGAGTGTGCAGTGGTTTACGGTGGGCGACAAGACGCATCACACGAAGCTTCAAGCTAATATTCGTTGGAGATGATGCACGCTCGTCGACACTGCGCTGATGCTGGTCACGGCTGCGGGACGTGCGGAGCGTGGTTGGTTCCAACTTGAAGTGTGTTGCGCGCTAGGATACTTCAGCGGACAGCTCACAGGAATCGCTCTCCTCGCGGTGGACTTAGCCAAATTTTCTGGTAAAGAGGTGGTGGCTCATAGGTGGAATTCGACAGAGCTCTGACCTGAGAAAGAAGAAAGCGGGAAGGAAAGAATGTGAGAAATCAGGAGACTTGATGCTCCTTTTATAGCCTACAAGAGGTGATTATGGAGATTACGCGGCTATTCGCACACCGTAACGACCAATATCATAATTTTAATTATGATTTGGGGGAATATTATTTGCATAATATTATTCCCTAATTATTTAATTAATTAACCCCCCCCCCCCCACTAACCACTAACCATTGTGGTTAGTGGGTGGTTATTCCCAAAATTGACGATGGTGATCGCGACGGAGGAATCAAATGGAGAGGAAAGGCTGGCCAGGACGGGCGGCCACCTTAACATTGAACGGTCGCCGACGAAGGAGGATCGTGGGCACAGGGAGGGGTGGCCGATGAACGGTCGACCCTTGCGGGCGGCGCCTCGCGACCGGGAGGCAGCCGTGGAGCGGCTTCCCCTTGCGGGCGGCGCCCGGTGGCCGGGAGGCGGCCTCCCCTTGCACCTAGGCTCTGTTTGGGACAGCTCTGGCGGATGGAAGAGTAGTTGATGGAGTAGAGCTCTTAGAAAGAGCTCTTAAAAAAGCTCTACAAATAGAGTTGCATACAGTTTGATATTAAAAACTCTGAGAGCATTTAGAAAGAGCTCTCAGAAAAGCTCTACAGATTTTTTCCCTCGGATGTAATTTTTTCTTCCGGACGCGATTTTTCGTCCTGGAAGCATTTTTTTCGCTCGGACGCGAATTTTTCGCCCGACCCCATTTTTTCTCGCCCGGACACGATTTTTTGCCCAAATGCGATATTTTCGAACCGCTAAAAAAACACGCCCTTGCAAAAAAATCGCGTCCGGGTGAAAAAATCGTGACAGGCAGAAAAAATCGCGCCCGAGCAAAAAACTCGCGCCCAGGCGAAAAAATCGCATTCGGGCGAAAATATTACGTCCAGGCAAAAAAATCACGTTCGAGTGAAAAAAATTACGCTCGGAGGAAAATATCACGCCTGGACGAAAAAATTCGCACACGTGTGGAAAAATCGTGTCTGAGCAGAAAAAATCACGTTCGAGTGAAAATATCGCATCCAGGCGAAAAAATCATGCCCGCGCGAAAAAATTGCGCTCGGGCAAAAAAATCGCGACCGGGCGAAAAAATCGCGCCTCGATGAAAAATCACGGTCTCGCGAAAAAATTTCGCACGTGTGAAAAAATCATATCTGAGGAGAAAAAATTGCATCCGGGCGATAGAATCGTGATCAGGCGAAAAATCGCATTCGCGCAAAAATATCGCGTCTGGACGAAAAAATCTCCTCAAGGTTAAAAAAATCACAACCAGGCAAAATATTGCGGCCGGGCAAAAAAATTTCGTTTGGGAGAAAAAGTCGCATGTAGGCGAAAAAATCACAACCGGGAGAAAAAAAATCACGCCCTGGTGAAAATAATCACGTCTGAGCAAAAAAATTGCGTCTGGGCGAAAAAATTGCGCACGTACAAAAAAATCCCATCTATGCGAAAAATCGTGTCTAGGCAAAAAAATCACGTATAAGTAAAAAAATCGCATTCTAGCCGAAAAAAGCATGTCTGCGCCAATAAAAAATCTATTACGAACCGCTAAAGCTGAACCCTCACAACTTCTCAAAAACAGCTCTATCAAACTTAATTTTCAGAAAGCTGGACATGAAAAGCTCTCTCAAACAGTTAAAAAAACAATTCTGACGGTTGAAATATAGCTTTTTCATACGTCGGAGCTATCCCAAACAAAGCCCTAGAGTGCGTGATCTTCACCCCTCTCGCTAACTCCTTCGTCTCCGAGCCTCCAGCCTTCGCCACTGCCTTAGACGAGTCTACCCCCTTCTTCTTCGAGCCCGGGCACTGCATCCCGCCGAAGGCCATTAGCCATTCCGGATCTTGAACTAGCCCGCGTCCAAGGCATTGACTCCTTCGTCTCCCGATCTCGAACCAACTCGCATTTAGGTTTGGCTAAACCTAAACTCCATTTCTCCTTTGATGCGTTCTCATACGGCGACGACGACAATAAGCGGACTAAGCGTGTAGCGGGTTGCAGACGGTTTTGGCGGGTAGTTTAGCAAGGACATTTTAGTCAAGTGTGTTATTATATTTATAGTCTTGTAACCCCAATGTTTTGCTTGTGTGCTGTCTTTGTCTGGTGTATGTGCGGCTGGTTCCCCCTTCCTGATGTTAATCAGAGGAACTTCCTCCCGTGTGCGAGTGTTGTCCATTCTGAGGTTAATCATTCCTCTTAGTGTTGTTTTCTGGTTGTATGTGGTTCCAGTCCTTGTTATTTCAGTTTGATTGTTGGTCTTTCCCAAGAAAGAGGTCCCGTGTGTTGCCCTGGTACTGTTCCATTGAGATTATTAGCAATATTGTTGGTGAATCTTGAAGAGTATTCTGTTGTTTTTCTCTGGCATCCATTTGGGATCCAGCAAGGTATCAGAGCCTCCGTCCTGCGCCCTCATCCCGTCCCGTGGCAGCCTCGACAACCATGCCGGCTTCAGAATCTTATCGCTCCAAGGATCTTCAGCATGAAGTCGATGCTCTCAAACAACAGCAAGATACTATGGCGATCTCCCTTCAAAATCTTACAGACCATCAAAAATGGTCCCTTGATGAGATGAAGACGTTGCTCGAATCTCAGCAGAACCGCACCCTGGATGAAGTTTGTTCTATGTTTACAGGCCTGCGCTCCGAATGCTCGGTCGAATCGGGGGCAGCAGGGTCTCCGTCTACAGGCCACCACCTCCACTCCTCGTCTTCTCATATGCCCACCAGGCTGGCGCGGCTGGAGTTTCCCCGGTTCGATGGGGAGGGCCTGCTCGAATGGGTGTACAAGTGTGACCAATTCTTTGAGGTTGACAACACTCCAACAGATCTAAAGGTGAAGGTGGCATCAGTTCATTTGGAAGGGAGAGCATTGTATTGGCACCAAGCTTACATGAAAGAATGACTCACTCGCGAATGGCCTACATGGGAGGCTTACAGTCAAGCCTTGCACAACCACTGCGGTTCTATCTTGTTCGATGACCCATGAGTGCACTCAAAAATCTCTGACAACGCACTTCTGTGCAAGCATACCTCGATGAATTTGACCTTCTCCTGCATCGCGTTGACATCGCGGAGGAGCATGCCATTAGTTTCTGTTTGGCAGGACTCTAAGACGAGATCGAGTATGCGGTGAGGATGTTCCAACCAAAAACTCTCCTAGATGTTTTCTCTCTGGCTCGACTCCAAGAACACCGCGACGCTGCGGGCAACAAACAACTTGGCACCTCCTCCACTGGCTTCCAGCCCATAAGAGAGCCCCTTTCCACATCTTCATTTTGATTTCCGGCACCGGCAGCCACACCCAACCAAACTACTTCCACAGTTTTACACCCCGACTCGGGGGACAAGCCGCGACCAGGAAGGCGGCTGACTTCAGTCGACATGGATGAGAAATGCAGCCATGGGCTTTGTTTCTGGTGCGATCGCAAATTCACACCGAGCCACAAGTGCCCGAACCAACGACAGTCATATGCGATTGAAGTTGTCGAGGAAGACGACGATGGAGGACAAGAGGACGGTCCCGATGAGGTGGACATTCCACGGGATGAAGAACGGGATGACCCGCCCCTCCTCCACCTTTCCGTCCATGCACTGACGGGCCTTCCACATTTCTACACCATGTGTGTTACGACTTCCTACAAGGGCCAACCCATTAGCGTCTTGATCAATTCCGGCATCACTCACAACTTTTTGGATAGTTCGGCGGCCACGCGACTGTAATGCCCACTGACCCCCATACCTTCCTTTCATGTTGCAGTGGCAGATGGCCAACCTATTTCCAGTGCCTGCAAAGTGCGGGACTTTCGTTGGCGTATGCAAGGTGTCACATTCACCTCTGACATGCTAATCCTCCCGTTGGGCGGCTGCGAAATAGTTCTTGGTAATCCAATGGTTGGTCACGTTAGGGGTCATACACTGAGATTTCTCCAACTTGAAGATGGAATTCACCAGTCAGGGCAAGAAAATTTCATTACGTGGATCCAAAAATGTTGCGGGGATGTGGGTGAAGAAACAATGCATGCAAAAGCTGCTGGAGAAATCCGCCCAACTCAACATGATGGCCCTATGCCATATCCAAAAAGTTCAGCCTTCAGAACATGAGATGGGGCTGCCTGTACACCCCCCATTCTCCTTATCCGGACCGCCCCTCAACCCTCAGGCCGACCACCAGCTGCAGCTGCTGTTAGAGGAGTTTTGCCAACCTCTTTGACAAACCTAACGGCTTGCCACCAGTTCACGGCCACGACCACCATATTCCTCTCAAGGAGGGGCCAGTTGAAGTCAACATCCGACCGTATAGGTATCCCCCGCTGTAGAAAACTGAAATTGAGAAGATTATCCAAGAGATGTTGGCCGTCGGAATCATTCGCAATTCATCCAGTCCCTACGTGTCATCGATGGTGATAGTGAAAAAAGAGAGACGGCACGTGGCGCCTATGTGTTGACAACCGCCAATTAAACAAACACAAAATCAAAAACAAGTTTACGATTCCTATCATTGAGGAGTTACTGGATGAGCTCAAGGGTGAGTTTTTTTCTAAATAGGATCTACGTGCCGGGTACCACCAAGTCCGCATGGTTGAGGAGCACATCTACAAAATGGCTTTCAGAACACATCAGGGGCACTACGAGTTCTTAGTGATGCCTTTTGGCCTCACCAACGCACCATCGACCTTCCAGAGCTTGATGAACCGGTTGTTTGAGTATCAGCTGCGGAAATTCCTCTTAGTATTTTTCGATGACATCTTGGTTTATAGTAGAACGTGGGAAGAACACCTTCAACACTTAGGCTTCACCTTCCATGCCTTGCGCTCTCAGCATTTTCGCCTCGAATGAAGCAAATGTAGTTTTGGCCTACAACAAGTCCATTACTTGGGCCACTTGATTTCCGTCGACGAGGTGGCCACCAACCCTCTAAAATCGAGGCTATGCTCAAGTGGCCGGCCCCGAAGATGTTCAAGAGTATGAGTGGGTTCTTGGGTCTCACCGGCTATTACCGACGCTTTATCCAAGGGTACGACATCCTTGCGAGGCCACTCACGGATTTACTCATGGAAAAAATCTTTCGGCTGGACAGGGGAGGCGACAGATACTTTCCAAAAGTTGAAGCTCGCTGTCTCGCACCCGCCAGTTCTGCGCTTGCCCGATTTCAACATGACATTTACCGTGGAGACGAATGCCGCTGACACGGGGGTAGGAGCAGTCCTATCGCAAGAGGGAAGGCTGATTGCCTTCTTCAGCAAGGCATTGGGGGTGCACAACTCTCAGTTTTCAGCATATGAGAAGGAGCTCTTAGCCATCGTCTTGGACGTGCAACACTGACAACATTATCTAGTGGGCTGCCACTTTATCATTCAGACCGATCACCAAAGCCTGCAATTCTTATTGGAGCAAAAAATGGCTACACCGACGCAACAGAATTACATATCGAAGCTAATGGGGTATGATTTTCAAATACAATACCGACGGGGGAAAGACAATGTGTGTGTTGACGCCTTGTCCCGATAGCATAAGGGACCCGGGGCTGAACTTTGTGTGCTGATTTCAGTCCAGTCCGACCTCTTGCAGGCCATCAAGGCCTCCTGGACACAGGATCCCCACATTCCGGCGGTGATCGCAGCTAAGGAGGCTGACTCGACATCCAGACCCAACTAACAATGGCAGAATAACATTCTCAAACGGAAGGGTCGGTTGGTCATGGGGCGGGACGCTGCCACTAAGACCAAGTTGCTCCAACTGCACCACGATGGCGCACTAGGCGGCCATTCAGGTATCACCGCCACTTATCAACGTCTGAAAAGAATGTTCTTTTGGAAATGTATGAAGCCGGAGGTATACGCCTATATCCAGCAGTGTGGAATTTGTCAAAAATGCAAGGTCGACAATTAAAAACCAGCAGGGTTGCTCCAACCGCTCCCCATTCCCGAATGTGTTTGGCAAGACATCTCCCTCGACTTTATCGAAGGATTACCCATGAGCAAAGGGAAAAAACTATCATGGTGGTTGTCGACAGGCTCAAAAAGCAAGCTCATTTTATGGCCATCTCACACCCCCACACAGTCGGGTATGTGGCCCAACTCTTCTTGGACTCGATTTGTCGGTTGCATGGGCTGCTAGCTTCTATTGTTAATGACCGTGGGGCCGTGTTTTTCAGTCAGTTTTGGCAGGAGCTGTTTCTCCTCCTTCAAGTCCAGCTGAAGCTTTCAACAGCCTATCACCTGCAAACTGACGGCCAAACCAAGGTGGTCAACCGATGTTTGGAAAGCTACTTGCGTTGCATGTGTTCTGAGCGACCCAAGTAGTGGACGAGGTTGTTACCGCTGGCGGAATGGCTGTACAACATGACGTTTCATAGCGCCTCCATGATAACCTCGTACGATGTGGTTTACGGACAAGAGCCTATCCTCCACTCCTCATACATCAAAAGATCAGTGGTAATCGAGAGTGTTGATCAGTCCCTGGAAGCACGAGAGCAGATTATCTCACTTTTGAAATATAACTTGGCCCAAGCGCAAGGGCGGATGAAGGTGCTCGCCGATAGGAAGCGACGAGAGAGATCACTTGAAGTGGGAGCATGGGCCTACATCCGCATTCAACCTTACCGGCAAACGAGTATGAGAACTCACGGTTACCACAAGCCCTCTCCCAGATTTTTTGGCCCCTTTCAGGTGATGGAGAAAATATGCGCGGTCGCATATCGTTTGGACTTGCCGCCCGACGCCAAGATTCACCACATACCTTTCACATCTCCCAGTTACGCGAGCACAAGGGCGCCCCTCCAACTCAACTCTTACCCTTGCCATCCACGGTGACATGGGAGGGAAACCTACTCGTGGAGCCCCTACGAGTCCTGGAGCGACGACTTCTTCTAAAGAACAATCGGGCGGTAACTCAACTCCTCATCCAATGACAAAATGGGACAGTCACGGAAGCCACGTGGGAGGATTTGTGGGTCTTACAACAACGCTACATGCACTTCTCGTTCGTTGAGTACAAGGAACCTCTGATGGGGGAGGGAATGATGCGTTCTCACACGGCGACATCGACAATAGGCGGACTGGGCGTGTAGCGGGTTGTAGACGGTTTTGGCGGGAAGTTTAGCAAGGGCATTTTAGTCA
This sequence comes from Platanthera zijinensis, assembly GCA_039513925.1. Lineage (NCBI taxonomy): Eukaryota > Viridiplantae > Streptophyta > Magnoliopsida > Asparagales > Orchidaceae > Platanthera > Platanthera zijinensis. Next base: position 37,228,641 of record CM077078.1, read on the forward strand.
AGTCTGTTATTATATTTACAGTCTTGTAACCCTAATGTTTTGCTTGTGTGTTGTCTTTGTCTGGTGTATGTGCGGCTGTTGCCCCCTTCCTGGCGTTCATCGGAAGAACTTCCTCCTGTGTGCATGTGAGTGTTGTCCGTTCAGAGGTAATCATTCCTCTTAGGACTGTTTTTTGGTTGTATGTTGTTCCAGTCCTTGTTATTTCAGTTTGATTGTTGGTGTTTCCCAAGCAAGAGGTCATGTATGTTGCCCCGGTACTATTCCATTGAGATTATTAGTATTATTGTTGGTGAATCTTGAAGAGTATTATTTTGTTGTTCTCTGACATCCGTTTGGGATCCATCATCCTTCACCAACCTAAATCCCTTATTATTTATTCTTATTTTCATTTCAGTGGCTTTTGTTGCTGCCGACATCGTTCCTTCCAAATTTGGAGCATTTTTTCACCTCCAAAAACCCTAGACTGGCAGTCTTTCTCCTTCCCCGTCCAATTTTGAACATCTACTGTACCATAAAGCCATAAAAATTGTTGAAATTTGTGAAGTGAAAGTGGGTGATCGGGCAGACCGCGCGGCCTGAGCGGACTGACCGCGCAGGCTGATGTTGCAGTCTGGCGGTCGGTTGATTGGCGTCCTGTGGTGTTTTAGTGGCTGCTGTGCGGGTTGAATTCCGCGGACTGCGCAGACTGAATGTGAGTTCGGCAGTTGGCTATTTTTGGTGGTTTGCAGGTTAGAGTCCGCGGTTTTCGCGGACTGCGTGGACTATTGTTTTTGGAGTCCGTGAGATCAGCGTTGGTCTAGTCTCAAGTTGCGGTGATGAGCCACATTCCTTGTGGCGGGCTGGCCTTGGAGCTGGCGACCTGACTTGGTGTCCGTTGAGCTCACGCCATTTGTTGGCAGGTTGCTAGACTTGGTCACACACTATGACAAGTCCAGGGTGTTCGCATAGTCCGCTGTTGACAGGGCGATCTGCCTGTTGGTCGTGGACATGTTGCGAGCTGCTTCGGTGTTTGCAGAGTCCGCTAAGTCCGCTGTGACCGGGCGATTTGCCTGTTGGTCGTGGACTTGTGCTTGCGGATTGATGTCGTATTCGCTACTTAGTGCAGACTGGATCCTTGCCTTGATTCGTGCTGGTCTTGGTTGTCCGGCCTTGTCCTTGCGGACTGGGTAGACTGCCTTGTGCGGACTGGCGATCTGGCTATCTTACGTCAGGTGTTTTGGCGGTTTTGTTCGCGAGTCCGACATTGTTGATTCGGTCAATGCGGACTCGGCGGACTGGCTTTGCTAGCTGCGATCAAGGGGCGGTTAGCCTATCTCATAGGACAGTGACCACACTCATCACCCCGCCTATAAATAGGACCCTCCGACACTTCATTTGTAACAGAGTGAACAGTAAATTGAACTTGGTCTAAGTGCTGCGGACTCGATTTTCCTATCCGTGCGGTTTGAACAAACTTAACCGGTTGCTGTTTGCAGGTGGTGCGGCTAGCACTGTGGAGCCAGAAGTTTGGTTTTGACTTCGGACAGGCTCAGTGAAGTGTGCGGACTGCATTCAGCGGTTTTCCAGTTTTTCTCTGCTTCAATTTTCCAAGTTCAATAACCTGTCCGCCGAACTCGGCGGTTAGGCGGTCTGTTCACCAGTTCAGCAGCAGCAGTGGTTCAGCGAATAACGGCGTGTCCGCGCGATCTCGCGGTCTCGGCAGACTCCGTTGTTTAGTTCGGCTTCAGCAGCATTCGGGCGGTCTCTGCGACCTCTGCGGACAGACGGTCTCGGCGGTCTCCAGCGTTCTGTCCGCCCGAATTGTCTCTTGTTTTTTCTGCTTTCCCTTGTGTACTGGAGAAATCATGTCTTGCCATGTATACCTCGCTCTGTAAAGAAGATTGATATATACATGATCTGCTTGTCTCTATCTTGCATTTGGTTGATTAAGTTTCTTCCTGATTTTCGCTTGATCAAGTTGTGATCTAGATAGTTCTGAAGATATTAATTTGATGTTTAGACTATCTTGCTGAGCTTCTTGAGTAAATTCAACAAAAATAGGTACCTTAACATCTGCAACATCTATTACAGTGGAATACAATCAAAGTTGTCTTTCCTTCTCCAAAATTATTTTATGTCAAGTACACATTAACAAATCATTCTAGTGCATTGCATTGCGAGAAACATTTCAAAAAAAAAAATTTATTTGATAACTTTTCATGTGCATGACAAATTTTCAATTCCTATGATTGAAAATCTTTCTGCAAACGAACAATAAAAAGTAATTAATGTCAATTCCTATGACAGAAAGTCATCATGTGACCGAACAAAAGAATTGGATTTAAACTCAATGTCATTTCCCATGTGAATTGATATTGGATTAAAGCCAATTCTTCAATATCAATGTCGTTGAAACGAACGGCCGCGAAGACGAGCACCCTCCCTTGAGTCGAGCCCCTAATTCCTTCGTCCAGGACCTCGACGACATCTTGAGACTCAGTTTCGTGAAATCAGGGGAGGTAGGCCAAACACTGTAGCTTGAGGCTACAACCGGTTCCTGGTCTTTTCTCACCTTCACATCTGGTGCGACACGACATTGCTTGGGCTAATTGAGGTTTTTCTCGAATGGAATCGATCGACCTACATGAATTCAGAGAATTTCATTACCCTTCCTACCGCGAAAAAACTGTCGGTTCTCATTGGAAAGTCTTTTGTCTTCCGGAATCTTCCTTTGTTTAGGTTCCCCGTTAGCTTTGTATAAAGAATCCTATCTTTCTGGGTCTAAGTGAGTCATAGATTGCAAGCGTCGAGGAGTAGAGATCGAGCAGGATCCATTTTTCTTTCTTAAAAATAATTCGTGAAAGGATAAAGCGGAGTAAAGAATTCTTGAAAGGACAAGCAGAATCTTTGTTTGCTACAACTTTGGGGCGAGAGGAAGTATAGATTTGCTTGGAGGATGACAGATCACCTCTCACAAAGCTCAATATTTGTCTATTGCTGATGATGTAGAGCGTTCTCTGTCGTTGCCCAGACGCAAAGCTCTGGAGGATAAGCTCGTAGGAGAATTGAGGAGGAAGGTTGACAGTATGTCTTGCACGTATGAGAAATCCTGGAGAGGTCGGCAGAACACCTTGCACGCGGGAGCGTCATGGACTTAGACAAATTTTTGAAAAACTCGAAGGGAGGCGGCTAATAGGAGAATTTTGGCATAGCTCTGACCTGTATAGAGCTGTCACGGTTCTGGTTCGGTTCCGGTTTTATTAAAACCATGAACCGAACCGCTAAGGTAACAGTTCTTCAAGTTAGAACCAAAACCTTATTTGGTTTGACCGGTTCTGGTTCTGGTTCCGGTTCCATCATAATTTTTGGAACCGTCATGTCAACGGTTCCGGTTCCGGTTTAACGAGAACCAAAATCAAACCGGTCACTAACGGTTTGGTCCGGTTCTATGCGGTTCGGTCCGGTTCCAATCAGTTCCAACTAAAATCAAATTTGACAGAATGAAATAAAAGCGATCTGCAAAAAACTCAAAACGCCTTCAAAATAGAAATAATTAAGTTGCACACTTCTCGACGGTCTCTTCCACGATCGATGGGCTAGTATATGTCGCCTTTTCATTGGTGGAGGTTTTTGACCATGAAAAGGTATGCACACCTATACCTATACATGTCTTCAATTTTTGACCAAAATCTAGGTTTTGAATTGATATGGATATACATACACAGTAGCAGAAAACTACAGATCACAATGATTCGAAATTCCAGACATGTTCACTGTTATTTAGTTTTTGGTAATAGATTCTTATGGGTGTGCAAGCTCTGAATACTATCATTCATTAAATTGCAACTATTAATGTTTGATCAAGAGTTTTATTAGCATATTCATAAATTACTGACTCGGGTGGAATGATTATTTTATATGCATACATTATACTAATTATCTCTTGTTGTAGTAATCTAAACAACCTATAATTTTATATGCTAGCGCCGCAGAGTTCATAAAGAAAATACATGTCAACTGTTGCGAACATCCGCTATCACGAAGCATGAGCTTAGAACAAACGATAATATAAATTTTTGGCACTTCAGTTACCGTTTATTCAAGCTCTATTTCATTTGTGTGTTCCTAAATTAATTCGACTAATTAAAAAAGTTAATCTTACATATTACTCCAATGAAGATTATTAGATTTTAAATAAGACGATCTTTCATCCGTCATGGCTACATTCAGCGTTTTGTAATTATCCTAAATTTTTGATAATACAATTGCGTAGCGACGCACCTTAATTTTTCTAACATAAATATTATAAATAGATTATAAAATTATAACAATATTATAATAAAATTAATAATAATAAACGGGTTGCGGTTCGGTTCTACTTCGGTCCGGTTCGGATCGGGTCCAAAAATCTTGAAACCGCTTGAGACTTGTATGTTGCGGTTCCGGTTCCGGTTCTGGTCCGGATAATAAAATGTAAGAACCACACCCAAACAAAAGTTGTTCACGGTTCAAAAATTCAAACCAGAACTCGAATATTTTGCAAACGGTTCGGTTCGGTTCTTTGCGGTTCCAGTTCGGTTCCGGTTCGGTTTATGGTTTTCGGTTTTAAGTGACAGGTCTAGGCCTGTAGGAGGAGAAGATTCGGGGAGAAAATTAGAAATGAGAGGAGGTTGGAGATACTTTTTATAGGGCCAGGGGTGGTTAAGGTGATTACACGGTTGTCCGCAGATCGTAACCAAATAATTTACTAATTGTAAACTGTATTTAATATAGTTCAAAGCCCATTTATTTTCATAATTTTACTACGTGCAAACCATGATTATTTCGGCTATTGGCACCCATCCATGATGGTGGTTACGCCGACAACAGTGATCGAAGAGGGACGATCGAACGCAGGGGCCTCCATTGGTGGTTCTTAGACGACGAGTTCCCCGACGACAGGAAGTCGCCAGAGGAGGGGCAGGCGCGGCCGGTCGCAGGCGCATCGACCGGGGAGGCCGGGAGCGGCGTGGCCGCAGCCTAGCGGTCGTGAGGTGCGACTACGACCGACCAGGGAGGCTGGATGCAGCGCTGGCCGCGCCTTGCGGCCGCAAGGTGCAGCCCAACCGCGAGGGCGTCGGCTGGGGAAGCCGACCACGTACCGCGGGCGCGGGTCGCGACTGCTGCTGACCAGGGAGGCCGACTGCGGGTTCGCGGTCGCGAGGTGCGACCGCTGCTGGCAGGGAGGCCAGCCGGGAGGCCGCCTATGGGCGCTCCATACAAGGGGGGTCGACCTCTGAGAGCGGCGGTGGCCAGCCATTTGGTCGTCCATGGGTGGTCGGTGACGTGTGTGACGGCAAACGGATCACGCATGCCGATTGCGCAAAGATCAGGTGCGCGGATCGCGTGCTGAGTGGTTACTCCTGTAACCCCTAACTATGTTAATGGGTGTTATGAGATTTTGGATAATCGCAACCCAGTTTTCCTATAAATTATATTTGTCCCCATAATTTGTCCCCTAAAGTCCTCGTTGTTCAGAGCCTGAGCGGGGATTTTTGCGGGAGTTTGAATTGCAGAAAGCATGTTAGAAGCAAACGATAAGGTGGCGAAAAATGCGGGAAAAGGCGAAAGGAACGCCAAGGTATGACGTGAAAAAGCTCAAGGACAGAGCTGGGGGAGGCGTGCCCGTACGGGAATCACCTACGCAGGTCATGTGTACACGGGGGACCCGCGGACTGTGTACGGGTCGGACTTGCGTACTGTGCGTGTGCGCGAGTGAACCCGCGCTGCACGCGGGCGCTCGGGGACCCGTGTGCCGCGTGCATGCAAAGAAAACTTGCGTGCTGCGTGCATGCACCCGTGACCGGCACACGCGCGATGCCGACCCTCTTTGATGCGCGTGCACGTGTTCATCCTTCCTGTCTGAGTGTTTTTGACCCTTTTTGGCATCCTTCTTTGACACAATTTTGACCTGTTTTTTACCATGTTATCAGGCGTAATGCGTAGGGTCGGGCCCAGTGACGGATCCAAAAAATTAATAATGGGAGTGCACAAATTGATAATAAGGGTGCACAAATTATTTTTTGAATGTGTTACTGAGTTCTAAAAATTTTAACATGGTGGGTCAGTCATCAACTTCCTTCAAAAATTTTTTTGAACGTTTCCATCTTATTAGAGCTGTTTCTCCCTCCTCTGGCCCCCGTTTTTTACGTATAAATATCAAAATTCATTACCTTGATGAGAGGAATCCAAATACACTAAACATTTTGAAAAATAATGGGGGGGGGGGGCAGTGTCCCTTGGGCCCCCTCTAGATCCGCCCTTAGGGTCGGCCCATGCGGCTGCGCTCCACGCTTACCGTCGAGCAGATTGTAGTTTGGAGGAAAATGTTTGGGTTGCATGTCGAGTTTGAGATAAGGATACTGTGGGTTGAGGAGTGAGTTCAGAACCCACCAAAGGGCTGGTTAACATTGTGTGAGATAACTCTAAGACCTAAATTCTGTCTACCGTCATGTGATGAGGTAGTCGAGATTTTAAATTTCTAGTGGCATTCCTGTACAACCCTGTGTTCGCCAAGTGGGTAACCCGGGAAGTCCAAGGCGCAAAACGGTCCTTAGACCCAGACGAGTCGAGTGGGCGAGTAAAGCGGTAGGCTCACACTTGCCCAAGGCAGCATATGTGGGGTTGGCGGGGCGAGTCGGGTGGCAGGGCCACACTCGCCCCATGCTACGAGTGGGAGGCTGGCGAGTGCTAGCTTCATCAAGCACTCGCCACTCTGACCGGGACGAGTCGGAGAGCAAGTCCGCACTCACCCCAGGCAAGGAGTAAAAGGTTGGCGAGTGTCCATTTCAAAAGGCACTCGCCGGGTAAGACGAGGTGAGTCGGGAGACAGACCCTCACTTGCCCCAGAGAGGCGAGTCAAGTTGGCGAGTGCCAGCTTCTTCAGACATCTGCCACCCTCGGAGGCTGAGACATCATCATTGACTTATTTTAGAGAATTTTTCATATAACATTATGCTTGTTTGTGTCTGCCAATAACCTTTTCAAACAACAAAGTCTGACTATTGGCAGACCAATTTGGGGTGCGTCTAGTAAAACTAAAAGACAAGATTCCGATATGCGCATACCAGACTTAAAAAACTATAAATAGACCTTGAAGTGGATCCGATTATTTGACCTTTTCCTCCTCTAGTCTGCTTTGGTTGGCTTCAAGTGTCCACCAAGGTGCCCAACTTCAGCATTGGTTTGGGACGAGAAACGCTCTAAGATCTTCCGGGTGTGTTGTGGGACCTCCGCTATATATTCCAGGGTCTGTGTTTAGTTTGGAGTCTTCAACCAAACACTCTTCCTCGGGAGATGTAAGTACAGGTTGCTCCCTTTCGAGTCTGAACTCCTCGTTGGGCCGAATCTCGGTTCCAACAATTCCAATGTACAATTCACTCATCTTGGGATGATGCGCCTTATGAGGCTGGTTGCATTCTTTAGGGAGCACGACTCGAGGTTCTCCTCGGTCATGTTCAGAGAATGGTGCAAGATTTGAGTTGATGGCGATGAGAGTATTGAGATCCACAGCAATAGCGTTGGCTTGATTGTGAGAGTCGGACAGATCTCCGCCATGAAAATACTTTATTTGTCTATGTTTAGAATTTTTTGGGGCATACCGGAGCTTTAGACATCGCTCCTTGATCGTTGTCGTCACATTAAGGGTTGTGAGCCGGAATTCACTCTCATGTTAGGGTTCACAGAGCCTCATGAGCTGGCAAATCATCTCTTTAGTATCTCCTTATTCATGAAGGAGAAACGCTTGTTGTTGTGCAGACTTTCTGTTGATCCCGAGCGTGAAGCCGCTGTTCCACTAGTTCATGATAGAAAGAGGAAGATGGTGTAGGACCCCCCAACCCATCGTCCGGGTCGGGTCGGAGGGGTACTACTGCCCAAGACGTCCACTCAGTGCTCCTTAGGGGTAACGACCCACCTTATCTAAGCACTAGTTGGCCGTCTTGCTCGGCTAGAATCACAACGTTCACAATACATTAGAGATTTGCGGAAGTATTAACAGGTAACCAGTATCAAATATATATAACATTATATATATTTATATGAGTACTAGATCGAAACCTAAGTATTTATATAAGCCAGCAGTTGTACAAGTACTACATATAACTTTTTACTCTCTCTCCCTATTCAGCTCGTCGGTACTCACATCTCGAAACTCTGAAGACGTTGGGGGTGCATCTGCTCGAGTAGTCCTAACTGCTGGCGCAATCTCCTGCGACAGTGGGTCACTACGGTGCTCCATTTCCTGTGAATGATTATTTAAATAACCGTTAATCACAGAACTAAGTAGAAATAAATCTCCTCCCCGGATCCTTATTCTGGGGGCGAGCACACACCCACCCAACAAAAGTAGATAGACAAAGCAAGGGGGAGTTAGTACAACATTATATATATATAGGCTATGAGCAACTATAAAGAAACGCAGTATAATATAAATGGAATAACAACAACAATGTATATCAGTTATAATTAAGGCTCTACTAGCACATTCGCACGTCAGGTATTCACAATCGCACACATACCGCAGACATTCACAGCTGCGCACACAAACCCTATGTCAACTAGTATGGACCGCTTCTGTGCCAGCAGGGTAGCGAGCCATGCGGGCCTCACCGATGTAGTCGTCAGTGATAGTGACCAGTCCTGCCACTTCTGGGGGTGGTCGTACCGCATAGCCCCAGGCCCCAACGTACAACTCTGTGTACTTCTGGATGTGAACAACATCGAGTGATTCAATATTTTGGCCGATCAGTGGAGGAAAACCTGACGGGGAAAATATAACGGCCGGTCACCCGTGATACTCATCTCCCTGTCGCCTTGTGTCGTTGACCTTCCCGCATCAGTACGAACGGTCTGCGGAAGGGACTGACCCGCCACTATTTCACCGCAATCAATTTACAAGCAATCAATCAATCAGTATTGACAACACTTACCGGGTCTACGACAGCCTACCATACTATGCTTCAAACTTCGGGCGGCGGCACTCAACTCAACTTTCTATAAGGAGCGTGGGAGCCCATTATTTGAGGCTAAACCCGGAGGAGCATCTCAACTCCGGTTATCCCCAACTAAGGCTCAACCTTAACAGACAACTGCTAGTCAGAGCAGGAGCCGTGCTTATAATAGTAAATTGTAGTAATGAAAATACGGTAATTAAAGCTGCTGATAATAGATGCTGCATAATTCAAGTGTTGAATGAAATATGACCAGTACGAAACTGGAGTAGTACTGAAATGAAAGTTCCGAACTGAAATGAACTTGACCAATACGAGACTGGAGTAGTACTGAATTGAAAGTACTGAACTAAAATGAGCTTGACCAATACGAGACTGGAGTAGTACTGAATTGAAATGAACTTGACCAGTACGAGACTAGAGTAATACTTAATTGAAATAAACTTGACCAGTAAGAGACTGGAGTAGTAATGAATTGAAATGAACTTGACCAGTACGAGACTGGAGTTGTACTGAATTGAAATGAACTTGACCAGTACGAGACTGAAGTAGTATTGAATTGAAATGAACTTGACCAGTACTAGACTGGAGTAGTACATAACAGATATGAATAAAGGAACAAGACTAGTGCAAGACTGGAATAATCATAGAAAAATGGTTAGTAGTCCAATCACACTATCTAGGAGGCTTCAGTTCCATCTCCTATCTTAGGAGGCACATTCAGTTCCATCCCCTAGGAGGCACGTTCAATTCTATCTCCGTTCATAGGAGGAACATTCAGTTCTATCTCCTGCTATAAGATGCATATTCAGTTCTATCTCAATGTTTAAAATGTTTCCTTGGGTTACACCCATTATTAATATCTGATAGTAATTTGGTTGCGTCTTTTTAATCACGGCTTTAATCAGATTAAAAGCTTATTAGGAGTTACACCCTTATTATTCGTCGAGAATAATTTGCAACTCACTACTCGTACTCTCATCTTCCGAGCGTGCCCAAATCACCCGAGAGTCGAGGCGCTCGATGGTTTCTCAAAATCTCGGAACACTCGGAGCTTGGTCACTTGCCTTGGCCACTCTCGTTGATAAGACAAATTGAAATTTATTGTTCTAATTAAAAAAAAGGGGTCGCGCGCTCTAATTTTCACTTTCGAGGAAAATGAGCGTAATAAATTTCAAGCGCGACTCTAGGCTCCAAGAAATTGAGGAAAGTTCAATTTTGATCCCCAAATTCCCAAAATTTGATACAGCTTTTAAGGGGGTCTAAAATGAGTCTAGAAAAATTTTCATAATTTTTCGAAGAGTTTTGGGTCTTTAATTCGGCCAAAAAATGTTTATTTGGGCCTTTAAAAATACCAAATCAACTTCAAAAATTCTCAAATTTTTTGTGGAGGAAGCCCTTAGTGTACAACCCCGTATTCGCAAAAAGGGGCCCCCAAATAAGGCGTGAGACTTGCTGCGCATTTTTAAGTTTTTTGGGAGTTTCGCACTCCTCGAGGCCAATTTTGGTGGATCTGCAGGATATACTAGTAGGGGAGTAAAAATTTGCCCCCTGTCCCCTTTTTGGGTGGCGAGTGTGGTGAGTTGGCCGACACCCGCCCCTGCTTGCTAGGTGTGAGGTGGGAGCAGCGAGATCGGCTGGAGGCCGGGGTCTTGCCCCCTGCACCCTAGCCCTGTGCGGCGCAGGACTGACTGGAGGCCGGGGTCTTGCCCCTTGCACCTCAGAGTCTTGCGGGGCGAGACCGGCCGGCGGCCAAGGTCTCGCCCAGGTGCCCAGCCTTGTGGGGCGAGACTGGCCGGCGGCCAAGGTCACGCCCAGGAGCCCAACCTTCCGGGGCAAGACCGATCGGCGGCCAAGGTCTCGCCCAGGCGCCCAGCCTTGCGGGGCGAGACCGGCCGGCGGCCAAGGTCTCGTCCAGGCGCCCAGTCTTGTAGGGTGAGACCGGCCGGCGGCCAAGGTCTCTCCCAAGCGTCCAGTCTTGCGGGGCGAGATCGGTCAGAGGCCAGGGTCTCCCCCCAGCTCCCGATTCTTCTACGGGACTCGCCCGCTCGCCCGATACCAAGGTGAAGGAGGAGTGGAGTGGTTTATCCCCCACTCGCCTCAGGTGTCCAGGGAAGGTGGGGGGGGGCATGGTTTAGCCTCCTTTCACCCCTGGGCCTCTTTTGCCCATGCTTTTACCGTTGTGCCCCCGAGGGTGGAATTACCTCTTTCCCCCGGGTGTGGATGTTTTCTATTGCCCCAAGACCTATTTGTCTTAGGGGTATTTTTGACCTTATGGTCCCGAGGTTTGGGAAATCTATAAATAGAACCTTAAGGGTGGCTTGGAGAGGAGAAGTTCTTGACCACTTCATCTTCTTCCTTCTTCCTCCAAGGCACCTAGCTCAGCATTGGCTAGGGAGGGGGAGATCTCAAAGGTCTTCCGGGTGTGAGGTGGGACCTCCATGCTAGAGTCGAGGGTCTGTTTCTAGTTTCCTGAGCCTTTGGTCTGTGACATTCTCCTGAGTGCAGTAAGTGTGAGGTCACCCCTTTTTTGGGACCCCGAACTCCACAGAGATCGATTTCTTAGTTTCAACATCTTGGTGCAGTGAGCGTGGAGAGTGACCAGCACAGAAGATCTCAAGAGAATGTCATGGCTGGAGATCAGGGAGGTAGTGATGACCCCCGCGAGACCCCCGACCCAGGACCCTTTGTGGGAAGGAAAGATTTCATGACATCCATCCAAGGCATCATGGAGATGCTGCGAAGTATTGCTCCTCGGGGTGGCAGCTCCACTCCAACCCCCCAGAAGCTAGATCCCCCCTCTTGGCGAGTCGACTCCCAGGGGTCTAGGCGAGATGACCCAAGGGGGGGGGGGGGGGGGGGGGGTAGAGGGAAGCTCACCAGGAAGAAGGCCCGGTAAGGAGAGGATGGGAGATGGGGTTGAGCGAGACCTCACCGGCCAGGAGTTGTTCTCCAGCCCGGCGAGTGCCAGCCTCCTAGGCGAGCAGGTCGCGCGAGTGGAGCACGCGAGATAGCCAAGTAAGGGATCACATTTTAGCAAGCTGATTGTCTCAGCCCCAGTTCCCGAGGGGTTCATGGAGCCTGACATGACTTACTATACCGGGAAAGACGACCCTATCCAACACCTGCAGTGGTTCGAGGATACAGTCTCTATCAGACCAATGACAGATACATTCAAATGCCGCCTCTTCGCGATTACCTTGAAAGACAAAGCTAGGGACTGGTTTCATCAACTCCCAATGAGATCGATCTACGAGTTTGAAGACTTGAGCCGGAGCTTTCAGCTTCGCTTCTCTACCTCTAAGAAGAGAAAGAAGAGTCTCGAGTCCATCTTCCTGATAAGACAGAGGGCGGAGGAGTCGTTGGCCCAATATGTGGATAGGTTCCAAGAAGAGATCCTGGACATCTAGGAAATGCCGGGGTATGCCCTCCATATGACATTTACAGTGGGGTTGCGTGAGGGGTTCTTCAAGATGAGTCTGACCCGAAAGACCCCCTTATCCATAGAGGAGCTGATGGAAAGGGCGGTAGAGGAGATAGCAACTGAGGCGGCCAACACGACATTTGTCAAGATGTTGGCAAGGTTAATAGAGGCAGAGTCGAAGGAGCAAGGTGGCTCGAGGCATCAGGAGGGGAGAGGGAGAGAGGAGCAGAGAGATCAGGAGTTTCAGGGACCTCAAAAAGGTCCTGAGCTAGGTTGGAGGCAATAGGGAGGACCCGTTCAGGGTCAAGGAAGAGGTCTCATCCAAGGTGGGGGGAGATTTTCATGGAGGCCAAGGGAGGTTCAACTTCCAAAGGCAAGTCCCTAGGCATCTCCTACCCCCACCGCATCAAGCGATGGTGATTGGTCGAAGGGAGAGGAGGAACCGCGTGGGAAGAGGAAGAGTCAGAGTAGAGTTATCCTACTGTGAGTTCCACCAGGAGGAGGGCCATACAAAAGCTATTTGCCCCAAATTTTTGGAGTTGAGAGGGACAAGAGCTCCGACACCACAACCTCAATAATCGTAAGATCCGATGCGGATTGAAGAAGTCTAACCCAAGGCGGCAGGGGAGAGATATGATCACAGGGTTGATGTGGGCACCCGGGAAGGGATCCGATGATGCACGAGGGAAGAGGGAGGTAGGGAAGAAGTGGATCATCTCTTGTAATGAACTTTGCTTGCATTGTGTCGACTATGATTGATGAAAGGGACCACTGGAAAACATTTGTGATCCATGAAAAGCCCCGAGATGATTCCGCTGATCAGGCTCCCACTAGCTGGTAGGGCAGGTTGATCTCTCGGAGGGGGAGTAGGCCTTACCCCGAGATGATTCCGCTGACCAGGCTCCCACTAGCTGGCAGGACAGGTTGATCTCTCGGAGGGCGAGTAAACCTTACCCCGAGATGATTCTGCTGACCAGGCTCCCACTACTGGCAGGGCAAGTTGATCTCTCGGAGGGTGAGTAGACCTTACCCCGAGATGATTCCGCTGAACAGGCTCCCACTAGCTGGCAGGGCAAGTTGATCTCTCGGTGAGCGAGTATACCTTACCCCGAGATGATTCCGATGACAAGGCTCCCACTAGCTGACAGGGCAGGTTGATCTCTTGGAGGGCGAGTAGACCTTACCCCGAGATGATTCCGCTGACCAGACTCCCACTAGCTGGTAGGGCAGGTCGATCTCTCGGAGGGTGAGTAGACCTTACATCGAGATGATTCTGCTGACCAGACCCCCACTAGCTGGCAGGGCAGGTTGATCTCTCGGAGGGGTGAGTAGGCCTTGCCCCGAGATGATTCTGCCGACCAGGCCCCCACTAGCTGGCAGGGCAGGTTGATATCTCGGAGGGGCGAGTAGGTCTTGCCCCTAGATGATTCCGCTAACCAGGCCCCCACTAGCTGGTGGGGCAGGTTGATTTCTACCTCGAGGCCGTCTCGTCACCCAGGCTCACATTAGCTGGCATGACAGGTTGACCCCTCGGGGAGGCCAAGTGTTTCTATCCCGAGGTCGTATCGTCACCTAGGCTCCCATTAGCTGGCATGACAGGTTGACCCCTCAAGGAGGCCAAGTGTTTTCTATCCCGAGGCCGTCTCGTCACCCAGGCTCCCATTAGCTGGCATGACAGGTTGATCCCCGAGAGGCCAAGTGTTTTTGGCTCCAAGAAGGCTACACAGCGAATACATTGGGTTGGATGTTTCTTTCCGAGCGTGGAACTCGCTCGAAAAGAGCGGGGATTGTGTACAACCCCGTATTCGCGAAAAGGGGCCCCCAAATAAGGCGTGAGACTTGCTGCACATTTTAAAGCTTTTAGGGAGTTTCACACTCCTGGAGGCCAATTTTGGTTGATCTGCATGATATACTAGTAGGAGGAGGAAAAATCGGCCTCCCCTGGCCCCTTTTTTTGGGGGGGGGGGGGCGGGTGTGGCGAGTTGGCCGACACCCACCCTGGCTTGCTAGGTGTGAGGTGGGAGCAGCGGGACCAGCTGGAGGCCAGGGTCTCGCCCCCTGCACCCTAGCCCTGTGCTGGGCGGGACCGGCTGGAGGTCGGGGTCTCGCCCCCTGCACCTTAGAGCCTTGCGGGGCGAGACCGGCCGGCGTCCAAGGTCTCGTCCAGGCTCCCAGCCTTGCAGGGCGAGACTGGCCGGCGGCCAAGGTCTCGCCCAGGTGCCCAACCTTGCGGGGCGAGACCGGTCAACGACCAAGGTCTCGCCCAGGCGCTCAGTTGATGTACATACAAATAAAAAAGGATTGAGTATACCAATATGCATAGCTCTATAATAACCATTTTCTTAGTAGGTAAGTAAACTACGAAGCAGCAGTATGATTGTATGGACATGTTAGTAGCATAAAATCTGTGAAGCTATACATGTAATAACAAAGTAAAGCTTCATATTTTACAATAAGAGTTTTAGTACTTAAAACATGTGAAGGGTAATATATTTCAGTAACAGTGTAAGTAAATAATATATGTAACAGTATATTCATATAAACATTCATATAAGCAGCATGGTAGAGCGAAGAAAACTGTAAGGGCACATTAGGAGTAATTTATCTATTAATGTAATAGTTAACAACATAAGTTCCTATGTTTGTCATATATGTAGTTTAGCAATATATCCATGTAATCGTATAATCGTATAAGATCCTATGTTTGTAAGTTATGTAGTAACAAGATACAATGTTAAGATATCTTCTTTTGCCGTAGAAATTCTAACAGTTAGAAAATGTTAAGGGTAACTATTACTGTATCAGTATCCATATTCCAGTATTTCAGTCTTTGAGCCTCATCCTTCGGGGTCTACAGTGTCCAAACCAGTACGCTCAACACGCTTCTATGCCTTACGACAAATTGATTTGGCAAACTATCATTCTCAATTATGAGCATTTATATTCAGTCATACCCCTAACCTTATCATGCATATCGATTCATTTTTGTTTATGCTAGTCGTATTCAATTTACTAATATACATAAGATTGTTTATTTATTCTTATCCCCTTAGAAGTTAATTGCTCGACTGCCTTTGTACAAGGTTACATGCTATAGCGATTTACATTATCAGTGTTATAAAAAATCCATGATGTCATATGCAAGTATCTAGGTATGTAATATTCTTTAAAGTAACAATGCATATAATTAAAAATAGATGAATATAGCATAAATTAAACATGTAGCTCTCACTGTCAGTTGTTGCTTCTTTTTATCGCTCCTCATGTCATTGTCGCATCTATTTTGAGATGTCATCCTTCGCGATATCTGTATAGGAATCGTAACATTTAAAGTCTTTTTATACCGGGGCTGCACCTCGTTATAGCTATGACGTTGACGATTATGATGACATCACTTGAAAGCTACTCAACCAATCCTCTAATTTGCATAACCATAAAAGAGACACAAGTGCAAATCAATTACAAAACTCAATTCCAACTCTCCACTCTTAACAACCAACTATAAACTAAATGAACACTCAAAATTTGAAATTACATCAGCTGGCCAGAAGGTAAAGCTTAAAGCAAAGCCCAAAAGCAAAATCAGTAAACACTGACCCAACTTATGAACGATAGCCGACCAAGATAAGTAAAACCATATAGCTGGCCAATAATAAACCCACAACAACCACTACCAAATAACTCAAAGCTGATCAAAATAAGCAAAACAAAGTAAACAGAATACTTAGCCCGGGCGAGAAAATCGCGCCCGGGCGAGAAAATCGCGCCCGGGCGAAAAATTCGCGCCCGGGCGAAAAAATCGCGTCCGGGCGAAAAATTCGCGTCCGGGCGAAAATATCGCGTCTGGACGATAAAATTCATGTGCGGACGAAAAAATAGCGTTCAGGCGAAAAATTCGCGTTCATATGAAAATTTCGCATTCAGACTGAAAAAATCAAATCAGATTGAAAAAAATCACGTCATGGCGAAAAAAACACGTCTGGGCGAAAATAACACTTTTGGTCGAAAATTTCACGTCCGGTCAAAAAATTCGCGTTGTGGTCGAAAAACTTGAGTTTGGGCGAAAAAATCACGCCTCAAGAAAAAATCACGCCTCAAGAAAAAATCACGGTCGGACTAAAAAATCGCATTTGTGATTTTTAATTGTGATCATTAATAGCATTGATCAATGTAAATTCCTATGACAGAAAGTCTTCTTACAAACGAATAATAAAAAAATATCAATGTCAATTTCTATGATATAAAGTCTTCATGCGGACGAACAAAAGAATTGGATTTAAATCCAATATCATTTCCCATGTGTATTGATATTGAATTGAAAGCCAATACTTAAATGTTAATATCGTTGAAACGAACGGAGCCCAATACTTAAATGACCTTACAGTGAAATACTCCTCAAATCATGAAAAAATAAGGAATAATACCAAGGAAGAGAAGGATTACAGTGAGGTTAGAACAATTTGTGCACCAATTCAAACTCTGAGAGCTAGCCCAAAAACTCCCGCTCAAATAAAAAAATAAGTCACATTTATATCGGGTTAAGCATTGACTGTCCGGGCCTCCCTTCAAAATGAGCCGGCCCAGAATTATTAGAGCATAACCCAAGCCCAACAGTTCTCACATAAAATCATCAAGGATGCCCATCAATTATTTTTCCCAACCGGCTACTCTTTGTACTAACATAATTAAAATGGGAATCGAACTCTCGTAAAATTTTGTTGCCCAATAGGAAAGAAAATTCGAAATCAAAATCAACTAAGCTATGTTGTAGCTGATTTTCATATGATCATCATATGAGATATTTATGATTAAATTTTTATTATCTGTTTGGGCCACTTCACATTTTGGGTTGTTATAGGCCGACCACGGAGAGCGGCGTCGGCCGGCCGTGGGTGGTCGGTGATGCGCGTGACGGCGGATGGATCGCGCACGCCAATTGCCCACGGATCACGCACAAGATGGTAAATCCCCCTACTATGTACGCGGGGGTTGTGGGCTTTCAGATAATTGCAGCACAATTTCCCTATAAACAGGGGCGGATTCAGGGGGGGGGGGACACTAGCCCTCCCATTATTTTTTAAAATGTTTAGTGTATTTGAAGTCTGACTGCTTATACGTCAAAAATAGTGGCCATATGTGGGAGAAATAACTCCGATAAGATGAAAACGTTCAAAAAATTTATTTGAAGGAAGTTGATGACTGACTCCCATGTTGAAATTTTTAGAACCCAATAACGCATTCAAAAAAAAATTGTGCACTCTCATTATCAATTTGTGCACCATCATTATTATTTTTTTGGATCTGCCACTGCCTATAAATTGTACGTGACCTCATCAATAATTAATTTTTATTAATGCCCTAACCATGCAAAAATATTGATCTGCCAATGCAATTACCATTGCTCCATAAAAATATGTATGTTTTTATTGAAATTTTAAATCCCTTCAACTTACGTTTAATATATATTTAAATTTAATACACAATTAATTGTGATTAACGAAGAAGGTTCTCACATCTGCTAAAAGCTTTATCCAAATAAAAAATTACAATTTTCCCTAATTTGTGACAGGCGAAACTGCGAAAGTCAATTACTCGTCTTAAATGAGGAAGCCCCGTGATTATTAGCACAAAACAGGTTTAAAGTCCTAATTAATCTACATAAATAATGATTTATTTCATAAATATCAGCCTTCCAATTTTTGATATCCGCAAAATAATTTTTGATAAAATTATATTCGCATGACAAAATGATGTCCACACAGCAAAATTTAAATTTTTTTAACATTGCTTCTATTTAAAACAAATTTTATTTTATTTTAAAACATATATGAGAGGAAGAATATGTGTCAAGGAAAGGAGAACCCTTTTGCAATAAACGATTACCTTGAAATATATATCGATGAGTCGATGAGTGGATTTTATAGAGACCATTATCTAGGGGACGTGCATATTCATCCCTGCCATGTACCCATCTATAAACCCGCTTTAGTAAAACTGTAAAACATCTAAGCTCTTTTCATTGAATTGCATGCTGGAAGAACTGGCTTTCATGATAAGGGCAGTGCGGAAAGACCAATTAGATCTGGAAGCTTTATGACACAATCTTTTTCATTAAGGCTTCGTTTGGTTTGACGTTTTGCTCAGATGACGAGAGGAGAATGAGGGCTTTTGAAATCGAAGGGGGGAGACCGCGGTTGAAATTCCTCCGTTTTCCTCCATTTCTCATGGTGCGGCGGGTGTAAATGGAGCAAATGCAGCCGCCGGCCATTTGATTACCCGCCGTGCGGCAGTGTTTGCCCCAAACGAAAAGCTCCAAACGTTGTGCCAAATAAAACCTAAATTTGGTGGAATCATAGCAAGTGAGGAGCCGATGACGAGTGATACTAAGACTTCATTTGGTTTAGCTTTTTCGGGCGGCGTTTGAAGCAAATGCCACCGGACAGAGGGTAACCAAACGTAACTTCGTCTCCGTTTGTTCCATTTGCACCCGCAGCAAGGAGGAAACGCCCCCCACCGCTCCGCTTCGACCCTCATCTCCTCCCTCCGGTTCGAAAGCTCCGTTTGGACCCGCTTGCTCCTCCCGCTACCGCTAAATCAAATAAAGCCTAAGAGAAAGATGCGAAGCGGCTTTGGGATTATATAATTGAACAAGGAAAAATATCACCTAATTTCGAGTGCACATAAACAAAGATGAGTGCGGATAACAATAGCCTTATTTTCATTTTTTTTTCTTTTCGTAACAACTTCAGTCACATCAAGCGCACTGCTGCACCGCGATGGGGACGCCAGGTCAGCCAAATCGACGGCGTAGACGAGCCGAACTAGCGCACGTGCGGCTCACGTGATGCTCACGGAGCCATGGCGGCGGGCCGCCAGGAAGCAGCGAAGAAGCCAGTGAACTCTCAGCTCCTCCCTCCGTCGGCAGCTGACGAGAAAATGTTTGTCGTTTCTTTTTCGTTTATATAAATCGAACAGCGAAGCGGCGGTGAGTAGAATAATTGAGAGAAATCGTAATTGTAGGGTTTGTGATGTCGGGTTGAAAAATTGGAGTAGAAATTCTTCGTTATATTTCTTCGTGGAGAAGAGGAGATCGATCTCCTCTCTGTTGGATCTGATTCCGTTCTTTGTTTGAGATACTGGTTTCTGCTGACGATCAGGTTCTTCTTTTTTCTAGAGCCGGAGAAGGTGTTGAAGCTCGCAGTTGACTGATTTTCGAAGTTTTTGTTTGTTTGTTTGTTTGTTTGTTTGTTTCAGGTTGCGGTAGCTGCTGCGGATGTGGTTTTGGCAGCTTGAGAGAGAGCTGCGAGGTTGATTTCCTGGGATGAGTTCAAGGGGTTCGAAACTGTTGGCTTGCTGCTGGCGTTCGCAGAGGAAGAAGAAGCAGTCGATTCTGGAATCGTCGGACGTCGGTGAGTGCTAGGTTTTGAGTTGCGATTTGCTTTCGTTTGTTTCCGTTCTTAGTGAGATTGTTCGCGGTGATGCAGTCGGGGAGGAGAGGTCGGATGGCTATCACCTGCAGCCGTTTCAGGAGTTCTCATTTGAGCAGCTGAGGATCGCGACTTCCGGATTTGCGTCGGAGAATATTGTTTCCGAGCATGGGGAGAAGGCTCCAAATGTGGTGTATAGGGGAAAGCTTGAACCACTGAGGAGGATTGCTGTTAAGAGGTTTAACAGATCGGCTTGGCCTGATCCTCGGCAGTTCTTGGTATGGATTTCTTGCCATTTCTAGATGTTTGATGACAAGCAACTTGCTTGAAATGCTTCTGTGGGTATAACGCTGCGATGAAATATAATTTCTTTAGTGTCTTTAGTGGATTTGATCATATTTAGTCATTGAAGTTGGTGGGAGTATCAGTTTTTTTCAGTTTCTCTATATTCTCATCTATAGGAAATGGGTTTCAGCATTGTTTTCTTCTCATATTAACAGAAGCAAGGTCTGGAAAACTTTCCTTATATCAAAGGATACACCACTTTTCAAGTTTAACTTGTCATAACGGCAATGGGTTTTAGCAATCTAATTATAAAGATTTTGGTCATTTTTCCCTTTTCATCTCAGTTATTGGTGGTTCCTTTTCTCGAATTGGGCATCAACACCTTGTTAATGTTGAGCCAAATATATGTAGCGGTCGGCCGGAAACCTTCTTTAATCCTTAAGTTCATTATGGTAGTGGATGCAGGGCTTGCATCTCCGTCCTTCTCGGAAGCTAGTAAATGCCATGGTATCTAAGAATCCTATTTTTTTGTTTCACATCGGTCATGGGACTAGTTCTACCAATTGTTATAATGCATCGATCAATTCCAAAGACATATGAGAGTTTATTCTCTATGAAAACATATCCCTCCATTTGAAAGTGAGCAGGACCAAGGACACACTCTACCGTGATCCGTGAGTATATGCTTGAATGTCATTCTTGGGAGTGTGATTCAACCTGTTGTCAATTTGGCTCTTGCACGTCCTGATCAGACTTGTACCAAGTCCAAAACTTGTGCCTGTGTGTAACATCTACATTAAACATATTTGGATTCTAACTCGTTCGACATAATGTTGTACTATCTCACACCACTTTCATCTGTATTCCAACACGAGGTTACTTTAATATAGCAATAGTTTAGGTGATTAGTGTTATATTACGTTGTAGAAATATATTAAATTCATCGACTATGAGTGCTTTCTCATGACACTGGATAATTTTTCAAGCTTTTAATCCCCTCTCTTTTTCTGCGTTTTAGAAACTATTCATGCTCCCATCATTATTTGTAATCCAATTTGCACTTGTAAAAAAATTGAAACTTGAAGAAGATGTCCTGCAATTGTTGTCTTATTTTAATTTTTGTAATTTTTTATTCTAAAGAATGGGAGAGAGTTTCCATGATTTTTTTAGGTTGTAAGCTGAAGTATGAATGGGCAGCCCGGTGCACAGAGCATCCCTGTGCAATGAGGGTCTGGGGAAGGGTCCCATCGCAAGGGTGAAATGTAGGCAAATCTTACCCTGCATTTTTGCAAGAGGCTGCTTCCAGGACTCGAACCCGTGACCTTAAGGTCACACGACAACACCTCAATTGGTGCGCCATGGCTCCCTTTCCAAGTTGATGACAATTAAATTGCAACAGAAGATGCTTAAAGAACCTTCTCTTCTAATTACAATCCACAATATCGAGTTTGTATATTTGCTTGTAAAAAAATTAAAAAGTTATTACAATGGGCTTGGCAATGTGCAAGGTGTTAATTGGTTTTGATTCCCACCACTGGTTGTTATCTTACCTATTGAAACATGAATTGAAGAAGAAAATAGAGCCTTACACATTCGGTTTAGTTTATTTTTGATTGCATTATTTGGCTTAGTTTGGTTTTAATCAACCTGGGTTCTATTGATCCAATTTTTTCAGTTTTGTCAAACCCTAAACCAAACAAATTTATGTTTTTCAAAAGAAATGAAAAATAAACTCAAATTGTAGCAATTGATTTTTAAGATGTTCCGTTTTGGTTTAAGCAGCTTTTTTTCAAACATAATATTTTTAGTTTTATCCTCTCTTATATTGAGAGTAATCAATGCAAATCCACCGTCCCTGAGATATGTCTAATTTTGTGGATAGACTAGTCCGTCTTAAGTATACTCCATATGGTTTGAGAATCACAGCCTTTTCAGTACTTCACATTCCAGGATTGATCATGAATGGTTACTTGTTTTTCATCATTCTATAAAATATTTTTGCTGATTAGTCGATAAAGTTTTGTCATTAGGGTATAGTTTTGTGGTTCTATTGATAATTGATCACTAAGCATCTGTCGTAATGATAAAATTTAGCAATGTTATACCAATTATGCTTACCCTTTGATCATTTGTTTTAAAATTCCATCATTTATCCTAGAAAACACATTTTCTTCTGTAGGAGGAAGCAAAGGCCGTTGGACAACTTAGAAACCACAGATTAGTGAATTTGCTTGGCTATTGCTGCGAAGGTGAAGAGAGGTTGCTTGTGTCAGAATACATGTCAAACGAAACACTTGCCAAACACCTTTTTCACTGTAAATATCTTCCAATGTCATCATCTTTCCTATTTTAATTGCAACTGTTTGCTGCCTGTTTTATATAATGTTGTCGAATGCTCTATCTTATTTTGCACAACTACAAGTATGTCCTTTAGGCACCAGAGATGTTTCATGTTGATTCAAATTAAAAAAAATTGCCATTTAGGTTACATTACCCGGGGTTTGAGAAAAATGTTAGGATTTTAAAAATTTCCAAGCAATAGTCAATCAAGAAGTTTTTTTAGAAATATCAATGCTGCATATGTTGGATGTCGGGGACACGTCAGTTTGAGTTTTCATGTCGGTTTTTTATATAGAAGGGGATATATCAGATCTTAATATTTAACTAATTGTTATTTTTTATAAGGGTCACAGTACTACCTTTTTTACAATTGTTGGAAAAGCCCATGTAAAGTGACCCATTTATTTGTATTTCTTCTTTTCTCCTCTTTAGTCCCACATCTTGTATAAGACTCTCTTCTCTCTTTCTCCCTCCTATAAATGTGTATTCATACTGTGTATTTCATTATTGAGATAATATATATTAGGTTGGGTTTTTCTCTACATTAGAGGAAAACGGTCCGGCCTATTCTTTTTGAAACCGCCTGTTCTTCCGGCTTACTGGGCGGCTTCATCTTCTGCTTAGCCGCAGTGTCGTGCGGCCTGCCCTTTTTCTAGCCGCAGTCTCAGTAACCGCGACTTCCCGCGCGGATAAGGTTATTCTAACCGCTTCTTCTGCTCTGTCTCTCTCGTGGTTTCCACCTCTTCTTCTTCTCCTCCTCTTCCCCTTTATAACCTTTCTAACAGGTGGGGCCTTCCCTTCCTTGTTTTCCTCTGCCCGCGCGGTCTCTCTATCTATCTGCGCGGTCGCCCTCTCACTACTCTTCATATCATCTACCCCCTTTCCTTCTTCCCGCTCGCCGCGACTTGTCTTAGTCGCCGCGGTTTCCCTTCTCGCCGCGAGTTGAGTATCTTACTCGCTACGGTCTCCTAGTCTTCCCGCCAAGCACTTCCTTCTCGCTGTTGTTCCCTGCTCGCCGCGACTTGCCTTAGTCGTCGCGGCTTATCTTATCGCCGCGCTTTGCGTTTCTTGTCCTGCGGCTTCTCCTCTTCTCGGCAAGCTCCGCATCTAGGTCGCGACATCTCCTCTTGCTGGTTGTGTACTCACCGTGACCGCGCGGTCCTCTCGTCTGGCCTCTTCACCGCTTAGTCGCTGCGACCTGTTTTGTCTCTAGCGGTTTCCCCTCTCTGCTGCAGGCTCCGCATATTGGTCGTGACATCCTCCTTGCCGTTGGTGTATTATCATCGTGACGGTGCGGCTTCTCCCAGCTATCCGCTCCGCATTCTGGTTGCGGCGGCCTCATTGCCTTGTCGCTGGTGGGCAGTCACCCAGACCGTGCGGTCTCCTGTCTGGTCGCTGTTTTACTGTCCGCCGGCCTAGCCTCCCGCTCGCCTAGCCATGACGACCTCTCCTGAGTCAACCGGACAGACGACTTCTTCCTCTGCAGACCGCACAGCCTCTGCCCCTGAACTCCGTGATGAATTACGGATTATTACCATTTCGCTAGCCGGGAAGAAGAACTTCGTGGAGTGGGTACACTGTACATCACTTGACCCAAGCGCCTCCTGTTGCTCCTACTGACGATTGGTTGCGCAACGATGGTCGGGTTCAGACATGGCTTCTCAACTCCCTTGATACCGAACCCTACCGCATGACCATGTATCACGAAACGGCCAAGACAATGTGGGATGAGCTTCAGTCTCTATATTCTGGTAAAGATAGTCTCCAGCATCTTTATGACATCATCACTGATCTCCAGTCCCTTGATGTTGGCGGGGCCACCGACCTCTCCTCCTTTGTTGTTCGGGCCAAGACTCTAGTTGAAGCATGGATCCAACATCAACCTCCTACGTTGGATCTTGCTGCACAACGGGCTCAAAAAGAAGCTGTCGGTGTGGCCATGATGATGGCTCGTGTTCCACCTCATCTTCAGAGCGGTCGGGCCTAGATCCTCTCCTCGGCTGTTGCCCCCTCACTATTAGATGTGTGTTCCATGCTGCTCAAGGTCTCTCCGCCTCCTGATAGTTCTGCTTCTCCATCCCCGACTCTCCTGCAGCAGACATCTGCAGCAGACATCTGCAGCCCTGCTGCCTTCCCCTCCTTCTCGCGGGAGGCGTTTTGGATCTTGGGGTCGCGGACGGGGAGGACGGCCTCGCCTAAATTGTTCCTTCTGCGGTAAGGACGGTCACCTTGAGGCCACATGCTATCGCAAGCATGGGCTTCCTCCTCGTCCACAGGCCACTATTGCTGCTACCGACTCCTCCGCTCGTACTAACCTTGAAAAGCTCCGCCTTCAGCTCCAACAACTCCATGGTCTGCTCAGTCGCCCACCTGCTTCCGTTGCCTCTGCTGCCTCCATCTCCCAAGAAGGTATCTCTTGTCTCTCCACTAGTCCGCGCTGGATAGTGGACTCAGGTGCCACCCATCACATCACCTCCCTGCGACCACATCAATACCTAGATTCTCTTCATCCTAAGTGTATCACAGTGGCCAATGGGGACACTGTTCCTGTCTTTGGCTCGGCTGATATCCCTCTCACTTCTTCTCTCTCTCTACGCTCGGCTCTTCATGTTCCGGGCTCCCCTTTTAATTTGCTTTCTGTTGGTCGCCTGACTAATGATTTAAATTGCTTTGTAACCTTCACCTCTTCTTCTTCTTTTCTGATACAGGATCATAGGACGCGAACTATCATTTGTAAGGAGCGACTGCAGAACGGGCTCTACCTCCTTGATGACTCTCCAGCTATCCTCTCTTTGGTCTCCTCCGTCGATTGACATCGGCGTCTTGGCCATGCCCCTTTACCAGTCCTCCACAAGGCTCTACCAGATGTGTCTTTACCTTCTTTTTAGTGTGAATCATGTGTGTTAGGCAAGCAACCTCGTTCATCTTTTTCATCTCATTGTATTCGGAGCACTGCTCCTTTTATTTTAGTACACTCCGATATTTGGGGTTCGTACAAAGTTACTAGCATTTCTGGTTATCGTTATTTTCTAACGTTTATTGATGATTATTCGTGAATGACATGACTATACCTACTTCGTGATCGCTTCGAGCTTCCTCGTGTTTTTCAGGCTTTCCTTCTTGAGACCCACACGCAATTCTCCACGAATATCAAAACCCTCCGCACGGATAATGCTCTTGAATACACTAGCCACGAATTTGCGACTCTTTGCTCTGACTTTGGGGTTATTCACCAAACTTCATGTGCCTATACCCCCCAACAAAACGGAGTCGCTGAGCGAAGAATCGACATCTTCTCGATGTGGCCCGCTCCATCATGCTTCAAATGCACGTTCCCAAAACTTATTGGAACTTTGCTCTTTCGACGGCTTGCTATCTGATTAACCGTCTTCCTTCCCCCATCCTCCACAATGCCACTCCATTCCCGTCTACTCCGGCATTCTCTCTCACACCCCGCATCTTTGGGTGCACTTGCTACGTTCACACCCTTGGTCCATCCTTGGAGGGGAAGGGAGAGAGAGTGCCGGTAGGCTCAGTATTTGAGCCATTTCCACCTACCCCGACATCGCACTCCTGAGCTCGGTGGCACGCATGGGTAATGGATACTCGCGTACGGAGCGGAGCTCCTGTTGCACCAGGCGCAACTGATCCTCGGCCCGCGAGATAAGGATCCCCGGGGAGGTCACCTCGCCACTAGGTCCACACCTCATCTTGCCAAGAAGCTGCGTGTAGTCTCTCTCGAGAGCAGAAAGCTGACTCTCAACGGCGTCCCTATCCTCTTGCACCTTGCTATAGGTCTCCCGCAGCATAAGACCATGCTTCTGGAACAGCTCGGTCATTCGCCTTTTCAACACCACGGGGTCCATCGGGTCGCCCAGGAAATCAACAATTTTGTCTGGAGAGGGGGGAGGAGAGAATACTTCCTCGCCTAGGTCAAGATCGGTGGATGAGACCTCTCGGTAGCCTGCGAGAAAGAATGTTAGCCAAGCAAAAATTGTATTTCAAATAAATAATGAGTGCTCCTGCTAACTAGGCGAAGACGCAACTCCCTTGCTGGGGTGTTGGCGGGAGGTGAAGGGTTTATTGAAGGTGAGCGTCAGGGATTTCCCCAATCTGGGGGGGGGGGAGGGGGCTGGCACGTTGTCGGCGTTATGATAGGTGAATGGAGTTGAGCCATCGAAGTCCCCTTCGACCGGGAAGCCAAAGACCGGGGTGACGACAAGTGCGGTCGGGCGAGCCGGCGACTTCAGTGGCGGAATGTGCAGGCTTGTAGTCCCAAAAGTGGTGACTGCAAGAAGCAACAATAGATAAGAATCAAGAACCCAGAAGAGGCAAGGAGAGAGAGAAAGACAAGTAGCTCACCAGGCGGAGACAGAGGCGGAGGATCGTTTGGGATGGACGGGAGGTCAGTCTCCATAGCCGCAGTGTCGGCTCTCCCTTCGGGCGAGTGTGGTTGAACATTCGTCGGGTCCTCACCCGCGGTTTCCTTCTAGGGGAGTGTTCCCTGCGAGTAATCAAGATATCTTCAATCCATCTCAACCATTGGCAAAGCAATCGGCTCGCGTACCTGTGGGGAGAGCCCAGTAATGAACGACAGATTCGGAAGGGAGGATCCACCCTCCTCCGGGTTGCGCTTGACCATCTTGGTTTTCTTCGGCTTGAAGGGTGAGCTCGGGATCTGGCGGGCGAGCCAAGGCGGGAATTCTGTGGTGAAAGACTAGTTATTTTCCCATGCGGCGTCTAGGCGGGCCTGAACTTCTTTCAAAAGCGGCATTGTGTGGCTACAGTAATCTGCGGCAGAGGAAAGAGAAGATGTTATGAGGCCCCTCACTTCGATGGTCGGAGGTATTTATAACGCAGAAGAGGGGCCCACCGAAAGATTCCCTCTAGTCAGCAGTCACTCTCCGAACACTGAGAATTGGATTTTTTTTCCGAGCTGAATAATCTCGCAAAGAGCGGGGATTGTGTACAACCTCATGTTCGTCGAGTGGGTGAGCCAGGACAAGAACTCAGGACCAGACTAGTCGATTGGGGGAGTCAGGAAGTGGGCCTGTGCTCGCCCAAGGCGGTAGGTGACGGGTCAGGCGGGCGAATGCCAACCTCATAGGCACTCGCCACCCACGCGGCGCGAGTATCAACCTCTCAGGCACTACACTCGTCCCAGTTGAAGAGCAGGAAGCAGGCGAGTCCCAACCTCATCAAGCCCTCACCACTCACCTCGGGGCGAGTCGAGAGGTGGGATCGCACCCGCCACCCTCAGAAGCGAGAGGTAGGCGATTGCCAGCCTCATTAAGTACTCGTCATTCCGTGTGTGGAGCTCGTTTGTTAAGGTGCTTGCCGCAGAGAGCAGGGCGAGCGCCGACTCCGTCAGGGTCAAGGGTTGGCGAGTGTCGGCCCTATCAAGGCACCCTCTACCCTCAGAGGCTGGGGGCTCGTCGCTGTTATGTTCCAAGGGTATTTTCCCTGCATAATTATAGTTGTTTTTGTCTGCCAATAGCCATTTCAAACATCGAAGTTTGGTTGTTGGCAAGACGATTTGGGGTGCGTTTAGCAAAAAACAAAAGACGGGGTTGCGCCATTGGCAGCCTGCTAGAAAAACTATTAATAGACCCTGAAGAGCACCTTTGGAGAGGATCCAATTCTGGGACTCCTTTCTCCTCTGGTTAATTTGGGTTAGCTTCCAAAGCTCTCCAAGGTGCCCGACTTCAGCTTTGGCTTGAGAGAGGGAGCGCTCTAAGATCTTCCGGGTGTGTGGTGGGTCCTCCGCGCTGCAGCCAGGGTCTGTGTCTAGTTTTAAGTCTTCAGCTTGACGATCTTTCTCGGGAGAAGTAGGTGCGAGCTGCCCCCTTTGGGTCAGAACGCCTCGTTGGGCCGAATCTCGGGTCCAACACCTATGGAGGCAAATGTGAAGTTTTCCTCTTTTGCTTGCAACTCAAATTCTCCATTGCTCAATCCTGAGTATTATTGGAGGCTAGTTGTCATGTTAAACAACTTTACAGTCACACAGCCTAATATCTCTCTTGTGGCGAGCGTGGTGAGTCAGCTCATGCACACTTCAAGAGTTTCACATCAGTAATCAATTAAATCATTCTTCATTGTCTAAAATACACTCCTTGCTAGAGTTTCATCTACTCTTTCTCTTGTGGTTTATTCTTATGTGGATGATGTCAGATATGTGGATAATAATTTATCCACCTGTGAGTTTTGTACATATTTTGGTGGTAATACCATTTCATGGAAGAGTACTCATTCTATAATTGAGATTAAATACCACATGACTTTTGTACATATTTTGGTGGTAATATCATTTCATGGAAGAGTACTCATTCTATAATTGAGACAAAATACCACATGATGACCCCAATAGTTTCAGAGCTCACTTGGTTTAAGAGTCTCTTAGTCAACCTTGGTGATCACTCTTTTTTCCAGCAACGCTTTACTATGATAATAAACCTGCTATTCATATAGTTGAGAATGCAATATTTCATTAGCGTGCAAAAGCACATCGCAGTTGGTCTCTTCATAAGAGATTAGATTAAACTTTGAGAAATTCTACTCCAAGATGTTTCCGTCACCGTTAATTTCACCAAACCTGTCACCTCCATTGTATCATAGACATGTATGCTAGATCATGCGGGGAAGTGTAGAATACTATTATGTAAATGTTTGTTTTTTGGTGCATTTATTTTAACTTTGTTCCTATTTTTAGTAATTTCATGTCCAAGACCCTCTTGTATAAATATGGTCATTCGACCTGATTTCATATTTGATTGAAGTATTTTTTTAATCCACAATTATTAATATCCATCATCTGGGATCAGATGTTAAATGACCTTAGTGCCTTTTCCCAAGCAAAGGCTTTCTCAAGGCTCTTTTCAGGCACTGCCCTTTTTGGCTTGTTTCTTGGCACTAACAATGTTAAATGTACTTAGATTAGATCATGTGTTACCTGGCCTCATTACCTGAAATGATATACTTGTAGTTCAACGTTTCGCCCTCTCTATCCCATCTCCTTGGCACTGTTATTATTACACAAGAAACGAGAATAATTGGCTCTCCTTCCCAGCTATTCATTTTAGCTACATTGTCCTAAATTTAATCACATTTGCCAAATTTGTGCCAATTCTGCGGATCTTATAGCAACAATATGTATGGTTTTGTTCCAAAATTGATAAACAAATACTAGTTAACGAATGAAAAACGTACAACCATATCTTGGTAGAACCGATATAAAAAGTGTTCTCCTGGTATGCCATTGGTCTTGGATGCATTATTTTGTGGTGCTCCAGATTGAGAAATTCACGGACTACATTATATCTCCTGTGATTTTGATGGCATACAATCTATGAAGGATGCAAGATTTTATTGATATATCATTTTATTTTGCTCATGTTTATCTTGCAGGGGAGACCCAACCCATGAAGTGGCCTATGAGATTGAGGGTGGTGCTCTATCTAGCAGAAGCCTTAGAATATTGCACTAGTAGTGGTCGTGATCTTTATCATGATCTTAACGCTTATAGAGTTCTATTTGATGATGTATGTATCAAGTTTCTTAGCAATTCTCAACAATTTTCACATCCAATTCTTTTTTCCTCTCATCATTTATCCATGTGTTACAGGATAATAATATTTTCAACAATCTTCATAAGCCTCAATTTTTTTCTCTCAACATTTATCTACATGTTACAGGATTGTAATCCTAGGCTTTCATGCTTTGGCTTGATGAAAAATAGCCGGGATGGTAAAAGTTACAGCACTAATCTAGCATTCACCCCTCCAGAATATTTGAGAACTGGTATGTTCATTTATTGTGTTTTTTTAATGTGGAAAAACATGCATATTTTGTTATGTTGCCCTAGGTTAGTCTTGAACGCTTTTTCATAAATAGGTTTATCATAGAAAAATTATTATCCAGGTAATAAGCTCATAAGATCTACATGCTAATTGGATTTTGTTAGACTTCGTTCGTTTGACAGGAATTGGGATGCAGGAATTGGAATTGACTCAATTCCATTTTCCGCAGAAATTGGAATTGAAGTCCATTGCAATTCTGCTGTTCGGCTAAATGCTGAAATTCTATTACAAGAATTGAAATTGATAATTCCGCTGTTCGGCTATATATCAGAATTTAATGGACGCAATTAAAAATTTAAATTTGAAACATTAAATTTAATAGAATTGAAATATCAGGATAAAAACTTAAGTCCACATTATAAAAACATCAGGCCACAACATAAATAAAGTCCACAAAATAAAAACATAACAACATAAATAAAGTACGCAACATACAAAAGTAAGTTCACATAAAATCAATCGGCTAAATGTAAGCGAAGCCAGGTCCTCCTAATTGGCATCGACAAAGCCATGAACACGTTGCTCTTAGTGTCGTCATCACTCAGCATATCGATGACCTGTATGATCTTATGCTCAGTCAGATCTGTAATAGCTGCAATGACCACATATATTTGTATGCCCTTGAGATCAGTGGTGTCAGCTAAGAAGTTACACTGCTCTTTTGTTCCATGTTCCTCGCTATTGCAGAAACAACATCCGCAATAATATCTACTGCAGATGTTTTCTTCTTCTTGGTTTGTGACTCGACCTCCTCGACCACATTGTCATCCATCGAATCATCAATGTGGATCTCGTTCATTGCCTCAGATGCAGTTGCAACATGAGCTTCAGTAGCTCTATCAATCCCACATATCATAGCTAAGTCGCCCCAATTCATGATCAATTTGCTGCGATAATATTTTACAGTCGGGTGTGTCTACAAGTTTAGTTCAGATTAGACTCGTAAAGTTTTAAAATGTCTAAACATAAAATTAATTGATAAAATAAAATATTACCTGAACATTGTTGGCCCAAACATCGTCATTATTTACCTTCACTACATTGCGCTCTCAATCCCAACCAAATTCACTAGTATCAAGCATTACCGATATTTCTTGGTAGTATTTATTTCATGTTTTTATTCGCGACATTATCTTCTCCTTACTAATTTCTACATTGCAATTCTCCTTTAATGCTTGAATTTCCGTTGTGTAGCCGACACTTTTCCATCTACTAGCCGCCTTGTTCCGCAAACTCTGCTTCTAGAGGAGAGCTGTGGATAAAGCACAGTCCATCTATGATGTCAAGGGAACATATGACCGTTAACTTTGACACATTTTCTTTGCTTTTATCCATTTAATTTCTGCAATTTAGTCTAGCATAGAATATAGTAAAGTGAACAAATTATAGTTAGTAATAGATTAAATCACATGTTAATACATACATTTATGTTGCAGAAAACATTAAAAAACAACAAAATATATTTAAAATATCATAATATGATTTAAGGATCAACAAAACATCTTGTGTCCCACGACGAGCACGATACTCATTGAACATGTTTACAACAATAATTCTCTAAATGTGCTCCACTCGGGTGTTGCTTGAACCGCACCAACTGCATTTGCGTACATAAAACTATCCGAACTTGCATCTTGCACCAATATCTCTGCATCTACTTTGGCAAGTAATCTAACATGATTTTCTAATATCTTCTCTATGAGAAAATTATGTAGAATGCAACATATGTTTCTGTTTAAAATTAAAAACAATTTCTAACATAATACAGAATAAATCATAATGTTGCATACAAATTAATAATCATTTACCTGCATATTGATGTCATAGAAAGATGGTCCCCGCACAATTGACCACCGTTTTCTAAGGAGCCCGAATGCCCTCTCAATAACATTTCTCTCCTTTGAGTGTGAATCACTCTTTGTAATTAGTGGGATTATTGTCTTGTGCGAATCATTCTTTTAGGTGATATCTAGTTGACCTATATGGAGCAAAATATCTTGTACCGTTAGTGTATCCCGCATCCACACGGTAATATTTTTCTATTGACACCTCAAAATGATCTGTCCTTTTGAGTGCGTATCTCGCAACACTCTGGAGTCTGATGATGACCCTTCCCATCCAGGAAATACAAACATAAATTTCATATTTGAATCACATACACCCACGACGTTTGTTGTAATGACTTATTTCCTATTCTGATACCTACCCTGTTCTTTAACTGGAACTTCTACTTCAATATGAGTGTCATCAATGACGCCAATGCAATTCTATAAGATAATACAATATATATTAACAGAATTTAAGCATACTACTGATACATGTGTTTGAAGTAATTAAGTTGCTTATTGTAAGATGAAACCATCTTTGTGTTGTTGATGTATCGGGAAGCTTTATAAAGTCGTGGCCTAACTTCAAAATTGCCCTTAACACCATATTGAAATGTCGGCTAATTGTATCAATTGAATGTAGATACGTTCCACTGACATCACAAAGTTTCTTATTGTGAGCTAAGACATAAAAATACACTAACCAACTCTTCAATTGCAATATTTTGCGTGTCTCTTAATAATCCACACCCGATTATAATGTTATACAGAGCTTCAAAAGAGCTTTTGTTCATTCAAAGTTGGTTAAACCAGTTGACATCCGTTCCACCATATAATCGAGTAAACAACGTTCTCCTTAAAATATTCTTAGCATCAACCTCTACAAGATTTCTTTCAATCTTGGTTTTCATCATCACTACAGTGGCCGCAGCAAGAGCCGCAAGCACTGCTGCTCTTTTACGTCTATGACGCTTCATTGCTTCTTCCATCTACATATAAATATTGATACACACTTAGTACCTACATATACACACATAAATACAAGTAGACAGAGATACACACACACACATTTACACAACCACACACACACACATTTACACACAATACATACACACTCATACATACACACAATACAGACACACGCACATTTACAATACACACACATTTACACACAATACACACACACACACATACTGTTAAGCCTCCGGACGAGGCTAGGCTATTTGGGCAACATTACAAGCGGCGGCAACGGCGTATGCAAGAATTATTTCAAGGTATTTTCCTCTCCTTCTTCCAAACCCTAATCTCTATCTTCTTCTTCTTCCTCTAGTTCTTCTTCCCTAGTTCGTGCTTAACATTTGGTATCAGAGGATTCTTTCCTCCATCATGGTGACTACACGCTCGCAAGATGAGAATGACCGCTTGGAAACCCTAGAGGAGAACTTGATGGGGCTTACCAATTCGGTAGCCGCCATCGAAGAAAATGTCAAAACATCCACTCAAAGGT
Source organism: Platanthera zijinensis (assembly GCA_039513925.1). Classification (NCBI taxonomy): domain Eukaryota; kingdom Viridiplantae; phylum Streptophyta; class Magnoliopsida; order Asparagales; family Orchidaceae; genus Platanthera; species Platanthera zijinensis. The sequence continues at coordinate 37,262,275 of CM077078.1, forward strand.
TGGAAGAGCGAATCGACGGCCGCTTGAACGATATCATGACGCTATTAGCGCAAAACTTGAAGGGCAAGGCGGTGGCGGAGGAGGAACCGGGCGGATCTACAGGAATTAGGCCGGAAATGCCCGGATTTGGTGGATCGGGTGCGGGAAGTGCCGGATCGGGTGCTGGAGGGTTCAGATCGGCTGTTGCGAGCCAGGCGGGGGCTGGATCCGGTGCGGTGAACCACGGAGGGGCCGGATCGGCCTTTGGCGGCGTCGGCTGGTCGGGATCGGCAACAGCGAATACGCAGGGGCCCGGATCGGCAGTTGCCGGCGGTGGCTGGGCTGGATCGGTGGCAGCGAGCATGCAGGGGGTCAGGTTTGTCCCGACGAGCTACGGAGGGGCGAGAAATCTTGCAGGCGGCCCCAGCGGGGTCGGATGGGCAGCAGCGGCCCCTGTGGGGCTCAAATCTGGATCTTCGAGCCATCAGGGGGGCGGATTTGGGCCGGGTGGCCTCGGCATGGCCGGGGGTGGCCTCGGAGTGGCTGGACCTCCCGCGGCAAGCACGGGGAGGGCTGGATTGGTGCCGGCAAGACTGGAAATGGCCGGCAGGGGTGGCGGCTTCGCAACTGGTGTTGACGGAAGGGGTGGAACTTTTACCGAGCACGCTCCTTGGAGGCAAGGTCGGGATGGGTTGTTACCCCCACCGACAGGAAGAGGGCAACCACCAGGAATTGGAACAGGGGTGCAGTGGGGAGAAGGGGGGCCCTTCCATCATGGGGCTCCGATGGCGAGACAGTTCCAACAGTTTCCAGGCGTGGCGGGGGAACGTGGCCAAAGGCCGTACATGGCTCCCAAGTTGACTCGGATGAATTTCCCTCGGTACAATTGGGGCGACGCCTTGGAGTGGGTACAAAAAGCTGAGTTGTTTTTCAGCTATCAGGAGGTGCCAGAGGCTCAGTGGGTGCAGCTAGCGTCCTTCCATCTGGAGGACGACGTTTTTCAGTGGACACAGTGGTTCTTGCGGGGACGGGAGTATGTTCCGTGGGAGGAATTTGTGGAAGGCTTCACGGCTCGGTTTGGGCCTCTGGAGTTTGAAGACTTTGAGGCACTTTTGCAGAAGCTACGTCAGAAGGGTACAGTGATGAAGTACAGAACGGAGTTTGAGAAGTTGGCCAACCGGGTACAGTGGGAAGAGAAGACACTCCTCAGCTGTTTTGTATCAGGACTGAAGGATCACTTACGCGATGAGGTTCAGGTCTACATGCCCCGTAGTCTGAACCACGCGATCATCTTGGCGCGCATATAAGAGGAAAGGTTAAATAGGCAACGGACCCGTAGTATGACAAGGCATACTACTACACCGGTCGCGGCCAGGAGAGGCTCCAGTGGCCGACCGACCGACGGTGACACGGTTGTCTTGGAATGAGTTACAAGCACGGAAGGAGAAGGACCTTTGCTTTAATTGTGATGAGAAATTCACGCCAGGTCACAAGTGCCAGAAGGTCCAGGTCTTTATGTTGCATCAGGAGGATCAGCTTGAGGAGGACGTGTTTCCGGAGGAGGAGTTGGAGTCTGGGGGGGACTTAGACTTGACGGAGTTGGGTGTGTCCCTACATGCCATGGAAGGGTGCAATCCACCTCCGCTTACTATGCGGCTGGCAGGAAGAATTCGGCAGGAGAGGGTGACCATTCTGGTGGACAGCGGGAGTACTCATAATTTTATTCATCTAGATGTGGCACAAAAGGTGGGGCACGTGATTGACACAGGAGCTGCGTTTCAGGTTATGGTTGCGGACGGCAGCAAATTACAGTGCCAGGGAGTGTTGAAGATGATGGAGCTTCGGATGCAGGGCTATGTGGGGTGCACGGATGTCTATCTCTTACCGATCCGGGGCTCAGATATGGTGCTGGGAGTGCAGTGGTTGCAACAGTTGAGGAGGGTGACTTTTGATTGGGACCAGATGACGATGAAGTTCTTGCAAGGGGAGCGACAGTTCTGTTTGAAAGGGCTCAGATCTTCTCCGGTCAAAGAGATCTCCCTTTGCAGCCTACAGCAGCTTGAGGAGTCCAATAGTCTGATGGCGGTTCTGTTGGGGGTGAGGTCTGACGAGGACAAACCGACGGAGGTTCCTGACCAGATGCGGGCGTTAGTAGAGGAGTATGATGACATCTTCCAGGAGCCGAGTACACTTCCACCGTCACGATTCCGTGATCACCAGATTGTGCTGAAGACCGGGGCGGAGCCGCCCAACATTCGTCATTACAGGTATCCCCACATGCAGAAGGCAGAGATCAAGCGCAGTGTGAAGGAGATGCTTGATGCAGGCATTATACGTCCTTAGTACCAGTTCCTTCTCAGCACCGATTATTCTGGTTAAAAAGGATGGATCTTGGCGTTTTTGCGTAGATTACCGTGCCTTAAACAGTGTTACCGTGAAGGACAAGTTTCTGATTCCCGTGATAGAGGAACTGTTGGATGAGTTGAATGGGGCGACTCGGTTCACGAAGCTGGATTTGCGATCCGGCTATTATCAGATTCTTATGAAGGAGGAGGACGTGCATAAGACGGCCTTCAGGACCCATGACGGCCACTATGAGTTCTTAGTGATGGCGAATGGATTGACGGGGGGACCGTCTACTTTTCAGGCCAATATGAACGAGATTTTTCGCTCATTCCTGCGACACTTTGTCTTGATCTTCTTTGATGACATTCTGATCTACATCGCTACTTGGGAGGATCATCTACGTCATGTGGCTCAGGTCTTCTCTACCCTTCGGCAACATAAGCTATATGCTAAGAGGTCCAAGTGTTCTTTTGGACAACAGGAGGTGGAGTAGTTGGGGCATCTAGTTTCAGCTGACCGGGTGAAGGCCGACCCACGGAAGATCAAGAGTATGATTTCTTGGCCACGGCCTCTGACCATTCGGGCGCTGAGGGGGTTCTTGGGCCTCACTGGGTACTACCGGCGTTTTGTACGGGATTATGGGAAGATTGCTCGGCCACTTACGCAGCTGCTATAGAAGGATGCTTTCTCGTGGCAGGATGAGGCAGAGACCGCTTTTCAGGCGCTGAAGAGGGCGATGACGACGACTCCAGTGCTGGCACTTCCGGATTTCACTAAGGAGTTTGTGGTGGAGACGGATGCTTCCGGCGTGGGAGTGGGGGCGGTCTTGATGCAGGAGGGACGACCGATCGCCTTCTACAGTAAGGCCTTGGCTCCACGGACACTGGGACTATCGGTGTATGAAAAGGAGATGCTGGCGATTATTCATGCGGTGGCCCTATGGCGGCCATACCTGCTGGGACGTCGTTTTAAAATACGGACCGATCATCAGAGCTTGAAGCACTTTCTGGAGCAGCGGATTTCTTCCCCCCTTCAACAGAAGTGGGTCACAAAGTTGTTGGGATATGATTATGAGATCGAGTATCGGCCGGGGAAGGACAATCGGGTGGCTGACGCCCTATCGCGCTTACTAGAGGGGGCCTTGGCGCACATTTCTATGCCACAGTTGGAGTCGATGGATGAGATTCAGGAAGAGGTGCAGCGAGATTCCGAGTTACGGGTTATTGTGGAGAACCTGCGACAGGCTCGTGAGGTAGCCCCAGGTTATCACTTACAAAACGACCGGCTATATTATCAGGGAGGAGTGGTCATTCCTGCTCAGTCAGCTTGGAGGACGGTGATGATGCATGAGTTCCATTCGTCGCCGACGGGAGGTCACGCCGGTATTCTTCGCACTCTCCAGCGGGCTCGGGCAAATGTGTTTTGGAAGGGGATGCACCGTGACATTCAGGAGTTTGTGCAGAAATGTGCTGTGTGCCAAAGGCAGAAATATGAGACAACTTCTCCAGCCGGGCTACTCACCCCCTTAGAGATTCCGCATCAGATCTGGGATACGGTTTCTATGGACTTCATCGACGGGTTGCCCAAGTCGAAGGGTAAAATAGTTATCTTAGTGGTGGTGGACAAGTTGTCCAAGTATGGACACTTCCTTGCTCTAAGCCACCCTTACACAGGCGAGTCTGTGGCGGCTTTATTTGTTCGGGAGATTGTTCGATTGCATGGGATTCCCCGGGCGATCATTTCCGATCGGGACCCTACTTTTGTTGGCAGATTTTGGACGGAACTCTTTCGCTTGCAGGGGACTTCATTACGTTTCAGCACGACTCACCATCCCCAGACTGATGGACAGACAGAGGTCTTAAATCGGGGCGTGGAAACTTACCTGCGCTGCTTTGTCATGGATGAGCCAAGGACATGGACCAGCTGGTTACATTGGGCGGAGTACTGCTTCAACACTTCTTATCACTCCGCTAGCAAACTCACTCCCTTTGAGGTCGTCTATGGTCGGCCACCTCCCTCCTTGAGCAATTATGAGTCAGGCAGTACCGCAGTGGCAGCAGTTGATCGGGCACTCCGTGATCGTGATCGGACCCTCGCCACCTTGCGCGAGAATCTTCGGGCGGCGCAGGATCGTATGAAGGCACAGGCGGATCGACATCGGACGGAGAGAGAGTTCCAGGTGGGGGATGAGGTTTTCCTCAAACTTCGCCCTTACCGGCAGTTGTCTGTAGCGCAGAGGGCAAATCAAAAGCTGGCACCCCGCTACTATGGACCATTTCGGATCACGTGGCGGGTCGGGCCAGTTGCGTACACCTTGGCGTTGCCCGAGGGCTCACTGATTCATCCTACCTTTCATGTCTCCTTGTTGAAGCGGAAGCTGGGTGATGCTGTTCCGGTCTTTCCCGTTCTGCCAGAGGCTACTAGTGGAGGCGAGCTTCGCCCAATTCCGGAAGATGTACTGTTGATCAAGTGGAAACGTCGTGGCACGGCGTACTGTCCAGAGATGTTAGTCAAATGGATGGATCTCCCCGCGGAGCACAATACTTGGGTGGACTTGCTGGAGTTCCGGGAGCTTTACCCCGCTTACCACCTTGAGGACAAGCTGGCTTTTGATGGGGAAGGGAATGTTAAGCCTCCGGACGAGGCTAGGCTATTTGGGCAACATTACAAGCGGCGGCAACGGCGTATGCCAGAATTATTTCAAGGTATTTCCCTCTCCTTCTTCCAAACCCTAACCTCTATCTTCTTCTTCTTCCTCTTGTTCTTCTTCCCTAGTTCGTGCTTAACACATACCTATACAACACACACACACACACACTCACTTACATTTACCCACAAATACAGCAACAAAGCTATTAATCACCAAAGCATTCAATACAAGGTTAATTAGAAGATAGCCTCTTCACCATCATTGCATACTGGGAACAAAATAAACTTTATGAAGCAATAAACAAAATTAGAAATATGCGGAAACACTTGATCAAAGCCTCAGACCGTCCTAGTCGATGTACTTTTCTTCTACATGAAGCAATTACAGTTGTTTTCAGGCTTTGTGCAAGTAATCTGTCATCATAGGCATCTCATAAATTTGATAAAACCTAAAAATTCTGATAAAAACACATATAGATGGAGAAATTACTTAGTTTCAGTGGTCGAAACAAAAAAAAGGAGTTGGATATTCGAAGCATATATATCAGGGAAACAATAGATACGATTTGAATCAATGGCAAGACTGTGTCAGCTTAAGGATTATCAGTATCCATTTGAACTTCTCATACAAGGATAACTGTAATAAATGGTATTATGGTAGAAAAAGAGTAGGAAAAAGAAAGAAAGCTCACCTGAAGGTGAAGTTGAAGTCGTTCAGCCAACTCACCCTAAATCAAAGCCGAAAAATTCACGGATCTCCAACCAGGTCACCAAAAATGGTTTCCCTGGATGCATAGATGATGTGAGATTCATCACCTTTTCTGTGTTCTAGTCAGTGGTTGAGTAGAAGTCAATTACCTTGAGGAGAGTGAGCGGCGGAGGTATGTGAACGACAGAAATCGCCGGAGAGGAGACTGCCACCGCTTGAGAAGAGGGCGGAGAATGGAGGGGATTAATCTGCCGCCGCATGAGAAAAGCCGGAGATCGCTCGAGGAGAAGACGATGCTAGGAGCGGCACTGGGAGCGGACGGAATCGGGAAAGGAGACCTCAATAGGTGGTCGGATTTGGGGGGGGGGGGTCCTTCTATATTCAATGCCCATGGAAATTAAAACTAATTCCAATGATATTTTGGGCCAACCGAACTCTGGAATTGGAATTCCCAATTCTAATGCTCTAATTCCTTCTATATTTGATTTATTTTATTAGGTAGGACATATTTTTAATTTCAAACTATAAAATTAAATCTGTATAATACAAAAAAATTGTTTAATACCCTCTTATATTTTACCAAGATGATGAGAGTTTGGGTGTTAGGACAAGGATTCAGTAAAAAATAAAACAACTTTTATTTTTTAGTAATATTTACAACCACAGCCTACTAACTTTTGATTGGCAAACCATGATTTACTGCATCAAGAAATCTCTTCCCACTAGTTGGAACTTTTGAGCTCAATGAGGATTTTGCATGAGGAAAACAAGGAGATCATTTTAGCATGTCATTTTGAATCATTAATTCTTGGTGTATTAATGAGAGTCTTCATTAGATACTTATTAGACGCCTTTATTGGTGCATTAGTATATATTTTTATTGGTGCATTAGTAGATATTTTTATTGGTGCATTAGTAGATATTTTTATTGGTGCATTAATGAGTATCTTTATTGATGCATTAATGAATATCTTTATTAGTGCATTGATGGGTGTCTTTAGTAGTGCATTAACAAGTATCTTTATGCATTAATGTTAGATAGTTAATAAGCATTAACAGACATCTTTTATCTTTTTTATTGTGCGTGCACATGAAGTCTATATAAGGAGTGACTTATGATTGTTAAAGGTATTTTGGATCTTGAGTCTTGTATCTTTCTTGAAGAGTACGCTCTTTTGAGGAACCAATTCTCAAGATTTTCCGGGATTCGTCCCGAAATTGTATCTTATTTATCATCTTCTACTAAATTATTGTTTAGCTCTCTTCATCTCTTCCCCTCTCTCCACCATAAAAATCACACTATGTAATAGCAAGTCACATGACAAGTTCAAATATAAGTTGATCTATCATTCTCAGACAAACTTTAGAAAGCTTGATTGGCTTACTTGCCTAAGCCTTCTTAAGGGTAGAGGGACTCAAATTTTTGTTGTCTATAAAACTTATGATCTTGTTTTAGTTGAATATTTGATTTGGTCAAATAACATTGGTGATTAAAAAAAATGCAAGTCATGCAAGATTTGTGATTTCAAATTCTTGCATGAAATTGATAACTGTTTTTTACACGCCATGAACTAGAAAATAAAATAACTTTCAAATATGTTGTCTATGATTCAATACAATAGATTATGTTCATATAGACTTTGCAAGATGTTGAGTTATGGTATTGTTTAACATTTTATGTGAAAAATTGTACATTTTCATTGAATGAATCTACAAATTGTGTTAAAATAAAGAGCAAATCTGTCACATCTGTCGAAGAATGAAGAATCAAAGCTCATAAAATAGCCTTTATTCTTGTTCAGTATTTTTGGCCCATGTTAAGGCCCATATAGTCTTCTTTGTCTATTAATCTCGCATTGTGTATTGAAAGTTGTATTGTAGCTTGTCTCCCTATATATAGGGTGCAGTTGTACATGGAAAAACAGTGAAAAATATGTAGAAATTATTTTTATATCTTATCTTTTAACATGGTATCAGAGCAGAAGAATATTCTCCCTGAAATTTTGTGGCTCGCATTCTAAGCGCGCGGTCTCCTCCTTGTCCGCTCCTCGGCCTTCCTCTGCTTGCTTTTCTTCTGCGTCGAGGCCCCCTTATGCTGACCTTTTGGGCTTCGCATGTCTGCGCTGCCTCTGGGACCCGTTGTTCTCCTCTCGCGCAATCTTCCGCTGCTCTCGACTTACGGCGCGACCTGTATCTCCTATGATCGCCGACCCTTTTCTCGCTAGTAATCACGGACTGCGTAATCGTGAGTATTGCCCGCAAGTTCCGATCGCCACCCTGCCGAGCAAGTTCTGCTCGCCTTTCTTTGTTCATTTTGCTTGTTGAGCGTCCTCTGCTCTCTACTGCGGAAGATTTTGTCGAGTATCTTGTCCGCGGAAGCCCTACTTCTGTTCGTCATTTTCTTGACCGTAGAACTTCTTCTGACCGCAGATCCTGCTTTGCAGAGTTTCCTGGCCACTCAGTTTCATGACCACAGATTCTTCCTGCTGAGTTTCTCCTTATCCGCAGAACTTCTCCCGATCTGCTTCGTTTCTTCTGTTTGCCAAGTTTTTGTCCGCTTAAAGCTCTTATCTAGATTTTTAAAGTTCGTGATTGAGGTTACTGCGACCTTTGCGGCTGTTTTTCTTGCGACCTTTGCGGGTGTTTTTCCTGCGACAATCCCTCTCCTTGTTCTCACCTGATTATTGTACTCATCCGTGGTCCTGTGGGCTTGTCCCTCCTCTGCTACGTCTAGTTGCAATTGTTTGAGTCTGGTTCTCTCCACTCTCCATGGGGACTTTAGATTTGTTCCAACGCTCTACAAAAAAACCTTCCTCCAATAGTTCCCACGCAGAACTCAATATCTTACGAGCTGAACTTAAGCAATTGCCAGAGCTGCTTACCCTCGCAACTGACCCTGTGGCTTCTTCCTTCCATGCCAACCTCGCTTCTTGTCGTCTAGGCTCCTCTTGGATTATGGACTCTGGTGCCGCCAATCACGTGTTTCCACAAAATCTCTCTCACTATGCTGATGCCCCTTCTCCTAAGTTAATCACAGTTGCCAATGGCGTTACCACCCTTTTCTATAGATGCAGAGATGTTGTGACTCCCTTTTTTTACGCTTTGTTCTTCATGTCCCTAACTCTATCTTTAATCTTCTCTCTGTCAGTTGCCTCACTCAAAAACATAATTTTTCCATTACTTTTACCTCGTCTTCCTTTGTGGTGCAGGACCGACGGACACGACGTGTCATTAGTACTGATATGATTGTTAGATGGGCTCTACACTTTGGACATTCCCGCCTCCATGTTATCATCTGTTACTTCTGTTGACTAACATCGCGACTTGGGATGCTCCTCTTCCTCTCCTCCCAAAATCTCTTCCCGAGTTTCCGTTAACTGAATTTCAATGTGAAACTTGTATTTACGTCAAGCAACATCGATCAACCTTCCCCCTAGTTTCTCTCGGAGCTCTGCTCCCTTTGACTTTGTTCACTCAAATATTTTTGGTCAATATAAAACTGATAGTTTGTCTGGTTATCGATATTTTTTGTCCTTTATTGTTGATCATTCTCACGTCACTCGGTTATACATCTTGTGTGATCGCTCTAAATTATTACGGTGCTTCCGCTCCTAATCGCCAAAACTCGTACTCAATTCTCAAGCACCATTAAAATTATTTGTACTGATAATACTTGTTAGTATACCAGTTGCGAATTTCAAGAAACTTGTAACCTCTTTAACAATCTACATCAGGCATTCTGTGCTTATACAGTATACACCATAGCAAAATGGTATCGCCGAGCGAAAGAACCGCCACCTTCTGAATGTTGCTCGCTCTCATATGTTCCAAAACAATATTGGCACTTTGCTATTTTAATCGCGTGTTATTTAATTAACCGCATGCCATCGACCGTTCTTGATTTTGCTACTCCCTTCTCCATTTTTCATCCTTCCACCAAACTCTTCTCCCTTCCTCCTTGATTTCTTGGATGTACCTATTTTGTTCATCATCTCGGACCTCCTGTTGATAAATTGATCCCTCGTGCTACCAAGTATATTTTCGTAGACTACTCTCGTACACATAAATGATATGTGTGTCATTCTCTTATCACTGGGAAAACAATCACCTCTACAGATATTGCCTTCTTTGAGGATCAACTGTTATTCTCAGTACCTACTCCTGCTCTCTCTCCCAATGCTCTCCCATGTCTGGTTGTTCCCACTCACACTTCTCCTCCCCTATTCCGGCACCTCCTGTACTCTCCTTTCCTCCCTTAATCCCTACACTTCCTCTCACGCTAACCTCTCCTCCTCTATAGGTTTACACTCGCCGTCATCCTCGGTCTAAAGCCCTATGACCGCTGCCATCTACTAATGCTGCTCCGCGGACTGTTGATTCTCCTACGGTTCCTTCCCAAGATATGGGTTCTTCTATTTTCCATCCTCTCTCTAATTATATATCCTTGCACCGCCTCTCTTCTTCCCTTCGCAGTTTCACGACATCTTTGTCCTCTATTTCCACTCCGTCTTCTGTGCAGGAGGCTCTTCAGCATCTAGGTGGCAATGGATGAGGAAATGATTACTCTATGGGACAATCACACATGAAATCTTGTTCCCCTTCCTCCCGACCACTCTCTGATTGGCTGTAAATGAGTTTTTATTGTCAAGCATCACTCTAATGGAACTATTTAGCACATCAAAGCTCGTCTTGTTTCTCATGGCTTCACTCAACAACATGATCTTGGTTATGAAGAGACATTACCTCCGGTTGTCGAACTCAATAACTAATATTCTAAATTAACGAATAAGAAAAATTGTACCATCTAAGTAGTAATTTCTCTAGCATTCCATCAACATTGGCCATTACACCAACTCGACATAAAGAATGTTTTTTTTAAATGGTGATCTTATGGAAATGGCGTGCATGCAACAACCTCTTGGTTATGCTATCATGGTGGAGTGTCTGGTGTGTCACCTCAAGAAATCTCTTTATGGTCTCAAGCAGTCCCCACGAACTTGGTTTGACAAATTCATTCGAGTTGTTCGTGATATTGGTTTTACTCAGAGCTCTACTGACTTCTCCTTGTTATTCGTCGCCATTCAGCAGGTACAGTGACACTCATTATCTATGTTGATGACATTCTTCTAACAAGAGATGACATCCCTGACATAAATTTAGTCAAGAAACATTTGACTTCATAGTTTCAGACTAAAGATTTGGGTCATCTCCGGTACTTCTTGGGTATCGAGATTGCTCGACGTTCTGATGACCTTGTCTTATCTCAATGAAAATACTGCCTCGACCTTCTTCGCGATGCAGGCTATTTGGGATGTAAGCTCACCTACACTCTTATGAATGTCAATATCAAATTATGCACTCATGCCTCCGACAATGATTTACTTCTTCAAAATCTGGAGTATTACCGTCGTTTGGTCGGAAAACTCATTTAATCTCACTGTCACCAGACCGAATATATCTTTTGTTGTCGGAGTTGTCAGTCGTTTTATGTATGCTCCTCAGAACTCTGATATCCAGGCCGTGGAACGTATTCTCAGGTATCTGAAGAGTGCCCCTAGACAAGGGCTTGTGTATCAACCGTCTTTTTTTCCCTCTTTTTCATTGCCTACTTTGAAGCCGATTATGCTGGCTTTCTTGATGATTGTCGATTTATGAGTGGATTCTGCACATATTTTTATGGACATTTGATCACCTGTCGAAGCAAAATGCAAACCGTCGTTGCACGGTGCTCTGCTAGGATTGAGTATTGCTCAATGACTTCTGTTGTTTCTGAACTTACATGGTTAGAAAGTCTCCTTTATGATTTGGGCCTCAAACTTCCTTCTCCAACAATTCTTTTTTGCAACAATCAAGCCGCCACATCGCCGAGAATCCTGTATTTCGTGAGCGTAAAAATCACATCGAAGTTGATTGTCATTTTTTCCTAGAAAAGGTTCAAACTCGGAAGTTGATTTTACGACATGTACCTGCTATAGAACAATTATCAGACATTATGACAAAGACCTTACATTGTCCACTATATTATCAATTCCTTTCCAAGCTTGGTGCCTACAACTTGCTCACTCCAGCTTGCAGGGAAGTGTTGAAGAATGAAGAATCAAAGCCCATAAAATAGCTTTTATTCTTGTTCAATGTTCTTGGCCCATGTTAAGGCCCATATAGTCTTCTTTGTCTATTAGTCTCACATTGTGTATTGAAAGTTGTATTGTAGTTTCTCTCCCAATATATACGTTGTAGTTGTACATGGAAAGGTAATGAAAATGTACAAAAATTATTTTAATATTTTATCTTTTAACAACATCTTAATATGTGTAATGAAACTTCTGCCTTGCTGTTGACCCATCCCATTCCAACCCTTGATAACTCTCAGCTGCTTTGAATTTTATCCGATGTTTGAGATCTTTCAACAACTTTAAACTCAAACTTATTCTTTCAAAAGTCATTATATGTTGCAATTTTATTTGAACAAGAAAGCCTCAACATCTAAGATCTTCTTTAACAAAGTTTGACATCTTCTTGGGATATATTTGTGGCAACTTAAAATTCTGAATTATTTCAGGTCACACTTTTCTCTATTGCTCAAATTCTCAATTGGAAAATCACATTTTGATCGAGATGGTTCCTGGATACCCCTAATAACGAACACATGACAAGTAATTTTGCTTGTTTAAATCCTATTTCACTTAGGAACTTAATGCATCGATCCACTCATATGCATCTTGCTTCCGCTATATCTAGAGTTACTACATGTATTAATTGACTTTTTAACATATAGATGATTTGTTTCTGTCTTGTTGATAAGTCGATATTTTTTGCGTTCTAGAATACAATTAACCAACATGTTAAGTTGTTAACTGATTGATTAAAACAAAATGGTTAAATTTCATGATAGAAAGAAGTATACTTTTGTATATTTCGTTGATAAATGAGGGTAAAGTCTACTTTGTTTATGATATTAGTTGTTAATTATAATTGGAGTTATTAAACCGGCCACATGTCTCTAGTTAGACATAGATTTCTCTTTGAGCCATCAAATTGGTTATGGGTAGCTACATGTATAGAACTTAATGTATGCTTGATATCTATTTTGTACATTCTACCTCTGTTTCTATTGAATTTGTAGGAAGGGTTACCCCAGAAAGTGTGATTTACAGCTTTGGCACATTGCTGCTTGACGTTCTTAGTGGAAAACATATTCCTCCAAGCCATGTCAGTATCCTTGTTGTATTTAGTGATTCTGTTATTTACACACCTTAAATTGTGCGATCACTTTTCAAAAGGTAACATTATTGTAAGGCATGATGTATGCTGTATCTTTTATAAAGCTTCATTATAAACGGATTATCATTATATCAAGAGTATAATCATTTTGAGAGATGTTTTTCTCACGAGATATTACTAGAATTTTGGGTAAAATTGTACTAAGCTCAGTTAAGCATGTCATTTTTAGGTTGATATATGAGTATTCTTTCATTATGTTGTCTCTAATTCACATCTTTAATGTTGGGCAGGCCTTGGATTTGATACGGGATCGAAACTTCCACATGTTAACAGATTCCTGTTTGGAAGGGCAATTTTCAAATGAGGATGGAACTGAAGTAGTGCGTTTAGCTTCAAGGTGTTTACAGTATGAGCAAAGAGAACGGCCCAATGTAAAATCATTGGTCATTTCATTGACTCCTCTCCAGAAAGAAGTTGATGTGAGTTTTTTATTTCCTTCTATCCATCATGTGATGTTCGTCTCACTAGTTATGTTTCTATAAAAAACTATCAAATTTTTAAATAAATTTTAGTTTCAACATGTCCGTTTGTATGCAACATGCAGTAAGTAAATCAAAAAGTTAAGATTATGAAGAATTTTATAAGCGACTGGATACCAAAGATGGAAAGTGTGATATATATAAAATTGGAGAGACGAGGACAAGAGATTTAAGCTAAGTGAAATGCATAAAAGATGAAACAGATTTGGATTTGATGGATGACGTGACTATTTAAGAGTGATAGAAAAAATATTTTTAAGTAAATTGGAGTAGTATAGGAACATACCGTTTTTCGTAAAATTCAAGTATCGGATGTAAATGGTGCTCTACGGTTCTTAGTGTTGGGCAATGAATTATGTACATGAGCAAAAAAGGGAGTTGCAGAGATGAGAATGCTCAGGTGGATGTGTGGACACACGAGATTGGATTAAATTAGGAATGAATGTATCAGGGATAAGACATGAGTGACACCAATTGTAGAAAAGATGCGAGAAACTCGACTAAGAAGCTTCGTACACGTACAAAGCAGACCATTAGAGGCACCTGTTAGGCGTTGTGAGAGTTTAATCACTAGGCATGTTAAACGGGGGAGGGGTAAACCAATATGACATGGAATGAAATTATAAGTGTTGAAGGAAATATGTAAAGGCCCGTTAGTTAAGGCCCATTTAGTCACTTAGCTAGGAAGTTTAGTTTCACATCTTGTATTGAGATTCTTCTCCTCTCTCTCTTCCTATATATATGTACACTCTCAAGTTGTAAAGAAATTTTTGGATTAATAAAATTTCTACCTATTTTTCCACTCTTTCTACATGGTATCAGAGCTAGGTTTCCTTCTGGGCGGCTAGTTCTTCTCTAACCGCTTGTTCTTCTTCCCTCTGGACGGTTAGAACTTGTCTAACCACGCCCTCCTTGTTTCTTCACTTTGGCAGGTTGCCTCTTTTTTATCCGCTGGAGCCTCGACGAGCTAGCCTCCTCTTCTTTCTATCTTCCCGTTGTTTGCCATTTTCAGTTAGCAGTTTTTTTTCTGACCGCTCACTTGCTCCTTTCAACATGCAGAGATCAGCGGTCTGTGTTTGTTCTAACCGCCTCTTTTCTCTCCCGTGGCTTCCATTTTTCTTCTTCCCCCACCCCCACCCCATCGACTTTTATTCCCTTTGGTTTTCTGACCCGTGGGGCCCTCCTCTTCTCTTCTCGCCGCACGCTTTGCGGTCTCTTCTCCTCCCGTCTGCTTTCTCCCATGGGCTGCTCTTAACTGACTGCTGACCCCAGTTCGTTTCCCTTGCTGCTAGCTTTTTCTCGCCTAGCCGCAAGGCTTCTTGCTTACCCTCAGTCCGCTGCGTTTTTTTGCCTCTGCCCGCTGCGGTCTTCTCTTGCCGCCTGAGCTGTCCTTGTGTTGCTTCTGTTGCGGATTCCTCTTCACTGCGACTTGCTCTATTCTTGCAGCCTCTTCTATTCGCGCGGGCTACTGCTCTTAGCACGAGCTCTCCTAGCCGCCTTTCTTGCCTCGCGCGTCTGCCGCCTCTCAACTCATCAGGCCGATGCGACTTCTCTGGTTGCCAGCATCGATTGGCGCTCTTGCTCGGCCGTGCTTGTTGCTCGCGCAGGCTATCTGCCTTTGCCTCTGCAAACAACCCATGTTGCTTAAACCGATAGTCTGCTTGCTGCGGTCTGCTGCTCCTGGGCATTGATTCCCCTGCTGCTGCTTGCCTCTCCTTACTACCTCTTGTTGTCGCCCTCTTCAAAATTGCGGTTTGTCTCTTTGTTCAGGTCGCTTCTTGGGTTCTCCTATCCGTGCGATCTGTTGTTGTCCTGTTAGCTGCTCTCGGAGTTCGCCTGTCTGCTCTGTCCGCATGCATTGGTCTGCCTCTTTGTATCCTATGGTCTGCGGATGATCGACTATTCTCCGGATCTGTGGTTTCTATTTCAGATGGTGGCACCTCCTGTCTTTGCTCATAGCTCATCCTGGATTTTGGATTCAGGTGCCTCACACCATATTATCTCACGGAAACCACCACAATACTTGGACTCGGTGCATCCTAAGTTCATTATTGTTGTTAGTGGGGATACCATTCCAATTTCTGGCTCGGCAGACATTCACATTACTCCCTCCATCACTCTTCACTCAGCTCTTCATATTTCGGGCTCTCCTTTCAACCTTCTCTCTATTGGTCGTCTTACTACAGATCTTGATTGCTACGTAACATTCTCTTCCAACTCGTGTGTTGTGCAGGATCGCAAGACGCAGTCTATCATTGGAAAAGAGCATATGTCGAATAGTCTCTACATCCTTGACCCTCTCCTCCGACGATGTTGACCTCTATTAGCTTCGTTGAATGACATCGACGTTTTGGTCACCCTTCTCTAAACATATGTTACGGGTCCTCCATTGGTTGTCTTATATTATTATTAGTTTATTATTATTATTATTATGAGTCGAGTCATTGTATCGAGTTAGGTAGCATTTAAGTGTTTTAAATAATTGTTTTATGTTGGTGTTATTTACTATTATGCCATCGGCGCCTATATAGAGGGCCTTTGGTGGTTATGTAACTCTTATGCAAAATATTAATGAAGGTTCTCTTTCTCTCTCAAGATTCTCTCTCTAGTTCTTCTCATCTCCTCCCTCATTCTAGGGTTTAACCCTATTGTATCTCCGCGTCTCTCACTCCACAATACTCGGCACGTAACATGTTGGTATCAGAGCTCGTCTTTCCTCCCCGCTCCGGCCACTGAGGTCTCACCACACGTGACACCCACAGCCTAAAATTCATCCCGCTGCCTTCGTCCAGCAAGCAACGATAGATCAAAAAAAAGAGAAGGTCGCACTGTCTCTTCTCGCAGCCACGCCCGTCGACGCAGCAACGCCGCTTATTCCAAACCCTAGCCCACAACAACCGACCCCCGCACTGATCGCCGCCCAGAACCCGTCGTCCACGCCTAGGCCTCTGCTCCGCCAGAACTGTTTCCTGCGATTTCTCACCATCGAGCTGCAATTGACATAGCTCCATTCCAGGGACGATCCGCCTGGACCGCAAATAAAGCTCCGCCAGTTCGGCTTCAACGCACCTGCTCCGTCGCCTGTGTCTTGACTTCCGTCGAGCCCGCCGAACCGCACAACGACTTCTGTCGACGACCTCCGAGCCGCAGCTTTGTCGTTTCTCTTTTTTTCCTCGAGCCCCCCCCCCCCCCAGCCCACTCATCTTCATCCCTCGATCCCCCACACATTTTTTTTAATTTTATTCCTTTATTACCTACTGCATCAGCCGCCTCCCTCCCATCCCTTCAAAAAAATCAAGCATTTTAATTTTAAAGGGGTGCATCCATCGAGCTATGCACGGGTTTCCAAGTTTAGGGATGCCAGAAAAAAAATTTGATTTTAAGGATGCACCATTAAGCGCTGCCGAGGCGGCCTCCGCTCGTGCGTCTCTTGAGAAACTTGAGGCAACCCTCGCCGCCAACACCGTACGTTTTCTGGAGGATCTCCCCGAATTCGCCGCCATCCTCACTTCAGGGCTCTGCCGTCAATCTTTCGACGCAACCTCCACATCCACCCCCACCAACTCCTCTCGAGCAGCCGCCACAACCACCCTATACTTTTGTGGCCATCATTCCGCAGCTACTGGCCCCGGCCACCACGCCGCCTCTTCGATCGGATATTACCCCGTCAGCCCCGGCTCCAATTCCACAGGCCGCACTTCCACCTCCACTCCAAACCTCAGCTCTGCCGCCTCCGGACACATCGTTGACTCTTCTGCCGGCTCTTGCTCTGCCAGCCCCTGCTATGTCAATCCCACCGGCCTCCTCGCCGCCTCGACCACCAGCACTTGCTCCACCGACCCCGACAGATCCATTCCTGCCGTCCCATGTGGGCCCTCCGACTTCCTGTGGCTTTTGCTATCATCCCCTCCAACAGGTCAGACAATGACATTCCATTTACCGCCTGTTTTACTGATGGCTTCGCCACTCCTCGTCCACGCCACTGCCACCAGTACATGTTACCGCGACTTGTTCTGGAGGGAGATCAAGATACCAGATGATCCGGCCACCCGCATGGTGCACGAGCTTGAGGTCAAGCTCGTTTTGAAGGACAGATGGAGTGTTACGGGTCCTCCATTGGTTATCTTATATTATTATATTATGAGTCGAGTCGTATCAAGTCAGGTAGCATTTAGGACTTTTAAATAATTGTTTTATGTTGGTGTTATTTACTATTATGCCATCAACACCTATATAGAGGACCTTTGGGGGTCATGTAACTCTTATGCAAAATATTAATGAAGGTTCTCTTTCTCTCTCAAGATTCTCTCTCTAGTTCTTCTCATCTCCTCCCTCATTCTAGGGTGTAACCCCATTGTATCTCCGCCTCCCTCACTCCACAATACTCGGCACGTAACAACATACTCCGAAAATGTCTTCCCGATGTTTCCCTCCAAGATTTCAGGTGTGAGTCTTGTATCTATGACAAACATCATCGGTCTACATTCTCACCACATCCTACTCAGAGTCTTGCTCCCTTTGATCTCGTTCACTTAGATATTTGGGGACCCTACACAATCGCTAGTATTTTTGGATATCGTTACTTCTCACATTTGTCGATGATTACTCTCGGGTGACATGACTGTATCTCCTCAGTGACCGCTCTGAACTGCCTGGTATTTCGTACTTTTATCATTGAAACTTGCAACCAGTTTTTCACTACAATTAAAATTCTTCGGGCCGACAATGCCCGTGAATACACTAGTCATGCGCTTGTCAACTTGTGCGCTAAATTTGGGATCATCCATCAAACCTCGTGTGTCTATACCCCCCCCCCCCAACAAAATGGTGTTGCTGAACGCAAAAATCGTCACCTGCTTGAGGTCGTCCGCTCTCTTATGATTCAAATGAATGTTCCCAAACAATATTGGAATTTTGCAGTCTCCACCGCCTGCACTCTTATTAACTGCATGCCTTCTTCTATTCTTAATTTTGCTGTTCCCTTCAATCTTCTTTTTCCCTTCCAAACTTTCTTTCTCCATCACCCCTCGCGTGTTTGACAATGTACTGCGGGGAAGAGTCTTGCTTCTCCTGCAAGTTTGCAACACAGCAATGGTGGCACAATGCAACACTGCAACCCACTCAGTGGTCAAACCTCTCCGTCCGGCCGTCACTGCAAACCTTCGTTGTCCGATCGTCGTTGCAAACCTTCATCATCTGGCCGTCGCTGCAAACCTCTCCGTCCGTCCGTCACAGCTTGGGGTGGCGTGAGGAGAGATTTAGGGTTTCGCTGCTTTCCCACTTTCCCCTTCCTTGACTTCCATCGCCTCCTCAAGACCCTCGATAATGAATAATTGATATTTCCTTTCATGACCTTCTTCTAATCTCACATGAAGCCATTTTCCATTTCTCGCTAGAGGATTTGACGGGTCACGGGACACAGTCACAACCATTAAATGCTTTAGTTTTGAAAACCAAATATAAATTAAATGCTTTGCTGTCTTTGCATGTTTTGGTTTTGAAACTCCCATCACCCATTAACTCATTAAGCCATTTTGGCATTTTGCCGGCTGCTTGCCCAAGCCGCCTACAGTTAGCTGTGACTTAAAATTTTTTTTTTTTAATTTTGAATTTTAAATAAATATTAAAATCGAGCCGGCTCGATTCATTAATCGAGAGATTCATATCAGGCTCGAAATCGATTTCGAGCCAATTTTGATTCGATTCATTTTAATTCAGTTTTTTTTATTTCGAGTTCGATTCGAATAAAAACTCGAGCGGTTTCCGAGCGACTATTGATTTTCGATTATTATGCTCACTCCTAGTCTGCTGAAAGCATTTGAAGAAGATGGGTGTTTGGCAGTTGAGAGAGTTCTAGCAAATTTACAAAAGAGAAAGCTAAACTATATGCCGTATGCTAGAAAATATGGGAAAAGATTTTTGTTATATAGAGCTAAAAACTTGTGCATTGCTTGACTGCTTGAATTGAGAATTCATAAACCTGGTTGGCATATAGTTGGAAGCATTCGGAAAACTGGGAACCACCCTGTCTGCTGAAGCATTTGAAGAAGATGGACGTTTAGCAGTTGGGAGAGTTCTAGCAAAATTTACAAAAGAGAAAGCTAAACTATACGCCCCGTACTTGAAATTATGGGAAAATGTTTTAGTTATATAGAGCTAAAAACTTTTGCAATGCTTGACTGTTTGATAGAATTCATAAACCTGGTTTGAATTGAGAATTCATAAACTTGGTTGGCATATAGTTGGAATATATCAATCCCATGTATTTCTCTAGAAGTTCTCCTTTGTCGGTATCTGAGTTAAAGTTTCTCCAAGTAGTAATAGTTTTGTGATGTTGCACGCGCGTGCGCACACACGATTTTAACTAGGTTTTAGGTACATGATTGTAACTTATAAATATTAACAACGAAAAAAATCATGTAATGTTCTCTTTTGGTTTAGCATCTGTTATTTTGTTAATTTGCACTTCGAACTTGTTCTATAGCTAGTTCATATGATGAATCGTTTTGCTCAAGATATCAGTTCACATTTATTTCTTTTTCAAGCTTAGTAATGTTATTAGAAATCATGATTTAGGTTCCTTCGTATGTTTTGATGGATATGCCGCATGGAGATGCATCATCTGTTGAGTCATTGTCACTTTCTCCGTTGGGTGAAGCTTGCCTTAGAATGGATTTGACAGCGATGCATGAGATATTGGAAAAGATTGGCTACAAAGATGACGAAGGAACAGCAAATGAGGTTTTTTTTTCTGATGATCATAGCAGTTTCTCTGTTTGTGCATCATTATGTTCTTTCTACTTATTATGAAATCAAAAAAAAAAAAAATTTCAAATCAGCAACCGGATAACTTATATGAATAAGTTGTAATTGACACGAGCTTTTATATTATATTGAATGCTAAGTGGGATCTAGAAATTGTAGTAACACCATACAAATTTGAGTAGGAAGAGTAATTTACACTTAAGTCCCTTTTTGGTTCTTTTATATGGCTTGACGACGTCAGTTATCTTAAATTTATGTGTTAATTTTTATAGTATTTTATCCATATGTCGTAAGCCCAAATGGGGGGAATGTTGTGAACCTATTTTTGTGGCCGATTAGACCTTGTTGGTATGCAGAAATTAGAACCAAAAAATCTCTCTCTTATTTTCTTATCTCCTATCTCTCTCTCTAAACCCCCAGGAAGAACTCGTGAGTTTGCCCTAGCCAAAATCCCGCAACAGGTTTCTGACGTCCGCAAAAATCCCGATCGGCGCAACTCTTCCCCCGCCGCCATTGCGCCTCCGCCGGTTACGAGATCCAAGAAAGAAGCTCATAACAAACTGGTATCAGAGCCAGCCGCCGGCCTCTCCATCTTCTGTACTTCTCCCGCTCCGGTACGCTCTCCCAGCCCCGACGCGCAAACACAGCGGCCAAGCGCCGGCTCTTCTTTTGGCGATTTCTCCGCTCCAACACCCCCCAGCCCTTTTGCCGTAGATCTACAGTCCAGCACCCACACTGTCCCTTTATCAGCTCTCGTCCTCCTTCCTAGCCCCCCAACCACTACCCAGCGGCCCCTCTCCTCCGCCGGCTTGCTTCCAACACCATCGGCTAGCCGCCCAGTCCTATTCCTGATGGCTGACAGTGCTTCGTCGCTCGCCCAGGTTATGGAACTCTTCCAAACCATGCTCGCGACTCAGAACTCCAAAATGGATTCCCTCAACGCAGTTTTGGATGCCCTACAGGGGATGCCTTCTCCTCCGCCTCTGACCTCGACCGATCACCTTCGGCAAGCCGTGTGGACTCTGTCACTCCTACAGGTGCGGACTACCCCGCCTATGCACGAACTATCTAGGTGGACTTTCCCATCCACGAGGGCCGCGAAGATCCTCTTCCTTGGCTCACCCATTGTGATATTTTCTTCTCCAACTAATGCATGCCCGATGAAGAATGTGTCGGCATTGCCTCCTTCCACTTACTGGGCCGGTGCAATTATGGTTCACACAACTTATGCGCGAACCCCCAACCTTTTGTGAGCGGATTTCAGTACGGCACGCACCCAGAAATTTTGTCCTGCTCTACAGGGAAACCCAATTGGAGATCTGGTGAACCTCAAACAGGACGGCTCCATCGACACCTATCTGGAACAATTCCAAATCCTACCGTCTAGGGCAACGTACGTCTTACCAGAGCAGCAAGTTTCCCTCTTCATCGCCGACCTTCACAAGCGATTACGATGGGATGTGAAATTCCTTCTGCCACGTGATCTCAACAGAGTTATGAGCCTCGCCAGGGCTTGTGAACGACGACTCCTATTAGATCGTTCGCCTTTAGGACGTCTGGACTATGAGGGCACTTACTCTGTAGCTAGCTTGCCTGGTAGGGCTCCACTCCGGGACGATCCACCGCGGCCTACTGTCCGCCGCCGTTTGACCCGCCCCGAGATGGCGGAGCGTCGCGAGAAAGGCTGTGCTACAATTGTGATGAGCATTATTGTGATGAAAATTTCACGCCAGAACACCGATGCAAACACTTATTTTGGCTCGAAGTAGATGATCCTCCCAATGAGGACACGACAGGCGGAGAAGACACGACAATACCGTTCGATCCAGCTTGAGGACATGCTGTCTTCGGACGGGGACGGCAATATTATGTGGCATGACGACGCCATTTATCTTAAATTTATGTGCTTTAATTTTTATAGTATTTTACCCATATGTCGTAAGCCCAAATGAGGGGCATGTTGTGAACCTACTTATGTGGCTGGTTAGACCTTGTTGGTATGCAAAAATTAAAACCAAGAAATCTCTCTCTCCCTTATTTTCTTATCTCCTATCCCTCTCTCTCTCCAAACCCTTGGAAAGAAACCCGTGAGTTTGCCCTGGCCGAAAACCCGCAACAGGTTTCCGCTGTCCGTAGAAATCCCGATCGGCGCAACTCTTCCCCTGTCGCCATTGCGCCTCCGCCGGTTACGAGATCCAAGAAGGAGGCTCATGACAGGTTCCTAATTATAAACCGACTTTCGTGTTTTCTGTCTTTAAAAGTTATATATGGCCCTATCTGCTAATTGACGGATAAGCGTAGCTAAAATAATACCACAATGTTCACTTTTGGAATGTGCAACATTTCTGATTCAGGGAAATGCAATGCATGTGATAGTAACTTAAAGACAACCTACAACGCTGTGATGGGTGAGAGTCGATTAAAACCTAATAATGATGCCAATACTTAGGAATGATGTACAAACATATAACGGCAAGTTCCAACATGAGATTACGTAATAAAAAAATTAATAAGAGATTGCAGTGTAGTCACAATTAAGATTAATATCTAAGAATTGACTTGCAAGCGAGTAATTTATGCACTACTAGAGCACGCTACGATTCAGTACGTGGCGATCTAAGCCTTGCAAGTTACATGATTAAGGAAACAAACTCTAAATAAGTAATCACTAAGACTTATGCTCGATCTGCACAATGAGAAAAATAAAAAAACTTCAAATATTAAAACTCACAGGCATAAGGAACGCAGGGGATGAAGACATTGCAGTGGAGATTTGATGGTGGTCTGCGAAGACAGACGACTATGTCGGCGCAAGAGGATGCAAGGGAAGAGATGCAAGGGAGGAGGGTCTGTCAACGTTAAACTTGAGGTGGTTGCGGATTGCTGGAGTGGCTGTTGGTGGAGTGTAGGGACAATGTGTAGGGACTGGGGGATGAGCTAGAAGTCACTTGAAGAGCCTGGTAGATGGAAGCAGCACCGGGAGGCTGGCAAGGGCTTCAGGTGGCTTAGGGTAGCGTCTGGTGAGGCTATGATAGTATGAAGACGTCAATGTACTCTCTAGTAGTAAGGACGGTTCTGGACTAATCGCAGCAAGAATATGTGACCTGCTGGGATTGCATGTGGTTGGGCTTAATGGATTGTAGGAGGAATGGAAAGGGGAAGCAGTTCTCCAGCAGAGGAGCATTTGATGGATCGTGCTGTAGGGGAGAGTGAGTAACAAGAAGTTGTATCGTGGGAGGAGGTGCAAGTAGGCTTCAGGACTGTGGGAGACCGGGCGATCCTGGCAAATTGTCTCTAAAATCTTTGATGCCTACAAATGTGCTTTATGCATTTTAATACAGGAATGCTGATTGTGGGCAATCATTATAAATGGCCCTGATCGTCCAATCTTAATGTCTGCTAATGTATTTTATTTTGTTATTTTTTGCTGCACTTTACCCGTGAATCCGTGATGTCACGAGTCACTTATCCTATATATGTATGCCTACCCTTGTGTTAGAACATGGCAATAGAATTTTTTCCTATTCTCTACTTGGTATGAGAGCCCGGCGTACCGATCTTGTCCGCTCCACACCGTTCCGCTCCGCTTGTCTCGTTCCACCTCAGACTGCCCCGACATTGTCTGCTCGACTGCTCCAATCTTTTGTCCCGACATTGTCCACTCCTGCCTAGGGCACTCGACAGCTCCAGCCTTGGTGTCCATCGGATCTGCCACTCTTGCCTACGATGCTCGCCAGAGTCGCCGCTCCTTTGGAGACGTTGCTTCCTCCAGAGCCGTCACTCCTCCGCCTCATCCGTTCGTTCACAGAAACCAGCGTCACTCTTGCCCGCTCTGCGGGAGGTCCTTTGTCTCCGGTCGTTTGGTCCTCCATGGCTACTGCCAGATATATCGTGGTTACACCCTCCGGTGTCCTGTATTTTAACGACACCGACCCCATGAGATGGATTGCCTATGTGGAACAATTTTTCGACATTCATCTTACTCTGGGGCCACAAAAGGTTGTTACAGCTCTCATCGACATGGAAGGATCCGCCTTACATTAGTTTTGCTGGCTACGACAAAAAAACTCTTCAATCACCTGGGGATAACTTCAACTAGACCTCGTCCTCCACTATGATGTTCGCTATGCATGAACAACATTTGAACGTTTGTGTGGTGTCTTCCAATAAGGGTTCCTTGACGACTACATCAATGAGTTCATTGTATTGGTGACACGTGTTTGGGCTTACTGCCAGATCACTACCTGAGCTTTTTCATACAGGGACTCCTCCCCCACACATTATCCCTCATTCAAATCCACCACCCCAGAATGATTACTGATGTCATGGACCTAACTACTTGGTTGAAGCAGACTTCAAGGTCACTTCCATCGATACCGACTAGCCACCAGAAAGTTCTACACCCCCATCGATTGTCTACTCTCCCCCGCCCTCCGGCCACCATCCCTGGTGCATTTCGCAGCTCCCCGCGTCTTAGACCACCTACTCGACCGCCTCAACCACTAAAGAGCCCCCGGATGACCAACACGAGTACCACAAAACTTTGCACCAGGGGCCTCTATTTTCGTTGCAAATAACCCTACTCCCCGAATCATGATTGTCCTCTGAAGGAGCTCCGCATCACCATTGACGAGGACCTGAAAACCACCCTTGGGATTTTCGAAGACCTAGAGGGCGATGACTCACCTGATTCCATGTGCTCTCCCTGCACATTTGCATCATGTCGAACTTTTGTGCTCTGTCGTGGGAGGCCTCTTTGTCTCCCTCACTATGACGCTCATTGGTTCCCTGGCTGGCACTCTCCTGATGGTGTTGATTGATAGTGAGGCCAACCACAATTTCATCTCTCCGCGCTAAGCGATACAACTCGAAATTCATCTGTCTTCTTCCCCTCTTGATGTTTGCTTGGGCAACGAACGTTGCTCTACCACTGGGGGCCTCTATATGGACCTGCACATGACTACGGGCCCATGCCCTCTCTTCTTAGATTTCTTCTCTTTTGAGCTCAGTGGTCTTGGCGCCATACTCGGCATCGCGGTTGCTTCGTCCACTCGGGAACCTGCATATTAACTGGGCTTGCACGACGATGTGCTTTTTGGCAAGCAGGAGTCTTTTTCCTCTTTGAGACGTCCTTTTAACATTTGTCGGCGACACCCCATCCTCCTCAGCCGCATGCACCAGTAGTTTTTGTCATATGCATGTGGCGCGATGTCGAGCCGACCCACCCATCACCTCCACCCCCAGTTGAAGTGCACTACAATAGTTACTTCTTGCCTTGAGGACAAGACGTATTTGTGAGAGGGCGGCATTGCTACGAAGACGAAAGAGGGCAAGGCATGAGGAGATGAGGACACAACGCATAAGTCGACAGCGGGGCCAAGGCGACGTGGACACAAATCCTAACTTGACGACGAACGCTCACTAGTAGGGCAACGGATTTAGCGCATCCGTCGGCCTTATCTTTTATTATTGCACGTGTAATTCGGGTTGTGGTTTATTTATTGTTTTTATCCTGCGTACTTTGGAATGAGGTGCACTATATAGCCTTTATGTATCTCTCATTTGAGCTAGCTTGGTGTAGTGGTGGAGACTGACTCGGGATGGGTTTGCACTAAAAGAAAACCTATATGCATTGAAGTATGTAAAATGCAAAGAACC